>QLTV01003465.1:1208998-1224187 GCA_003457575.1 Thermophis baileyi
TTGGGTTCTTTTACCCTCTGCGCACGCACAAAGCATTCTGCGCATGCGCAGAGGGTAGAAGAACCCAAATGGCGGCATCCGGGCTACCAGCTGTCCGGCGACCCGCAGGCACGGCGGAACCGGGACCTTTTCACTCCTGCAGTGACGGTGGCACCAAAATGGCGGGCTAACGCGCGCAGCGACCCCTGTGAAATGGTCGTTCGACCCCCAGGGTCGTGCCATTAGAAAGGTTGAGAACCACTGTTTTAAAGTGTGATAAAAAATTTTCCTTTATGCTAATATCTGTTGGGAGACAAATTCTGCCAAACTTACTTCATCCAGGAAATTCCTAATTTGTCTTGATACTGTAATTTTCTTTCAGAGGGTGAAGGAAAACAGCAAAAGATAATCCTTTTTTAAATATTCCATATGGAAAATGTAGACAAAATCACAATGAATTTTAAGGGAAATTAAAGCTGAATAGAATGGAGTGCGCACCTCAGACTTAAAGTAGTTAATTTTAAATAGAACAATTGTAGGACTCCAAGATAGGAGACCTGGCCCATCATCCCAGGGCCAGGACATATAATATTTATTAATATTTTGAATGAATCTTAGAAAAAGAGCAGTTCAATAGTATATACTAGACCATTGCCGAAAGTGGTTTACTGACTATATTCAAGCAAAGGCTAGAAAGCCAAATTGCTTCAATTTGGATTCTTGAATGGATGAAGGTAGTTGGATTCAATGGCCAAATGATTCATAAAATCAAAACTGGCAGTCATTTAGGCAATCAACTCCCTGCCCCCTGCCTTAGTACAGGAATCCAAAATAAAGTATTCCCAACAAATAGCTATCTGATCTCTGTCTGAACATACACAATGAAAGGGGCCCTGCCATTTTTAGTTACACTGTTGAGCAGCTTTTACTTTCAACTCTGATTCTACAACAAGGAATATCATTTAGATGGGTTAAATTTTTCTTGTTTCTTATAGCATGAATTGAGGCTAGCTTTAGTAATGAGCTGCAAGCCATCCTAATCCCCTAGAAAATTTAGCACATGAGAAATAATGTATTTTTGTCAATGTGCTTAGGATCCAGGAATCAGTCCAAGTATCATACCACCTGAATTTCCACCATAAGATTTCTCGCCCTCTTTTCTAAAACGTCCCATTATCCATCAAGCTGACCACCACCCTTGAGATTTGACACTGTCAGCCGTTCCCACTGTGACTAAGATCACACAAAACAACTATTGCAGTTTTCAAGATAACGCACTATACAATGGTTTGGAGCCAGTAGCAATTGAATTTATGCATGAAACTGATTCATTTCATTGCTATTAAGTCCCATGAGGCCAGATGTAATGGGCTGTCTTGGCAGTAAGGAGGGAAGAAGGCAATTCCCATGCCAGGCCCACCCTCATCTAATAATAACTAAAATTTCCTCTTGGTTAGGGCAACTTCATTTTTTTAGTACAACTACTAAATCATGCAAGCAACAAGGTGCTTTTGAGATTTCCCTCTTTTCTTTTAATTTATTGCTGTTTCCCACATCAACATAGGAGATTTTTGTTTCTTATTGAATGCCTGACTTCACCCATTTTATCAGGAATCTGATATATGCAAAACTTTCATTGCCGTCCTTTTGCCTGTTGCAGGGTTAAGAATCAACAAATGTCACCTTTACAACCATGGTGCAAAATCACCAGATTAAATCAGTTGGATTCCCACAAATAAATCTCAATTCAAGATAATGATACATGATGGGTGGACTTTGCAAAGACTTGACTTTCTTTCAGTATTGGGGCAAGGATACTTCCGGAAAGATATAGCAATATTGATGTTCCAGTTTTGTATTATATCGGACATCCACTTTCTAAATCTAACTCCCTAAACCAGAGGATATCCTTGTTTGTCACCAGTTCTATAACTGAAAGCTTGGAACATCATGTTCCTCTGCTCCCCAAACCTCCTGGCAAGTACTGAACTTGGAGACACGTACACATCTGCATCACCTTCCAACTTTACCCTTCCTAGCTACTGATAGGAATCCTGGCCTATTATATAAGGAGGAAAATCTTTCCAAAAGCTTCTTTGGCTTAGACAGGAAATATCAGATCCTCTATTGTGACAGTAATAGCAAAAATGGAAATGGCAGAAGCCAAGTTGCCAAAGCAAACAATCATCACACAGCCGTAGAGCACATGGTGGCATGTAGGTTTCATGATGAGTCCCCGGTAGGTGATGGCGATTGACCTCTCTTCTGCAGGCCTAGGGCACCGTTTCTAAGCCCTTTTAAGAAGTGTGGACTTCAACTCCCAGAATAACCCAGCCAGATTTTACACAGCAGAAGGGATGGGTACATTGCTGGCTGGGGTATACTGGGAGTTGAAGTCCACACCTCTTAAAATAGCTACGTGAAAAATATTGCCCTAGAAAACTGCCGATCGAGATACACATACAGGTTTTTATTAATTTAAATTTATTGGCTACCCAACCGCAGTGGACCAAGATTTGATCTGGCATCAGGTTCTTTTATCTTAGCGAAGGCCAAACGTTGCATTCTGATCCAGCAGCTTGACATTTCCATGATCTTACCATATGTTTATGACACTAGGAAAGTAGCAAAGCTCTCTTCTCAAGATTTACAAGGCTCAGCCTTTACCTCAAAGAGCTTCTTGCACGCAACTTGCAAGAGAATACATCGGAGTTACAACAATTTATAACGTGCAAGTCGTGACATGGAAGTTGACAATGCAACCAGCATACAGGCAATTCGGGTTAACTGCCAGCCTCGTCTACAGCTTAATGAGCCTGACTCCAAGTCAGCACTTCTTAACTGGGGAGGCAGGTAGGGGGTAGGAAATGGGGGAACAGGCTCAGAAATTACAGCACAACAGCAGCAGCAGCTTCTGTGTGTGAGCAGCAAAGGCGGCGACACTCCTCTCCCTGAAGGGATTGCACTTTTTTGTGCCCATCCCTTCTGCTGTGTAAATGCCAAGTTAAAATGCTGAGGCCCAATTGGGGGGAGTTGCTGTGTCCTACAGATTATTAACCACACTGCTGGTGCGGTGCTTTCAGGATGGTCGTTAATGAAAAGTGCCCATAAAATACCTCCAACCACCCACTTCTTTGCTCTACCATTTCTTTGGAATGTGCAAAGGAATAACATCCAGAGTCCAACGGACCATGAATTCATACTCAAACGTACATCTGTGTTTAGATGAGGCCCAATCTACCTTCAACTGGCAAATCTGAATTCTTCCCTTGCAGCCTCCTCCGAGTCAATATATCAAATGAAGAAAGGGGATGCCCTCAGCCTTATATTGATGCAACATCCACATTTGCGGAGGCCCTCAGAGAGGTCTAACTTCCATGAAGCAGCACTGACTCCAAAGACTTAATAGTGCCACCTTTTTATTCTTCAAGGTCACTTAACTGCCAATCTGTCATAAATGTCTCCCTCGAAATGTAACCATGTCCCACAAAGAACATAGTCCCCAGAAGCAGGGGGGACTAGCAAATATATTCATGAAGGAGTCTTTTACCATCCCAAAGCAAAGAAAATTGGGAAAGCTTCTATAGCCCAGGATTGTTGTATGCTAAGGAGTACTTTGTCAATGAACCTTGATGATCAAAGCGATATTGTTGAGACTGGCCTGTGAAAGAGAAGTCATTTAAGAACAGCTAAGTATTACCTCTTTCTCTCACACACACCCCTCCCCACCCTCCAACCTCAGTAGGTGAAGTGACCTTTTATTTTCATGAGATTTCAATTCACCTAACTCTGCTTTTCACCAGCAGCAAGGAGAACCCTTTGTTGAATTGTAATTCAGGAATGGAAAACTTTTGCTAACCAAGAGATTTGTTACTATTTTGCCCCCACAGTGGGTCACCACATTCCTTGAAGGATTATTTGCTTCTAAATAGATATGTTAAATTCAGAAGCTCCACTTCTATTGCTTTCCTCCCCTCCCTTTAGCTTTTGTTGGGGGGGGGGGGGCTGCAGGCCATAAAAACAGGAACTTCTGGGCTGTTGCATATGTCCCATAAATTGCTTAATCCTGCTATAACAATGCAGAAGGAGCTTTCCTATTCAGTCTTTCAAGCAGGAGGAAAACATTTCAGCTTAGATTCTATGAACTTGTTGCAACCGAATTATTCTCCCATTGAGCATTTTCACCAAGTTACAAAAGCCCAGCGAGGTTTGATGGGTTAAATGAAGAAGATAAGATAAGCTAAGGTGCCAGGCTGCTGCTGCTGACACCAGCCCAGAAATCATCTTAGTTTTGGGAAGATTCTAATGAACAAGATCATGCTGATGAAAATGAAACAGACAACGATCAACATTAGCCAGAGAAGCCAGTTGACAGATTTCTTGGCATGCTGCTCCAGGCGATCCGATTCATTCTTCAGTTTCTCAAAGTTGTGGTCAGCCAGCTTGAGTGACTGCGTCAAGGTCTGAAATAAACCCATAAAGTGTCAATGTTTTGAAAACCAGCAAAATGCGGGCAGGTGCAGGAGAAGGCACAAAATGTTGCTTTATTCCACATCACATCCTTGGAGAAACTCAACAAAAAATGCTTTTTCAGGAAAGGGGCAACTTATAGTGCTCGAGTGCCATGCAAAAAAGTGCTGTTTTGCTCTGCCCATAATGCTCTGACAAGGACAAAGCACTTTCTCAAAATCAGACACAATTACAAAATAACTGTACAGAATTCACACTTGTGGTGGTGGTGGGGGGGAATGTCAGGCCATACCTGGTTATCTTGCTTAATCACATTCTGTGCCACAAGGGTGTTGTTCTTGAGATTGCGTGCCAGGTGCAACATCTCTTCAGCTAACTTCTCCTGGATGGTGTGATGATGCTGCAGGACTGCATCCAGTTCGGCAGCTGACTGCTTCTCATCAGGAACTGGAGTCCTGTGGGGAGAGAGAGATCTCCTTATTGGCACACCTTAAAAAGACGGCTTATGTACAATTGGCTTTTGGTGCCAATTGTGTATGTTTCATAAAAGGCCCAGAACACAAGAAAGGCTAAGATGATACTACATGCCCATGTCAGGTCAAAAGAAAAGCTACATCACAAGTGCAGTATCTGTGTGAAGCTGTTTAATCTTGAAGAGAGATACTCAAATATATCTTTTATAAACTCTTGTTATGACCTTTAATTGGGTGAAATGGTGCATCATAGAGTAACAATTTTAGAACCTATTCTAACCCCTTTTGCCTTACCAATTTCCATTTCCCTGAAACTTCAAAGAATTTATATAGTCTGAACAAAATGATTGCGACTCTTACTTGAAACCGCCAAATACTCACATGCGTTTCCTTAAATTTTTCTCTTCCAAATCTGTGAAGGGAAAAAAAATTATTTATACCCATAGCTATATTTATACCTATAAGCAATGAACAAATGCTCTTGTCCTGGAAATCAGTTTATCTAGTAAATCTTAAAAATATGAATTGATGCAAAGAAGCAAACAGAAATTACACATTTTTATGCATAAGGGGAAGCCAGCAGGAAGGAAGGAAAAGGCAAGCTGGCAGAGAGTCAGGGGTGAGGAGGGCATATAATAACTTAAAATGACATTTTCCCAGTATTTGCTGATGGGCCAAAAAGATGACAGCAGCAGGCATACCCGGCTTCTGGTTACAGACAGGAATTTTCAAGACAATCAGATGGCAACTCGGCATAATGATCAGTTGGGAATTTACAGTGCTACAATCCCAGATGAGTAAAAAATGGGAAATCTAGTGAAGAGTAGGATATAAATAATCATGTATTATATTGCATAATGCTGGGGAGTTTAAATATTTTGTCCTGCAACCTCCAGAGTCCTTTTGCATATTCCGCATGATCAGTAAACACTTACTATTGATATAGGAAGAGTCCTGGGAAGGCAGAAAGAGAGGAGAAATAAAGAGTTCAGTAATAAATGGCATGAGAAAGGGTCTTTGCAATTTTGAATCTTTTGACTTCTGCCAAATAATTTCAGGTCCTCTAGATCAGGGGTGTCAAACTCAAGGCCCGGGGGCCGGATCCGGCCTGCAGGGTGCTTAGATCTGGCCCGCAGGGCTGCCCTAGACACAGCAAAGGACTGGCCTGCGGTGCCTCTGCCAGCGAAAATGGAGCTCGGGAGCCCGTTTTCGCTGGCAGAGTGCTCGGGCCACCACAGGCACCCCCTGTCAGGGTTCCAAGTAACACCCCCAACGAAAGAAAACTCCAAGGCTTGAGTTTCCTCAAAGTTCTATTTTATTAGAGATGTCATATTGGCACATCTGGGAAAACCTGAATCTGAAAGCTTCCTGTTTTCCACACCCCAAAAGAAAGTTCAAGTCCCTGCCCCAGCACCCACATGTCCATCACATGGTCCAATCAATGCACCGTCCCAACTGGAGATGCCTCCCAGGCACACCCCTCCAGGTGCAAGGCAGAGTGACCTTGACCTTCAGAGAAAGGAATTTTATTTTGACTATATTTCCCCACTCACACAATCCCCCCTTCCAGTTTCCCACAGCACTAAATGTGGCAGGCATGACGATCCAAGACCCAAGATGGTTTCCAGGCCTGACACCCCCAACACGAGTGACGGTGAGTTGGCCGTAGCCCCCCAAGGTCAAACACAACCCTAATACGGCCCTCAATGAAATCGAGTTTGACACCCCTGCTCTAGACCCATAAAATGAGAGTAAGATACCACTTCATCCAATAGATCAAGAGCCAACTAGCTCCACCTAGATCAAGAAACCAAGGTCCCTCAGTTAATTATTTGACGATATAAAAGATACCACCAAAAAAAAAAAGCTATTGGGGGGGGAGAAAGAGGGGGGAGAGAGAAAGGTGAGGGGATTTGCTAACTGGAAAGGAAGCAGTACTACAGAGACTTGGACCAATGGATGCCCGGAAGCAAAAAATTAAGAGGAACTGTTTTAGGACATGTGATTGTACTATTGGCTAAGAAGACATACTGTACCAAGCAGCTCATTCCTCATCTCGCCCATAAAGCGAGCCTTGGACTTCAGATGCACGGTTTTCGTTGCTGGGGTTCGCTCCTTGGCAGTGGTGGGAGTTCTCCCAGGAGCCAGAAACTGATTTGCCAGTGCCTTCTCAGAAGAGGATGACTGGGGGGAAAAAAGAAGAGAGCAAAAGGTACCTAATGATTTTTTTTTAAGTTTTTTATTTTTATAGACAAACAAACATACAATACATGATTAATCCATCAGTGCATCATCTGCGTGCATCTTTTGTGTCTTCTCCCTATTCCCCAATTATTTCTCATATCCTAATATTTATCATTTCATTTGTTATAACATTTCACCCCTCTTTCTTTACAATATTACTCTATACATATCTCTTCTCCAACCAATCATAAAATTGCCTCCATATCTGAAAATATTCCGATTCCTCTCTTTCTTTAAGTATCAAGGTCAATCTATTCATTTCTGCACAATCCAATATTTTCTTAACTATTTCTTCCTCCATAGGGATTTTCTCTGCTTTCCATCTTTGCGCAAATACTATCCTCGCTGCTGTTATCACATGTACAATCAAGTATATATTTTCCTTACTAAATTTCTCTGGTAAGATACCCAATAGGAACAGTTCCGGTTTTAAATCTATATATTACTGTGTCATTTCTTCTAACCATGTTTTAATTTTCATCCAATAATTTCTTGCTTCTGGGAAGGTACCTAATGATTGACCCTCTCACAACAGAGGTTCTCGAAAAAGGTTAAAAAAAGAAAAACCACAAGGGAGGAGCTTACCAATTTCTCTGCTTCTAGCAAGCCCTTTAAAAAATCCACCTTACGAGAATATTCATTCAGTACTTCAGGAGCTGGTTTGCTGAAAGGGAATCACAAATCTGAGACAAGATTTACTGTATAGAGAAAAATGCTCCTCATACATGTCTATGGGGATTCTCAGTCATCCGGGTCATGGTTGTCCCAAAAGTGCTTTTTCAAGAGGCAACTGGGCTTTCTTTGTTTTTTCCTTGAAGATGTTTCGCTTCTCACCCAAGAAGCTTCTTCAGAACAGAACTAAAGAAGCTTCTTGTGTGAGAATGTCTTCAAGGAAAAAACAAAGTCCAGTTGCCTCTTGAAAAAGCACCTTTGGGACTTCTCATACATCTTCCTCTCATTTCTCATCCTCATGAAGTGGAGAAGGCCATCAGGATTAGCTAGGAAAGTCTAACGAGGAGCGAAACTAAGGATATGGTTCAATTCAACAGCAACATTAGGAAACAAAAAAAAAAAAAGAAAACTGATATTCTACATATTTGTGGTTTCCAACTCCATCTCCTTACCCAGCATCGCCAATGGTCAGGGATGATGGGAATTTAAGCTGTACATCTCCCATCTATGATACAATAATTCAGGATTTTCCTTAGAGGCAATGAAGAATTGCCACCAATTCCTGTTCTATGCTGTCATTTTCTGGCTCATTTCCTACACCAGGTTCATTTCCAAGAATCTTTTGCAATATATGACACATAGAAGCTAGCAGTGAAATCTGATTATTACTTTGTGCTTGCCAAAATAACCTAATTAAAAGAATTGATTACCAGCAAAGGTTAATATTCCCTGCAAAGACAGAATTGTAAGAGGCCTGGCATTAAAACTCTGAACGTAAAACCCCGGATTCCAGTTCATGTGATGTCTATCTATCCATCCTATCTCACCTTCCTAAAACTATAAATTGGGTTGGATCAGCACCAAAGCAGACCCATATAAATCCTAGAAAAAGAAACTCACCTGGAGTGTTTCTTCAATGTGAGTAACATCTCCTCCAGAGCAGCTACATACTAAGAAGAAAACAAAATGGCACATTTTGAATAATTAGCACAAATCTGCCAAATGTGGCCGCCTAGCCTCCAGTAATACAAGCCAAGTCCAAAAATGCTAGAGAATTTCTAGAAGCCTGGCACTGTGATAAATTAATAGATATCAGTCAAACAATAGACACATAGACTTAAACAATATCTACATACTATGCAAAAGAGACAATCAACAACCCAAAAAGGGAACAAAAAAGTCCCAAACTCTTCCCCACCAGCAATCAGCAACCAAATAAGCATAGATTAACTCCAAGATTAACATCAGACTGAAAGAAGCAAATGAAAAGTTACTCTTTTATAAAAATGTATAAAATATAACACTAAGGTGTGAGACTCTTTGTCTGTTGTTTCCTACCATTGCAAATTGACCATAAATTGTAATCAGTGGAGACAATGTATTAATGCTCCCTTGGAGACAGGAACCTACCTCTTAGGCAAGACCACTATCGGTAAGAAAGAAACATCCGCCCAAGGTGAAAATTAAAAGTAAACATGAAAAGATAGTTGGTGTTAAACAGGAAATGTCAAGATGACCCTTTAGAGAGGAAATAACTGAGAAGAACCAAGGGGAGTTGGGAGGGCTTCTGAGGCGTGGCGTGCATTGTGTCCTGAAAACTGCTTTTTGCGCTCTTGGAACTCAATCCATTTGGGAAGGGTCTAAGAGGTCGCGCTTGCAACTGCTTTTTCAATTTTTCTTCAATAAAACTTTGATTCGTGAACCAGACTTGTCTTCGCATTGTGAGTATACAATTGGGGGGGGGTCTTACATCTCACAAGACACAGAGTCCTTCGGGAGTTGGGCGGCATATAAATTTTATAAAATAAATAAATAAATAAGACCAACAATCAAGTAAACAACACTCCAATCAAGGAACTACCAAACAGGCCAACAGTGAACAGCCCAACCAAAGAACCTCCAAGACCATCAACACTGACAGGGCAAACCACTAGTGTATAAACTGAGAGCAAACCCCACTCCTTACTAGCACTGATGATGTTATCTAGTTTGGGTAACGAAATGCCTGCAAGAAAACAACAAGCTAGAGAGCACTCAGGCACACACACACACACACACACACAAAACCTTGAGCTACAAATATTTTCCTTTATTGGCTCCAGTAATAATATTAGAACAGTGCTTCTTAATCCTGGCAACTTTAAGACGGGTGGACTTCAACTCCCAGAATTCCTCAGCTTCAGAATTCAATTCTGAGAGTTGAATTTAAGCCATCCAAGTTGAAAAAATACTGCACTAAAGCATGAAACTCGAAAGTAGCCTTGATTGTGTTGCTGTCAGTTGTAGCATTACCTCCCAGGACTATAGTGAGGACAGAACAAAATGCAGCCTTAAGTGGGCAACTACTAGTGCAGAGGTCTTCAAACTTGGCAACTTTAAGACTTGTGAACTTCCAACTCCCAGAATTCTGGGAGTTGAAGTCCACAAGTCTTAAAGTTGCCAAGTTTGGGGGGCCCTGTACTAGTGGTTTGAAAGGTTGCTTTTTACGTGAGAAACTTGGGGGGAGGGGCAGAGTCTCTTACACCTAAATGACTCAGGAAATGCCAACCCTAATTAGTTTTCCAGAACTTGATATGCCTGAATTTGGCAGACAGATAAGGGGGGAAATGATAAATGAAAGCATGTACCTCCAATTGTAATAGCAACCCCACCTTTTCCTCCAGCCCTCCACCCTCACCCTTAAGAGGTGAACAGGAATCCACATGTCTCCCCCTCACCACAAAAAAAAAAGAAAAACAACAACAAAAAAAGTAAGCTATGGGGCATCAAGCCAAATGCCACACTGGAGCCAATGAGGTTTCTCTGAGGAGTGGAGAGAAAAAGGTAATGCCTGTAAGATAAAAGGTGGGCTGTTCATAGCTAGATCCTTGTCTGGGAGCTTCTTCGTAAAATTGAAAATCTGCTTCCTTCCAAGGAGCACATCGGAACAAAGAAGCAACCCTTCCCCAGTTCTGGTAAAGCCAGTGTGCTGCTCTCTGGCATTGAGGAATTATGATGCTGAATCTCCAGCAAAGAGAATCCTTTTCTAATTGGAACTAGGCCTATTTTAAGACTTCATAGAGGAGGCTAATGGCGCACAATAGATTTCTGCCATGTTTTCAGCCTGGGGATCTGTATTTCAATCTCCAAACAATACAGGAGGCTGCCGGTAATGTTGATAACACTGTGATGTTTTGAGTGTTCTATGGCCAGAAATTGGTATTTCTTTCTTCACAGAAGCCTTGCCACCAAACTCTAGTGGTGGGATCTCAATGCACATTAGGTGATGTGAATCAAAGTCTTAGAGGTCATCTTAACTGAGCTCCAGACTGCGATGACAAGAGAAGCCCACAGATAGTCAAGAAGTGGCACTCATAGTGGCTATTCTCTAATGCAGGGGTCCCCAAACTTGTCAACTTTAAGACTTGTGGACTTCAACTCCCAGAATTCTCCAGCTATGCTGGCTGGAGAATTCTGGGAGTTGAAGTCCACAAGTCTTAAAGTTGACAAGTTTGGGGACCTCTGCCCTAATGAATCAGACCAAGCTTGTACCAGGAACTAACTATAAGATTGATAGCTACTTCCCTTTAATTCCAGTTTTTGAAACTGGGAAATTGCCTCTGAATAGAACATTCTGTCAATGTTAACAGCAATCAGTATGTTTTATCTGCTAAGAATCTACAATATATGTCACCTTTGTTTTAAAAGCCATCTGAGCTTCTGACTATGTTCTACAAGTTAGAAGAACTAAGGCTGCAATGCCAACATACACACTAACTCCGAATGCATTCAGCAGTTGTTTCTGAGTAAACATTCATGGGATTTCTAGAGATGTAGTTCTGTTAGCATGCCACAGTAAAAATAACTAGGTCTTGTGCCACCTTAAAGTTGTATTAACTAACACATACACAATCTATTTCATCAGATGGAAGGTGAAATTTACTGTATTATGATTCATAAAAGCTTACACTATTAATACATGTGTTTCAGAGGTGGGTTCCTCCCGGTTCGGACTGGTTCTATAGAACCAGTAGTAACTTGGCGGCCTGGGTTGCTAGAACCGGCTGCGAGCCAGGCCTGCCACACCCCCGAACCGGTTCTTTCGGCGGTGCCATAGGCGCTGCCATCTTGATTTTAGTTTCTGCGGATGCACTTTTTTTAAGCACTGCGCATGCGCACGCACCCCTGCGGCACGCCACTGAGCGAACCGGCAGCGAGAAAATTCAGAACCCACCCCTGATGTGTTTATTTTTAAATTGCTGTAAGGTTCTCTCTGTTTAAGAACATCAATCTGTAAAAAAAAAGAGGGGGAGGTTTTTTTTAATGTAACTATCTAGAAACTACATCCCAAGGAAGTATGATCAAAACTTATTCCCATGAACTAAGCATAGTTTGCTAATAACCAATCCTACATTTCACATCAAATTCCTTCTCTGCATCAGAATGTGAAGTGACGCAATAACAAAACTGGATTCTCTTTTAGCCTCACAATTATGACACAGTGTTTTGACTGCTACCATCTGATCTGGCTCTCAGTTAACCAATGACTTCATAATCTAAACATGATTATGAAGTCATTGGTTAACTGAGAGCCAGATCAGATGGTAGCAGTCAAAACACAGTGTCATAATTGTGAGGCTAAAAGAGAATCCAGTTTTGTTATTGCGTCAGGCTGCAAAAACTCTAAATCATGAAACCTGAGTCTGTGTCAATGACAAGTGAACTAAATTAACAGGCTGTGGAATACTGTACACGTATGTTATATGCTTTAGGACATTTTTTCTTCTTCAATGCTACGTTCTGAAATAGAAATCAATATTTGAAAGGATTTAGGATTAAATATTAATAACAAAAAACAATATGGCCCAGAATGCTCAAGAACCAAAGCAAAACTGAACTTAAAAGGTTTCATTTACTCATTAATTTACTTCACTTGTATGACTTTAAAGCCCTACATGACATGGGACCAGGTTAACCTATGGAACCGTCTTTGCCCCATTACATTAGCCTGTCCCCACCCAGTCAGGCAGGGAAAGTATGCTGCGCACCCCATCAGCCAAAGAATTCCAACATGTGAGGTCTAGGACAGGGATCTCCAACCCCCAGGCCACAACCCACTACCAAGCCTTGAGCCTTTCGGAACCAGGCTGCAGAAGTGGCGGGCGAGTGAGCGCGCATGTCAGGGTTCCAAATAGCATCTAAAATTAAATCAGAGTCCGAGGCAATGCATTCCTCAAAGTTCCAATTTATTAACAGAGCCATGTTGGCACGGCTGTGAGAAACCCGAATCTAAAGCCACACAGGTTTCTCCACCCAGTTGAAAGATCAAGCCCCTTGTCCCCACACCCACAAGTTCATCACGTTAAGCCAGTCTTCTTCGGCCTGCGTCTCAGTTACTCCCCTCAGCTTCCGGGCAGGTGCTGGACAAAGGATGACCTTGAGAATCTAAAGGAATTTGTTATGGCTACATGTCTACCTCACTCATGCAACAGCCCCTCCCAAATTCCCACAGCAAGCATACATTCTAAAGCATCAAGTGTGGCAGGCCAAAGTCTCTAATAAAATATGGCTTCGGCCTGACAGCGCACACACTTCCCCACATACACACACCGGGGCGCAAAGCCGGAAAGGTTGGGGAACTCTGATCTAGGAAGAGAGTCTTCTCTACTGTTGCCACCGCCATGTGGGACATTCTCCCACCCGAATGTGAGGTGGGCCTCCACTCTTCTGGCCTTTTAAGAAAGGTATGAAAACATCAGTCTGCAGCCTTGATTGGGATGCAGAGGAACACGCAGTCCTGTGGCTCTGTGGCTCGTTAGGGCCCTGAAAGCCTTCCCTCTCCCTTTTAATTAATTTTTAATGCTGAATTTTAATCATCCTTGCTTCTGTTGAGTTTTACATTTTATATACTCCTGTTATGTTTTTAATATTTTACTTGTACACTGCTCAAGAGTTCCTCTGTGAGGGAGGATGGGCGGTTTCAAAATTTGATAAACAAACAAATAAATAAATAAAAGTGAATTAAGGGAAATTCTTCCTTCACTCTTAGGGAAACAAAGGATGGTCAGCTGATCATTCCATTCCAAGCAGTCAGTATTAAAATTATGCCTTGACAATTTGATGCCTGTATCTCTGGTTGTTTTCCTCTTGTCTATTTTCAGCCTTTCTTTAGACTGTGGGGCAGAAATTGTCCGGCTTTTAATCGATTTTACATAAGCCACGCTCAGAGCCTTTTTCAGAGAAAAGAAGTTGAAAGGGCTTTCCTAAATGATAGCAATACATTGGCACGTTTACATTTCCGTTTTCCAAGGTGGATTTAATTAAGAGTAAGTCTCTTGGCACGGACTATCCTAAAATTTCACAGCAGGTATCTGAATGGGGGTTGCTATTTCAAGGCCAAGACCTGCACCACCCCTGACACTCAGTGGACTCCATGACGTGGCAACCTGATATTGTAAGAGGCTCATTTCCTCCCATCTCTTCCATCACAAAATAACAGGCCGGTTATCAGTTGTTTGTTGGACTGAGGGAGACACCCAGTGGAGACTGGCAGTCCAACCATCATACAGCGCGCACAATCAATATCAGTTTATAGATGCTCATCTATCTCATGAATATTCATGAGTTCTCATGAATATTCTCAGATCAGAAAGCAAAGGAAAGAAACACATACCAAAGAAGCAAATTTTTATGATGAAAATTTACTGCTGAGTTATTCTACTGAATCGACTGGGAAAATAAATGCACTTTATAAGTATGAACATATTATATTAAAATTACATTTCTTTAAAAGATGCAGAAATCCTCTGTAATTTGCTATCCTTTTTTCTCTGGGAAATAATCCTTTTGTACTAAACACCTCTGAGATTCAAATAAAACATGAACACCAAACAGAGCGGCAGCAGCAGGACAAGTACAGTATGCTAGTATTAAGGGGGCAACAGTTAACATTTAATAACATAATGCAATCCTACTGTGTCATGTACATGAATATTCATTATTTGATATTCATTATTTTAAATTATTTGCTCAATGCACTTACTACTAATTTAATCATGTGCATCTACAAGAGATTATCATATCTTAAATACTGATCTATTCATATAACATACTGTAGTTCAGTGGTTCTCAACCTTTCTAATGCCGCGACCCCCGCCCCGCCGCCGCGACCCCCGCCCCGCCCCATCCCTGCACGCGATGAGGTGACAAAGGGGACGTGGCGGGCTAGCGTGCGCTTAGGTGACCCCTGTGAAAGGGTCGTTCGACCCCCAAAGGGGTCGCGACCCACAGGTTGAGAACCGCTGCTCTAGACGTTGTGAGTGCTCCATCACTGGAGGTTTTTAAGAAGAGATTGGACAGCCATTTGTCCAGA
>QLTV01003465.1:1225449-1248112 GCA_003457575.1 Thermophis baileyi
TACTAGTATTCCTTGATTTAAGAATTACAGTCGTAAGTCATGTCAGTTGTTAAGCAGATCATTCTGTGACTACGTCTCATTTTACAACCTTTCCTACTGCAGTTGTTAAGCGAGCACAGTAGAAGTAAATGCTGTGGTCATTAAGTGAACATTGTGGTCGTTAAGTGTGCCTGCAATGCAGGGGTGAAATGCTACCGGTTCAGCCCGGTCCAGGCGTACCGGTAGCGTCGTCGTCCGGTGGTTTGGAGAACCAGTAGCGGCCGCAGTGCGAGGCTCTGCCCACCCACCCGGATGTCGCCCTTTTCTTTCTTTTACCCTCTGCGCATGCGCAAAGTGTTCTGCGCATGCGCAGAGGGTAAAGGAACCCAAATGGCGGCGTCCGGGCAAAGTCTCCCGCTTCCGTCGCTACCGGCTGTCCGGCAACCTGCAGGCACGGCCGAACCGGGAGCATTTCACCCCTGCAGTGATGGTGGCACCAAGATGGCGGGCTAGTGCGCGGGGCGACCCCTGTGAAAGAGTCGTTCGACCCCCAAAGGGGTCGCGACCCACAGGTTGAGAACCGCTGCTGTAGTTCCTTGGCTCAGCATTTTATGTGAACTCAGATTTAACTATAATTTATTGGATGAATAAATAGACAGAATAACAGTGTTGAAAGGAACCTTGGAGGTCTTCTAGTCCACCCCCCTGCTCAAGCAGGAGATCCTATACCATTCTGGACAAATGGCTCTCCAATCTCTTCTTAAAAACCTCCAGTAATGGAGCACCCACAACTTTTGGAAGCAAGACATTCCACCGATTGTTTTCACTGTCAGGAAATTTATCCTTAATTCTAGGTTGGATCTCTCCTTGATAAGTTATCATCCGTTACTTCTTGTTTTGCCCTCAGGTGCTTTGGGGAATACCTGACCCCCTCTTCTTTGCAACAGTCCCTCAGATATTGGAAGACTACTATCATGTCACCCCTATTCCTTCTCTTCTTAGATTAGACATAGTTCCCGCAACAGTGCAAATGTTTTAGTTTCCCTCCTCCTAATCATCTTTATTGCTTGGCTGCATTCCTTCTAGAGTCTCAACATCTTTTCTGTATCATAGTGGCCAAAGCTGGACTGAAAAATTAGACTCTATAACAGGGTTTTTACTGACTTAGTTCACACTGTATAAACCAAAATTGTTTGAGCTTAGTGTGCTATGCAAACAAGCACTGCGGTTTGTTAAACAAGATTTATGGTATATTATGTGAATCAGATCAAATTGTCATTTATACAATGGAAATCATGCATTAATGCAATATGTGAGCGCAGTCAACTGCAAGTTGGGCTAAAACTAAGAGTAGCTTCCAACATGAACAGCAGGCAGCTTCACTTAGTTAAGCAAGCCTGATTTTCAACAGCCGAGCAATATCAGATGGAGCAGGTAGTTGGATGGGAAACCAGGATATTCCACAGCTGCAATTAGATTAGGAAGTTAAGAAAGAAAAAAGAAAAAACTGGAAGAAGCTCCAAAGGTTCAGCCAAAGCCAAACACGGGGTGTCCACGTAATCGCTAGGAAACACTTCTGACATGTTCCAAAAACCCTGCCAGAGACTACCGAACATTGCAAATGCAAACGTTCTGCCATAAAATAATACAATGGTACGGGACGGTCTCTTACTTAAAAGCAAATCATTCATTTATTTAATAGCACAAGTCGCAATTCAGTTAAATAGTGCAAGCAGGCCACTCAGTGCTACCATGCAGAGAGAGAGAAAATACACCCTGGTCAAATGTCTGCCTGCAGTCATGCAAAAACGCGCCGCCTGTGCCTGTCATTTCCCAGCCCTCCGGACCTTCTCCAACCGCCACTCGTCCGGATTTCGTTTATCGGACGCCATCGCCTCACACCGGCTCAACAGTCGGACCAGCTTCAGTTCTGCACGGGGCACCGGCATCGGACCCAGCCCAGCCTCCATGGTCACCGTCTTCATCGCTTTCGCCTGACCCGGGATGGAAAGAGCAATCAGCACTCCGCCATTTCCCCTTTGAGCCCAGGAGCCCCTCTGGCCTCCTCTTTGTGGTCCTGGATGACTGTAGCGGAAGCGGGTTCTATTGCGCGCGCAGCTTCGACTCTCCCTTTTCCGGCGCGGTCTTTGCAGGAGAATCTGCGGAGGTGCGTTTTTGGTTTTCGGCGTCCCGAAAATAAAATCGAAGGATCGGCATCCATCCGCCCACTTGAAGCAGCTTCTTCATTTTCTGGAAAAGTAGGTAATTGCCCAGGACGGTTTTTTCTACCAGTGGCTATTAATGGTCTTATTTCAATATTGATGCCAGGAAACAAAAGTTTAATGAAATTAATCAAACATTTTAGAATAGAACAGAATAGAATTTTTTATTGGCCAAGTGTGATTGGACACACAAGGAATTTGTCTTGGTGCATATGCTCTCAGTGTACATTATATTTATATTTTTTAATATTATATTTATATTATTTTATAAATATAAGTGTATTTAATTATGAGATTAGAAGTCAGATTTGACCATTTTGATATAGCTCTTTTATTGGGGTGTCGTGCTGTTGAAATAGAACTGTGGATCTTTCTACAATGTTATTGAAAGACTAATAAATGGGAAAAAGTAAATTCATTGGTATAAGTAAGTACTGTGATTAGGAAGGCCTGTGCTGGGCTTTGAAAGCAAACAAGTCCTTCACAGCACCTGAATCTCTGCAACTAAGAAGTTGCAGTCATATCTTCTCCTGAGATTGTACATGTAGTCCTCGATTTACAACAGTTCATTTAGTGACCGTTCAAAGTTACAACGGCACTGAAAAAAGTGACTTATGACCAGGGGTGGGTTCTAACTTACCTCGCTGCCGGTTCGCTTCCTCCCGCGCCGAGAGGGCGCGTGCACGCAAAGCGTGCGCGCGCATGTGCAGTGCCGAAAAATAAAAAAAAATCCCCCCCCCCCAAAAAAACATGCGCAGAAGAAAAAAAACCCGGGAAAAAATCCCCCCCCCAAAAGCCGAAAACAAGATGGCGACGCATGCGCAGTGCCAGAAACTCGGCTTATGCGCAGAAGAAGAAAAACCCGGGAAAAAAATTCCAAAACACCCCCCCCCGCCGCCAAAAAAAGCCAAAAACAAGATGGCGACGCATGCGCAGTGTCGGAAACTCGGCTTCTGTTCATGCACAGAAGGAAAAAAAAACGGGGAAAAATCCCCCCCCAAAAAAGATGGCAGCGTCCACGGATCAGCACCGACCAAAACGGTTCCGTGACATCACCAGCGGTTTGCTACCAGTTCGGGCGAACCGGGAGGAACCCACCTCTGCTTATGACCATGTTTCATACTCATGACCGTTGCAGCATCCCCATGGTCACGTCATCAAAATTATGACGCTTGGCAACTAACTCATATTTATGACAGTTGCATTGTCCTGGGGTCATGTGATCCCCTTTTGCGACCTTCTGACAAGCAAAGTTAATGGGGAAGCCAGATTCACTTAACCATGTTATTAATTCAAGAACTGCAATGATTTACTTAACAAATGTGGCAAGAAAAGTCATAAAATGGGGCAAAACTCACTTAACAAATTTCTCACTTGGCAACATAAATGTTGGGCTCAATTGTGGTCATAAGTTGAGGACTACCTGTACTGCTGTCCTCTGCTGCTATAGGGTCATCCCAGGAAAAAATATATTGATATATGGAGCTGCAGACAGTTTACATTCCAAAGGACCTTGCCTTTAAATCTGAAATGCTGTACATTCCTTGTAGAAAATTTAATTGGAAGCAGAGAGGGATTTTTATTAGATTTTTATCCCGCCTTTATTACTTTATAGCAATAGGACTTAGACTTATATACCGCTTCACAGTGCTTTACAGCCCTCTCTAAGCGGTTTACAGAGTCAGCATGTTGCCCCCAACAATCTGGGTCCTCATTTTACCCACCTCGGAAGGATGGAAGGCTGAGTCAACCTTGAGCCTGGTGAGATTTGAACTGCCAAATTGCAGGCAGCCGGCAGTCAGCAGAAGTAGCCTGCAGTACTGCCCTCTAACCACTGCGCCACCACGGCTCATAAGTAACTCAAAGCAGTGTACATACTCCTTCCTCCTACTTTTCCCACAAAAACAATCCTGTGAGGTAGTCCAGGAAATGATATTGGTCAGTTGTTTGGCATGAGTAGAAGAGCATGCTGTCTCTCATCTTTTGGTGGAACAAAAGAGTACACGACTAATCATAACTACTCCCTGCTCTTTTCTAGCCATGGCGATCCGATATCCAATGGCCGTTGGCCTGAATAAAGGCCACAAAGTGACTAAGAATGTGTCCAAACCACGACACTGTCGACGCCGTGGGGTAAGTTTGGATTTTGGAACAGGTGGGAAAAGTACCACAGCAGTCCCCCAATCTTTCTGGCTCCCATGGACCGGCAACAGGGGGGGAGGGAGGGGATGGTTTTGCGCATGCAATCCAGTTTCTGCACATGTATAAATAAAGTTTGTGTGGCCCAGATCCCAATGGGCCACGGACCGGTATTGGTCTGCAGCCTGGGGATTGGGGACCCCTGAAGTAGCAGACTCTGCAAGCCCTCCTTATTCCTGATTCCGAATCACTTTAGGGTAATTGGAACAGTTCTTTGGGTTTGACCTCATTTGAAGATCGCCATGAAAAAAAAAAGAAATGGCGAACAAAAGAAAAAGTCTATGGCTTGTACCTAGGTGTTAGATTCAATCCCCAGCAAGAAAGGGCCTCGGGTAGTAACAAACATAGGAAGAGTGGTTTCAGTTGTTCAAGAGCTTGGTGAAGTTTTCTCAGAGTAGACAGCCCCGAGAAAATGGGCAGTCTGATCTGTTTCAAGACAATTTCCAAATGAGGACGGCATGAGTTATTCTAAAAGAAGGTAATGGATTTCAGGGTCACGTATTCAAATACCGCATAGCAATAGCCCTTAGATTTATATACTGCTTCCCAGTGCTTTACAGCCCCCTCTAAGCGGTTTACAGAGCCAGCATATTGCCCCCAACAATCTGGGTCCTCATTTTACTGAAGGATAGAAGGCTGAGTCAACCTTGAGCCTGGTGAGAATCGAACTACCAAACTGCAGTCAGTCAGCAGAAGTAGCCTGCAGTACTGCATTCTAACCACTGCGCCACCAGAGCTCTTATAAGAAGTAGAAGTATCATATTGTGTGTATGAGTTTTTAACTGTTTTTAATTGTTTTTATTATGTTTTCTTTTAATAGTTTTTTTATATTGTTGTGAGCCGCCCAGAGTCCCTTGAGAGTTGGGCGGCATACAAATTTAATAAATAATAATAATAATAATAATAATAATAATAAAGTGCCCTCTTCAAAATCAGTGCAGCTAGTTCTCATTTAGCGACCACTCATTCAGCAGCTGTACAAAGTTAACAGCAGGATTGAATAAGGGGGATTTATGTCTGGTCCTTGAAGTTGCAGCATTCCCACGATCATGTAATCATGATTTGGGCACTTGTCTATTATTGTCTCAATCATCCAGGTCATGGTTGTCCCAAAAGTGCTTTTCCAAAAGGCATGTCCTCAAGAAAGTCCCGTTGCCTTGTGGAAAAGCACCTTTGGGACAATTTGGGCACTTGGTCATGCCCGGTTCTGAACAGGCCACGGCCTGGAGGTTGGGGACCCCTGGTGTAGAAGAATGCTTGTAAATCACTCAATTGTACCACTCAAACAATTGTAAATTGTTCTTCCAATGCTATCTTGGAGGATGCATTGCAGCATCATACGCTGCTATCACAGCATGTAAGACGGTGAGAGTTTGGAGCAGTCTGTCACAATACCTCTGGATGAACAGTCTGTCTAGGACAGGGGTCGGCAACCTTAAACACTCAGAGAGCCATTTGGACCAGTTTCCCACAGAAAAGAAAACACTGGGAGCCACAAAACTCTTCCCATGCCTGACTATTTCCTGAGTGGCCACAAAACTAGCATATATAGTTGAATTAAAGATTCTGTTTTGTTCTGAAACTTTTCTTTTCTTGGATTTATCCATGGTTGGCCTGCCGGGGGTCGAAAAGCTCAGTAAATTGCGTGCCGGGTGTCGCACATTGGCAGTTGTGACACATATTTTGAGCGACAGAGCCGCAGCAGGGGGATGAAAGAGCCACATGCGGCTCCAGAGCCGCAGGTTGCTGACCCCTGGCCTAGGACAGGAGGGCTTTGACTTACCTCCTTGGTTCTCATTATTATTGTAGTCTTCCTATCCTGATGCTACCTTGGAATTCTGAAAGTTGTCCATCTGGATGGCACCACCTTAGGGAAGGCTTTAAAGACATGCTTCTATGTCTATGCGTGCTAAAAGTAGAAGGCCCCTATGTGGGAACTTTTCTTTCTAATAACCAGTGCCGCCTCCTTATGGAAATCTGTTGTGCTATTTTTTTTTCCTCCCAACAGCGGCTGACCAAACACACCAAATTTGTACGGGACATGATCCGAGAAGTGTGCGGTTTTGCGCCATATGAGAGACGAGCAATGGAGTTGCTCAAAGTCTCCAAAGACAAGAGAGCTCTGAAGTTCATAAAGAAAAGGGTGAGTGTTGCGCAGAGCAGGTGGTGGGTCTTTGGGTGTCTGTCAGGTTGTCCATTAAAGGCAGAACCATCAGAGGAAGGTGTTTCCTTTGTGCTGTGTGGGAGATTGTATTCCTGCCCCCTTTCATTCATTGCCACAGTGAATAAAGCACCTGGAAGGAGAGCTCACATCACCCAGTTCCAGTTGAGAAAGGACCCCATTTGCCACCTTTGTAGTTAAGATTAGCCTGGCCGGTCTCAGTGCTATAAAGCGAAGCAGCATCAAGCCCGATTATCCCTTGGATGACCGACCTCTAAAAATTGCCAGGAGAGCTGTTGGGCAAAGAATCCCAGAACATTGGACATTGTCAACTTGCTTGTATTGCTCTCGAGAAAACTGCATGGATGTGCCCATTTACGTCACGGGGAGTTGAGCTTGACTCGAGCTCCTTTCCTTGATCCAGAAATAACTAAGATCTGACAGCTGTTGTAAAAGGGGCTGGGAGGCAGTCCAAAACAAGCCAGGATAATTAAGTCGTCTGGCACTGGTGAACACCAGCCATGTTCCAGTCAGGCCTAGCATCTCTTAAGGCCTGGCCTTTTGTTACTCCAGAATGTTTTCCTTATCCTGGAAGAAACGGGGGAAGAGGATCAGGCTGGATCCCTGACATAATGGCCAGAATGATTATTTTTTTCTTTTTCTTCTAATCAGCATATTCTCCAGTTTCCATCAGACAAGTCTGTTCTTTCTGCCAAGTTTCTAGCTCTTAGATGCCAACACATTTTGCTCCTTATCCTCACAGGTAGGGACTCACATTCGTGCCAAGAGGAAGCGTGAAGAACTCAGCAATGTCCTGGCAGCAATGAGGAAAGCAGCAGCCAAGAAGGACTGAATTCTGCATCCAGGTTCCCAATAAAGCTTATTTCAGAAGCCCAGCAGTGTGTGGAATATTCTTTCGATTAGGAGGTTATTATAAATTCAGAGTTGAAAAGCTCACCTTGGGGTGATTTAGGTCAGGGGTCGGTAACCTTAAACACTCAGAGAGCCATTTGGACCCATTTCCCACAGAAAACACCGGGAGCCACAAAACTCTTCCCGTGCCTGACTATTTCCTGAGCAGCCACAAAACTAGCATATATAGTTGAATTAAAGATTGTTTTCTTCTGAAACTTTTCTTGGATTTATCCATGGTTGGCCTACCCGGGGTCGAAAAGCTTAATAAATTGCGCGTTGGTGGGTGTCGCACATTGGCAGTTGTGACACATATTTTGAGTGATGGAGCCGCAGCAGAGGGATGAAAGAGCCACATGCGGCTCCAGAGCCGCGGGTTGCTGACCCCTGGTTTAGGTGATAATCATCAACCTGAAATTTCCAGAGTGATGGAAGGGCTGTTTATGTAACATTAAACCATGCAGATCAACAGACTTTAAGATATAGCATGTCTAAAAAGAATACATTTAGATATAGTGAAGCTTTGTTTGTGCTTTAGTATGTCATATGAGTGCAATTGCTATAGATTTTTGATGTATAATTTAGCATATTGTGCCAAATACAGCACAGTGGGCAACAGATAATTCAGGTGACATTACCTTCCAGATGGGCAGCATTACCAACTTGCTGGAGGGGTATCCTACTAAAGATTGGTCGATTGTTTTTGTGCCATGGGGAATAGTCAAATTTCTTATATTGACATCTGTGTACAGGATACAAGCAGAGGTGAGTTCCTGCCGGTTCGGACCGCTTCTTTAGAACCGGTAGCGGGAATTTCCCTCTGCTCACCGAACCGGCAGCAGTGGCTGCTGGACACGCCCCCGAACCAGTCCTCCGGCTTGAAATCCGTCCACCGGAGCCAAATTTACGTGAAAATAACCCTCTGCGCATAGCCGCCTGCGCATGCGCAGACCAGTTTAACCCGGGAGCGACGGGGGCGTGTGCACAAAATGCGCACTTCTGGCACGACTCCGAACCGGTAGGGTAGGTAAGTAGAACCCACCCCTGGATACAAGTTTCCCCAACCCATGCTTTCGCCCTCATCACTGGTTGTACTGTCCAGAGGCAATCTAAATATACCTCCGCTTTTATTTCATAAAGTGCTAGTAGAAAGTACCAAGAGACAACGGGATCTGGATTTTATAAGTACTAATAAGAAAATACATTTGAGAAAGACGAGGAGCAGACATCCTCACAGTCTAATCTTGTATAGCCCTGTGTCACAGGAAACATTTTAATTGGTTCATAATTCAAATCGGTTGGAGTAGAATATATTTCAGAGTGACTAAAGGAATAGGAAACCAAGCCATCCTTATGGGCAGCAGGCCACCGCAGGAGTCAAATCCCCCCTCTGCTGAGCCTGCGCATCCTGCTTCCAGAGTGGAGCGAGTGGGAAGGCGAGAGGGACACCCAGCAGCAAGTTCACCTTCCTGGAGAATCAGACTTGGAGAAAACGATGTCAAAGATTTCCTTATAATGTTCAACAAAATGTACTTCAAGTCCTTCTGTGATGAATTCA
Organism: Thermophis baileyi; assembly: GCA_003457575.1. Classification (NCBI taxonomy): domain Eukaryota; kingdom Metazoa; phylum Chordata; class Lepidosauria; order Squamata; family Dipsadidae; genus Thermophis; species Thermophis baileyi. The sequence goes on from QLTV01003465.1 coordinate 1,234,481, forward strand.
GCAAGGTCACAGTAATCTTTTTTGTTTTCTGATGGGAGAACGATACAGGAGACGCCAGCTCTCTTGGCCTAGGGGAAAAAAGGGGGGGAAATGTTGAGGAACAAGCTCTTTCCCCCTGGCCTCAGGTTTCTGCCCTCCCATGGTCAGGCCCTGTGCTGTACTCTTAACCCTGAGACCAGATAATAAGATATCTTATTAAGGAGAAGATATTCCAGGCTATGAAAGTCACCTGGAAACTGCAAACACTTCTTTATTGTAATCTACAACCCCTTAAATTATTTTGGTAGCTCAACCGTCAAGACTTGAATTGTACCCTACTGTTCATGATAAGAGGAGAAAGAAAAAGTACTGAATAGCTCCTAAGTAGCAGCCACCATCAGGTGGATCACGGATGATCAAGAATTTATTACATAGCCCCTGAATAACCCAGTTCTCCAGTGCTCCATCCTTCCTTCAAGGCTTTTGATTGTAGGTCATGATCAGTGGTGGGATTCAATTTTTTTTTACTACCGGTTCTGTGGATGTGGCTTGGGCGTGGTGTGGCTTGGTGGGTGTGGCAGGGGAAGGATACTGCAAAATCTCCATTCCCTCCCCACTCCAGGGGAAGGATACTGCAAAATCCCCATTCCCTCCCCACTCCAGGGGAAGGATACTGCAAAATCTCCATTCCCTCCCCACTCCAGGGGAAGAATACTGCAAAATCTCCATTCCCTCCCCACTCCAGGGGAAGGTTACTGCAAAATCCCCATTTCCTCCCGATCAGCTGGGACTCAGGAGGCAGAGAATAGATGGGGGCGGGGCCAGTCAGAGGTGGTATTTACCGGTTCTCCCAACTACTCAAAATTTCCGCTACCGGTTCTCCAGAACTGGTCAGAACCTGCTGAAACCCACCTCTGGTCATGATGCTCATAAAAATGGAGTATTTTTAACAAGTAAAATCCAAGTGAGCCAATTCGGCCCTTATAAATCACCTCTGAAAAGTGCATCCAAGAACTCTTAAGCAACTTACCAATTGGTATTAAGTGATTGAGTTAATGTTCTAAAGTACACAGTAAAAACCCTTGCTGGATCAGATAAGGACTCGGGCAATCTCGTCCACCAGCAGATACACAGCGACCCACTAGAAATCTGATACCTCCCGAAGCAAGGATCCTAATCTTGCTCTGATCCAAATCTCTGGCAACAGAAGACCTCCCACAATGGGAAGAGGGATATAACAGACGGAAGAGATTTGCTCTTCTCCCATTTGATAGATTTAACTCTTGCTTGGAAACCTGAATGCCATATATCCCACTTGGATAAAGTGCAGGAATAGATAACTCTGTGTAAACTTTACAACAGGGAAGTCGTCAAGTTTTCTTGAACCACCTGCTAGCAGCGGAAGGACTGCGCGGTTTCCACTTACGGCAATGGTCTTCTCCTTGATGCCTCCCACAGGGAGAATTTTCCCAGTCAGCGACACTTCCCCAGTCATGGCTACATTTTGCCTCACAGGCTGGTTTAATGCCAACGACAATAAGGCAGTTACAATCGTGCAGCCAGCACTGGGCCCATCTTTCGGGGTGGCACCCTGTGAATGGAAAGAAACAGACGACTTGTTTGTTGACTTGAGGACAACAATCAACTTTTTAACAGATATGCCGACTCCAAAAGTAAGCCACAACAGGCACACAATTGCCCCATGTAAATGAGGAGCCGATCTCTACCTAAAAAAGTTTGCATGGGGCCAAACCACCAAAGGAGCTGAGAGTGAATTTTTATTAGGGCAAGACAACTCATTCCCAATCGGCACAGCATTAACTAGGTTTCTAGAAATTAAAGTCTTAACAGGGGGGTGGGGAGCAAGGAAGGAACAGTTTGCTGAGGTGCACTTTGAAAACTGAATTGGTTTATTTTTCATTGCATTGCATTGCAACTGCTTTTGGTGTGGTTTCATAGATAAGCGAAAGCAGCACAAACATCAATTACTTCCTCAACAATGAGTATAAAGATTATACTCTTTATAAACTTTTTCACCCCTTACCTATGTAGTTATCTTAACAGAATAATTAATTCAGATAAAAGATCTATGGACAATGTACATTAAAGAAATCCAATCAAATAAAACAACAAAAAAGGGATTATCTCCAAACTTCAACTGCAGTTTAGCAAATTTCTGATCTACCTTTAGACCTTTCAATCTATCCTCCCTGACTCTACAATTTTTATACCACAATACTGCTCCAACTTCCCTGGGTTCTAATTTTTTTTCCCTCCGTTGTAACTTCCTTCCTGAGTTTGTTCCCCCAATATTTTTTAACTTTACCCTCTCTGCTTTTTCTATCCTATTGTTCCTTTGAACTTTTCCTCAACCTGAAAGTGTTTTTAACCTGATTATCAGATTATAGTGTGTTCAAAAGTGAACTATTAATCTGAACCACAACAGTTTTTTATGTTCCAGGTTAATTATTATTAGCAATGTGTTTATAAAGTTCTTTTGACAGAAATGCACATTCTTTTTGCTCATATTCATAAAGAACTGATCCACGGACCAAATTAAATGGGTTAAGCCCTTAAAACTACCATAAAGCAACAGAAGGACAACACCTTCTACTATTTTATTTATTATCCCGTTTTCTGTTCTGTTTTCCACCTGGTTCTCAAGACTACTTCTCCAAAAGAGATTTATTATTCATTGGGAGACTGACGGAGGGGGGGGGGGGGGCAATCGGCAGAAATGGATTATTATAGAAAGTAAATAAAACTGTCACCTTCGTTCAGAATAGCTATGCATTCTGTGATCAAATCAAAACTTGAAGAGACAGCAAGCAAAGTTTCTTATTACAACTAAGTATTTTGGAACAGACGTGTGAAATCCAAAGTCTACAGGAATGTCATCATGCTCCTGAAAGCACATGAAACTTTACAGTAAAGGGAAAACTCCTGCGACCTCTACTGGTAGGCAGATGAATAACTGCTATGCAAAGCATCATGGGGGAAATGGGAAGGCTTATGCAGATTTCAAACCAATCACAGTCAGAATACTCATATAGGCATTCAAGAAATGCATATAAGCGAAAAGTTTTCAAAATTTCTGACATATTTTATAACAGACGGCTACTTCCTTGGACAATGAACATAAGAATATTCACAGAATAAGTCTGATAAGATTACAAACAATATCTACTATAAAAGGGGGTTAAATGCTCAGCAGCTTGAATTTGCTCACAGTTACCACAATGTTGCTTTGAAAAGGTGGGCTTTTGCCTTGGGACCCCCACTGCTTTATCGCTTCTCGGCCTTTTGGCTAAGATCAAGTGTAGTATCTGTTCTTATCAGTTTAATATCTGGTATGTTCTCTATTTGAGAACTATATATTAAATGGGTTTTTGGAACTGGGAGATGGACTAAGGGCTTGCTCTATCCACTCCAAGCATCAACCTGGTATTGCAGTATTTCCAGGAATGGTGCACCTCCCACTGGGGGAGGAATATAACTGTTCAAAAAATAGAACTCAATTGTTTTGGTGGACAGGTGGTTGTATGCCAGCAGGAATGATATCACAAGGTTATTTGCAGTCCTGCCATCCTGCAATGCAGTTCAGAAGTGTCAACTTATGGCATTTAATGTACACTTACTGTGTCATTTTACTTTCAGCCAGGTAGGTCATTAACAGTTATTTTTACATGCACCCAGCCCAAAACAGTTCTTTCACTCAATGCAGTCCAAGCTAAAAGGTTGATCATGTCTACCTCACCAGGCTCAAGGTTGACTCAGCCTTCCATCCTTCCGAGGTCGGTTAAATTAGGACCCAGATTGTTGGGGGCAATATGCTGACTCTGTAAACCGCTTAGAGAGGGCTGTAAAGCACTGTAAAGCGGTATAGAAGTCTAAGTGCTATTGCTATTAAAGCATAATATAAAGCTTCCACTGCAGCATATGTATATATATATATACTAAGGAGTATTAAGCTACTCCCGTGATGGTGAACCTGTGGCACATGGAGCCATATTTGAGGGCACGCCAGGCGTTGCCCTATGTCAGCTCCAGCGCACATGTGCGCACTGGCCAGCTGATTTTCGGTGTTCCAGAGGGGGGGGGAGGCCGTTTTTCACCTTCCCCAGGCTTCAGGAGGCTTTCCTGAAGCCTGGGGAGGGCGAAAAATGGCCCAACGGCCCAACCAGAAGTTCATTTCCGAACTTCCGGTAGGCCCGTTGGGCCTGTTTTTCGCCATCCACAGGCTCCGGAGGCTTTCCTGAAGCCTGGTGAGGCAAGAAACGGCCCAACGGGCCTACTGGAAGTCCGGAGGCTTCAGTGAGATCTGCGCGGATGCACAGGGGAAGGGCGGGACAGGGGGCGGGGGGGGGCGGCGGGGGCGGGGGGGGCCGGGGGGGGCAGAAGCCATTGCATTATGGGTGTGTGCGCATGGTGTGGGCACGCGCGCACGCCCTTTTGGCACCCAAGCAAAAAAAGGTTCGCCATCACTGAGCTACTCTGTAACCCTCCCATCCCAATTCATAGATTCTTGTTTTCTTTTGTGGAATACTATAAAAAACAGGTTTTATAAAGTATTAACTGTAAAGTCCCATTGTTATTTTGAGAAGATTCCAGGAATCCTGAAGAGATTTCTGGGAATCTTATTTCCCAAAAGCCTCCTGCTGTCCCCCCACATTCTCCCCCCCCCACTCCATCTTCTAAATACAGCTCGGGAATAGCAAGCAAGACTACCCTGGACTGTGCAAACGTTTGTGAGGTGTAAAGGTGGTGTAAAGGCATCTGGAATCACCCCAAATATGATATATGAATATCTTGCAAATCTTTTTGGGCCCTCTTACAAATATTCTCAAGGCAGATCTCTCTCCTAGTAAAGCATTAAGCCTGGTACTTTACATAAGAGGATTTCTGTCATCCAAAAGTAACATCCTTGCTGGAACCATGAAAAGTGTATCCCTTACTTAAGATATAGGGGGAAACTGATGGTTTGCAGCAAGTCTAGTTCCCTGTGTTCCAACATGATAATAAGAAAAGTTGCAATAACAACAATTTCTCAGCTGCCCAACAGCCTAAGGGACAAAAAAGTTCAGTGGGGATATTTAAGATCGGAGTTCCATAAGTGTAAATGAACAAAATGTATTAACTTCATTACTGAGAAAAGCACAAGGGAACAAGTTTCCATCCAGAGACAAATGCTAGGACCTGAAGACAAGGCAAGTTCCTTGCCTGTTTTAATACAAACTTATTGCTATGAAACTTCAGAATCTATTCAGGAAACAGGTGCATCCCAAGCTCATGAGAGAAAATCTAGAAAGGAAGTAGGCATAAGCATGATTAAAAGAGAACGAGTTCGGTGTGATTTTAGGCTTGAAACCTGAAACTAGCTTTAGGCAAAAAAAATAATAATAAAAAAAAAATAGTCCTGTTTTAGGAACAAAGCCAGCTGGATGACTCTGGGTTAGTCCTCCCTCTCTCTCAACCCTAGGAAGGAGACAACGGCAAACCACTTCTGAAAATGTGGCCAGGAAACCAGCACGGAATTAACCAGATACTCACCGTGGGTCAAGACCAGGGGTGGGCTGTTGGGGGTTCGCAGGGGTTTGGGAGAACCTCTAGCTAAGATTCTGTGCAGTTCGGAGAACCCCCAAATCCCACTCCTGGCTCGCCCCACCCACCCCGCCCCTCTCCTCCCAGGAGTCTCTACATGGCCCGTTTTGGATGCCAGGTAAATGCAGGGTGCGCGCAGAGGCTCGAAAAACGGGCCTACCAGAAGTTCGGGAGCCTAGGGAGGCCGTTTTCGCGCTCCCGGGGGCTCGAGGAAAGCCTCCGGAGCCCGGGGAGGGCAAACCCCCCCCCGGTGCAGGAGGCCGACTAGGCCACGCCTACCATGGCCACACCCACCCAGCAACTGGGCAGAGAACCCCTTGCTAAAATTTTTGAAGCCCACCCCGGTCAAGACTGACTTGAAGGTAACTGCTCCCCCTCCCCCCACAAAAAGTTGTCTAGACGTGCGTAACAAAAAAAGTCCACCTGCTCTGTGTAGGAAAGAGGGGAACAAACAACTTGTTCAGTATCAACAAACCCTGATTGTTGTGCAGTTGGGAATGGAGTTGAGCACTATGAGGGTCAACCATAAATTCCATTTCACTATGAAATGCATGTCATGCTACATAGAGAACAGAATAGAAAGATTGTGATGTGCTGAGTACCTCTGGCACATGTAGATGGATGTGGGAGGTCATCAAGAAGTCATTGGTGGGCAATTTCTCCATCAGAAAAGCCCGGGCAAACGTGTAGGCAATTTTGGCACTCTCCTTCATGACATCTCCCAGTTGACCTGTCGTTTCAAGAGTCCCATCTTTGCTTTCCTTGTCTTTGGGACGCCGGAGGGAGGTCTCTATGAACAAGGTTGAGCCCCCTGAGGAGAAAAGCCAAACCAAGCGTGAAATCCATTCTGGACTCAACTCTACCGCCTAGTAAGCAAACTCTTCTTGGGTATAATCCAATTCACTAGCTTCATCTTTTGTCTTGCAACCAAAGCAAATGAAAACTTGATTTATCAAATCAAAACTAAGACATTGGAAAGAAGCGATGAATGGGTCCTGTTTGGGAAAGGGTGGTGGCCATCTACCAGGAAGTTCTTCAAACAGGCCTCAATGTAGCTTTCTTCTAGCTTCATGACTTAGGAGACGGACTATAACCGTGATGGGGAACCTATGGCACGCGTGCCGGACCGGGCACGCCAGCCATCGCTCTTCCGGGTTTGGCCAGCTGGTCTTCGCGCGAGCAGGAACGCCGGAAACCGGAAGAACAGTTCCCTGGGGCGCATGCGCGCGCCAGGAAGCTGAGCTTCTGGTTTCCTGCGCTTGCATGTGCGCCGGACAGCTGGTCTTCGCGCGTGCATGCGCGCCAGAAACCAGAAGACCGGGTGACCGGTACGCTTGCGCATGCCAGAAACCGGAAGCTCAGCATGCGCCGGGGAACTAGTCTTCCGGTTTCCGACGCTTCCACGCGCACACACGTGCGCTCCCGTTTCGGCACTTGGTGCCAAAAAGGTTCGCCAACACTGGGCTATAGAATAAGTTTACTGTATGAAAGTACCAGGAATCTATACAGGTATTGACTTATGACTGGTTGCTTAGCAACCATTCAAAATTACGACAGACCCCCAAAAAGGTACAGGTAATCCTCGACTTAACAATTCATTTAGTGACTATTCAAAGTTACAAAGGCATTGAAAAAATGTGACTTATGACCGTTTTTCACACCTATGACCACTGCAGCATCCTCATGGTCACATGATCAAAATTCAGATGCTTGTGGTTCAGATTTATGACGGTTGCAGTGTCCTGGGGTCATGTGATCAGCTTTTGTGACTTTCTGACAAGCAAAGTCAATGGGGAAATCCAGATTCACTTAACAACCATGTTACTAACTTAACAGCTATAGCAAGAAAGGTCCTAAAATGGGGCAAACTCACTTAAATGTTTCACTTAGCAACATAAATCTTGGGCTCAATTGTGGTCATAACTGAAGGACTACCTGTACTTACGAACCAGATTCGAAGATTCAATGGGACCCACCTCCTGTGGTCACATGGACACATTTTGGATGCTGGGCAACTGGCACACATTTACAGCCGTTTGGAGCAGCCCGTGGTCACATAACTCTGATTTATGTTTTTTTCTGGAAACCAGCATTTACTTCTGGTTTCTGGCAACAAATGCCCCATTGCAAACAATGGCTTCACTTAACGACTGATGCAAAGAAAAACAAAAAAATTGGGTTGGTCATATGATGACCCACTTAAGAACTGTCATGACTTATGACTGTAATTGCGGGCTCAATTACCGTTGTAAGCTGAGGACTACCTCTACCCTTCAGAATCCCATCTCCTATCAAAGGGTCATGAGAGGCTAAATATCCACTCTGCTCTCCATAAACCTGAGTGTCCTCAAAAGGTATCAGCCAAACTATGGCTGTCCACATTTTGTGTCAACAAATTCCATCATACTTGTTTATTTCTTTCTCTCCTTGTCTGTCCTTGACTCTCCAGGCGTATCAGTTTCATTGGAGCAGAGGTCTTCAAACTTGGCAACTTTAAGACTTGTGGACTTCAACTCCCAGAATTCTCCAGCCAGCTGTCCACAAGTCTTAAAGTTGCCAAGTTTGAAGACCTCTGCATTGGAGGATCCCGAGTGCTAGCACCGTGAGAAGAAAACATTTCCTGCTTTTTCCACTTTCTGTACATGCTTGCTTTATATATGTCCATCATCCCTTATCCTGGCCTAAGCTGCCCTTCCTAGCCCCCCCCCACCGCCCCCGATTGTCCACCTTAAAATCGGAAACAGAAGAAATGAGCATTCGATCGAGACCAGTGCCCATGCTGAGATCTGAACCATCCAATGGCGGCCTCACCCATTGCTGTCCAGGCGAGGCCCATCACCACCCCGGGAGGAGTCACATCGTACATCCGATCAACTGTGAAAATGGGCTTCCCAACAAAGTCCTGGAGGTTTTCGGGTGTTACGTCAACTTTCTCCTTTTCTCCACTGACAATTTTGTAGGCAGATTTCCGAAGTACCTTTAGCGCGTGTGGGGGAAAAGAGGGCGGATTAAGCCCGTGAGAAAATACGCACAGATAGTCTCAATGCCTCTCCCTCAAAAGATATGATTGCCTCACCTTCTCTATTTGTTTCTGGAGGTTCCTCACGCCACTTTCCCTGCAGTACTGCTTAATGAGGACTGTCAGCACATCCTGTGTGATGCTGGTCTTGCTTTCATCCAAGCCACAGAGTACACGAGCTTGAGGAACCAAATATCTCTGGCAGGAAAGAAGAAGAAAGACCCTAAGGTATCAAATCCAAACTTCAGGGGGATTTAGGAGTTCATAATAGCAATAGCAATAGCATTTAGACCAGTGGTTCTCAACCTTTCTAATGCCGCGACCCCCCACGACCCCCTCCCCGCCACTGCGACCCCCTCCCCGCCCCCTCCCCACGCTCGATGAGGTGACAAAGGGGGCGTGGCACCAAGATGGCATTTGAGTTCTTTTACCCTCTGCGCATGCGCAAAGCGTTCTGCGCATGCGCAGAGGGTAAAAGAACTCAAATGGCGGCGTCCGGGCAGGTGGGCGAAGTCTCCCGCTTCCGTGGCTACCGGCTGTCAGGCACAGCCGAACCGGGAGCATTTCCAAGATGGCGGGCTAGCGCGTGCAGCGACCCCTGTGAAAAGGTCGTTCGACCCCCAAAGGGGTCGCGACCCACAGGTTGAGAACCGCTGATTTAGACTTATGTACTGCCCCCTAGTGGTTTACAGCACTCTCTGGGAGGTTTACAATGTCAGTCAGCACATTGCCCCCAACTATCTGGGTCAGGGGTGGTATTCACTTACTTTCCCTACCGGTTCGCAAATGTGAGCGCGCGTGTTTGCTTCGGTTGCGCGCAGGCCTTCCACGCATGTGCTTTGCTCGTGCACGTGCGTGGCTTGCACGCATGCGCATGGCTTCAAAACATGCCTAAATAGGACGGCATAGCGCCAGGGCCGGAGGGTGGGCCCAGTAGGCGGGCCCACCCGATCGTTACTACCGGTTCGCCCGAACCGGTCCGAACCAGCTGAATACCACCTCTGATCTGGGTCCTCATTTTACCGACTTCAGAAGGATGGAAGGCTGAGTCAACCCTGAGCCCGTTAGGATCGAACACCAGGCTGTGGGCAGAGTTAGCCTGCAATACTGCACTTTAACCACAGGGCTCAGTGTCCTACTCAGTGTGCAAGTTTCAACAAGCCCACTTCAAACTAATTTATGGATCATCCTTGTTACTCTCCATTTTTATGTATAAATATCTACCATCCTTTATCTGATGATGTTTGGATATTCTTACTAATACAGAATAGAGCAAAATATCAACGTATATTACCCACGATTACAATTGACAAGACTGTACTAGGTTTCCACTACCCTGGTATAAATGCCAAATTTAAATTGAACAGAAAGAGATGCAGCAGATAAAAACCAGTCTAAAACCAAGCTGGTGGTATTACCTCTGCTATTGCCAGTTTCTCTTGGGCGACGTATCCTGAAATATTGATCATCTCCATCCTGTCTCGCAGGGGCTCTGGGATCGTTTCTGTCACATTGGCTGTGCAAATGAAAAGCACCTGGGTGGAAGGGAAAGAAAAGAAGAGCAAGCCAATAAGATCTGTGTCTGGGGGAAAAGTCTTCTGGTCCAAGTCCCAAAGAGGCAACTGGACTTTCTGATTTTTCTTTGAAGACGTTTCGCTTCTCATCCAAGAAGCTTCTTCAGCTCTAACAGGATAGTGGGGAATGGAAGGATTTATACTTCCATACTCAATGAAGCTGTCTGCAAGGAGTATAAATCCTTCCATTCCCCACTATCCTGTCAGAGCTGAGGAAGCTTCTTGGATGAGAAGTGAAATGTCTTCAAAGAAAAACCAGAAAGTCCAGTTGCCTCTTGAAAAAGCACCTTTGGGACAACCATGACCTGGATGAGACTGAGAATCTCCATAGACTTTCTGGTCCAGGGTTTTAGGCATCATATAGCTAACAAGAAGGCTCTGCACAGAAGTAGAACTGGAATTGGAAGATTGGAATTAGCTCTTACTGGCCCAATTTGTTCAGTTGTTCAATTTCAATCACAGTTCTTCAAGTAACATACATAAAAAAATATAAAAACTAAAGCAAGGAGATAGTAAAGTCAACAGACAGGTCCTTCCTGAAACTTTTAAATCCACAATCTTGCAAATAATAATAATAAAAAAAACCTAGTTCCCTCTAGGACAGCGGTTCTCAACCTGTGGGTCGCAACCCCTTTGGGGGTCGAATGACCATTTCACAGGGGTCGCTGCGCGCGCTAGCCCCCATCTTGGTGCCACCATCACTGCAGGGGTGAAATGCTCCCGGTTTGGCCGTGCCTGCGGGTCGCTGGACAGCCGGTAGCGACGGAAGCGGGAGACTTCGCCCACCTGCCCGGACACCGCCATTTGGGTTCTTTTATCCTCTGCGCATGAGCAGAACGCTTTGCGCATGCGCAGAGGGTAAAAGAACCCAAATGGCGGCGTCCGGGCGGGTGGGCGAAGTCTCCCACTTCCGTCGCTACCAGCTGTCTGGCGACCCTCAGGCAAGCCCGAACCGGGAGCATTTCACCCCTGGTGCCACGCCCCCTTTGCCACCTCATCCCGCACGGGGAGGGGGAGGGGCGGGGGTCGCGGCATTAGAAAGGTTGAGAACCACTGTTCTAGGAGAATTAAACTAATCTCCTTTCAAGTTTTGAAAAGAATATAAGTTAGACCCTGAGCAAGCTTATTCCAACTAGCAGGAAGGATCTTTCCTATTCCTGGCCTGAAGTGTTTAAATAGAGAAACCAGGGATCGAGGCTGGGTGACCCACAGCCCCTCCTGGTGCCAGAAGGAAAAAACAGGAGTCATCTACAACATACAACATAAGAACTGCAACAACCACTATGTAGGACAAACAGGCAGAAGACCGGCAAAACCAGGGTGGATAAAAATCGATGATTTTTTTAAAAAAAATAAATTGATTTTTTAAAATTTAAAACAGATTTTTTTTTTCATTTAAATCAGATTTTTTTTTATTTTTATCAAATTTATTTTAATAAAATGCTTTTGGAGTACAAATCTATCTAAAGATAATTTTCTGTTTAAGATACATTAATAATTTAGTTTATTCAGCATGAAATGGAGCTTAGTTATGTAGCATGAGGCTGTATATTCTGCAATATTGGGAATGTCGGTGAGTCAACAGCAGGTCAGAGGAGGAGCCGCTGCGGGACAGAGATGACAGTTGCTCTTTAAAAATTATGATTTAAATCGAGTTGATTTAAATCCAGCCTTTTTACTAGTGATTTAAATCGTGATTTAAATTGACTTGATTTAAATCAAATCCACCCTGGGCAGAACGCATCCATGAACACCAACTGGCAGTCGGAAGACATGACGAAAATTCTTTAATTTCACAACACATAGACAGGTTTAACCATAGTTTCAATTGGGAAAATGTAACAATCCTAGACCACGCCAAGTCCAAAAATGCCAGGGAATTTCTAGAAGCCTGGCGCTCTGACAGGGGTGGGCTTCAAAAATTTTAGCAACAGGTTCTCTGCCCGGTTGCTTGGTGGATGTGGCCATGGTGGGTGTGGCCTAGTCGGTCTCCTGCACCACGGCGGGGGGGGAGGGGCGTTTTCACCCTCCCCGGGCTCCGGAGGCTTTTCTCGAGTTTCCGGGAGGGCGAAAACTGCCTCCCCCAGGCTCCGGAGGCCCTCCGGAAGCCGGAAATGGGCCCGGTTCTGGCCTTCCAGAACCTCCGGGAGGCCCGTTTTTCATCCTCCCCGAGCCTCCGCGCAGGCCCTGCACTTACCTGGCATCCAAAACGGGCCGCGTGAAGACTCCTGGGAGGGGAGGGGCGGGGAGGAGGTGCCAGTCAGGAGTGGGATTTGGGCGTTCGCCGAACCCCACAGAATCTTCGCTAGAGGATCCCCAGAGCAGCCCACCCCTGCATAGACATTACGATAGCGACATCTAAAGACTATGCAAAAGAGAATCAACCAGCCCAAAAGAGAATAAAAAGACTCCAGCACCTCTCCACCAGCAATCGGCACCCAGATCAGCATAGATTAACTCCAAGGTCAACCAGACCAACGATCAAGTAAGCAATACCCCCAATCAAGAAACTGCCAAAGAGCCATCAGTAAACAGCCCAACCAAAGAATCTACAAGACCTCACACCACCCACACAGACAGGCATGACACCAGAATATAATCTGACAGCAAACAGCACTCCTTACTAGCACTGATGATGTTACTAGTTAGGGTAATGAAACGTCTGCAAGAAAACAAGCAAGCTCAGAGAGCACCAAGGATCCCTCATTTCAACCCTGAGCTACAAATATTCTCCTTTATTGGTACTAACGCTTCTTTCCCAGAGGCTGGGAAATCCAATGGGGAAAACCATACCTTGGAGAGATCCACGGCCACATCCAGGTAGTGATCCAGGAAGTTGGCATTCTGTTCCGGGTCCAGCAGCTCGAGGAGAGCGGAAGAAGGGTCTCCTTGAAAGCCTCGCCCAATTTTATCCACCTGCATCGCAGAAAGAATAAGTCCGTTGCTGTCACCCAACAGAATAAACAAAAAAACAAAACAAAGGGAGCCAAATAATTTGCAAGGCTGCCTTTGGAAACTGCCAGGAAGGAGGCTCATCTGCCCTCACCTCATCAATCAGGATCAAAGGGTTTTCCGTCTTAGTCTTCTTCAGGCACTGAATGATTTTCCCGGGCATGGCTCCCACGTATGTCCGCCTGTGTGGAAAGAACTGCAGTCAAATGACCAAAATACAGGCATGCAGACCCAGTGGAATACTTGCTTGTTTTTAAAAGTGCCCTCTTGAGAGTCCATGGGGGAGGATTAGCAATAGCAATAGCCCTTAGACCAGTGGTGGCTAATCTTTTTCTCGCCGCGTGCCGAAAACGCGCGCGCAACAGCGCGCCCGCACCGGCACCCATAATGCAATGCGCGCACGATCCCCCCCGCACGCACCGCCGCCTGCACATGCTGCGTGACACCCCCCCGCCCCACGCATGCGTGCACGACCCTCTCACGCTCCCCCTGCCCCCTGCGCATGCG
>QLTV01003465.1:1248202-1272846 GCA_003457575.1 Thermophis baileyi
CCCATGCGACCCCCGCCCCCCCACGCATGCACGTGCAACCCCCTGTGCTCCCCCGTGCATGACCCGCTGCCCTCACCCCACGCATGCGCACGCGGCCCCCTCACCCCATTTTGGGCCTAGCAGGCCTCCCTGCAGCTTCCTGGGACCAAAAATGGGCCGTGGGGGGGCACACACACCCGTGCTCCCCCCTGCCCCCACGCATGCACGCGCGTCTCCTGCATGCGCCTCGCCCTCCACGCATGTGCAGCAGATACCCAAAAATCAGCTGGCCGGCGGGAGGCGTGCGCGCATGCGTGGTGCAGCTGAGCTGGCCAACGGCTCGCGTGCCCACAGAGAGGGCTCTGCATGCCACGTGTGCCATAGGTTCACCATCATGGCGTTAGACTGATATACCACTCCACAGAACTTTATAGCACTCTCTCAGTTTACAGAGTCAGCCTATTTCCAGCCAACAATCTGGGTTCGCATTTTACCGACCTCGGAAGGATGGAAGGCTGAGTCCCATTAGGGTTGAACTCCAGGCTGTGGACAGTCAGCCTGCAATACAGCATTCTAACCACTGCTCCACCAGGGCTCCTATTAGTATTAGATCTTCAAGTGTGAAATATACTGGTAGGACCGAGCATTCGGCAACAGCTAGACTTTACTCCCCTGAAACATTGGGCACCATTTTGAAATAGACCAAAGGTTCTGATTTTCATTTGCTTGGGAAAAGATTAAGAGCTATATGGACAGTCAAAAGTCTCAATTTACACAATCAGATATATGCAAGACCACGTAGGTGCAGGTAGTCCACGACTTATGACCACAACTGAGCCCAAAATTTCTGTTGTTATGTGAGACATTTGTTAAGCGAGTTTTGCCCCATTTTACGACCTTCCTTGCCACAGTTGTTAATTGAATCATTGCAGTTGATAAAGTTAGTAACCCGATTGTTAAGTGAATCTGGCTTCCCCATTGACTTTGCTTGTCAGGAGGTCACAAAAGGGGATCACATGACCCAGGGACACTGCAACCGTCATAAATATGAACCAGTTGCCAAACATCTGAATTTCGATCATGTGACCATGGTGCTGCTGCAAAGGTTGTAAGTGTGAAAAATGGTCATAAGTCACTTTTTTCAGTGCTGTTGTAACTTTGAACGGTCACTAAATGAACTGTTGTATATACAGGTAGCCCTCGACTTATGACCATTTGAAGTTACAAAGGACCTCCCTGGAGGGTACTTACAACCCAGATTCAATGTTCCAATGGTCAGAGCCCCCAACACGGACATATAACCGCACTGTGGATGCCCAGCAACTGGGCTGCATTTACAGCCATTTGCAGGGTACCAATAGCACTTAGACTTATATACCGCTTCACAGTGCTTTACATCCCTCTCTAAGCGGTTCACAGAGTCAGCATATTGCCCCCAACAATCTGGGTCCTCATTTTACCCACCTCGGAAGGATGGAAGGCTGAGTCAACCTTGAGCCGGTGAGATTTGAACTGCCGAACTGCAGCTAGCTGTCAGCTGAAGTAGCCTGCAGTACTGCACTCTAACCACTGCGCCACCTCGGCTCTTTAGGGTGTTGCATCACATGCCGTTCTATGATGGTTTGCCAAAAACAGGTATGTATTTTCAGCAAAACGGCTCATAGGGAACCACTGGTTTGCTTAACCCTGCTGCAAAAAAGATTGTAAAGATTCGTGTGGGTGAGCCAAGGTATGGTCATGAGTTACAACAGCGATGGGCAGGCTCCGTTATGCTTGTATCTTGAGGACTACCAGTCTGTAGAGACTGTCAGCCATCCAGGTTATCCCAAAGGTGCTTTTTCAGGAGGCAACTGAACTTCCTTGTTTTTTCTTTTGAAGACGTTTCGCTTCTCATCCAAGATGACTCTGAGGACACAGATAAACCTCCAAGTGCTTCAAAGACCCTCTAAAAGGATGCAAATGACCAGCTGTCTGCAAGGAATATAAATCCTTCCATTCCCCACTATCCTGTCAGAGCTGAAGAAGCTTCTTGGATGAGAAGCGAAACGTCTTCAAAAGAAAAAACAAAAAAGTCCAGTTGCCTCCTGAAAAAGCACCTTTGGGTTGACGGCAACTGTACTGTATATTATAATACAGATAATTCCAATGATTTGTAGTACCAGAAACAATAGATGTGATTATGGACAAAGTGGTGTTTAACTGTTTAAAATTATGCAAAGTTTTCTCCATCTCAAGCAGAATTAACTTCTCCTTGCTTGCCATTCAGGTTGCCCAGGAGTATTTATATTACATAAATATCCATGCACAGGCTGGAGACACCTTTTCAGCTGGAGAAAGTAGGATCCACACCCGTAGGTGAGTGCCCAAGGCGTGGCGAAAAAAAGCCAACGGGACATCCATGACAGCGTGATCAAAGCTCTTTTTTATGCGCACGGCAGAGCTTCAATTGCTGCATCACAAATGCGCTCTTGACTTTTTTTTTTTGACCATGCCCCGCAGATAGCTCTGCACACCAGGAAGCCGAGCTGCTATGACCAGAAAGAGATGGATTTGTCAGTCACTCCCCCCCCCGCCCCCAGCATTACAGCTCTAGTACTTTGGACAAGCCCTGCCAAGGAAGCCCAAGATGCACACACCTGTGGCCCTTGATTTCTGCCACATCCGTCATGCCGCCCACGCTGAAGCGGAAGTACTCCCTGTTCAAGGCACGAGCAATAGAGCGGGCAATGCTGGTCTTCCCAACCCCTGGAGGGCCGTAGAAACAGAGGATCTTGCCTTGCGTGGATCCTCTCAGCTGGCTGACGGCAATGAATTCCTGGGTCATACAAGCAAAAGGAATAGAACGTGTGATTGATACAAGTGCTGCTTGTCCAGCTTTGGCTAGGAGAGGGAGATAACTCAGGGCTTTCTTCTTAATCTAGTGGTCAGTGAAAGGCCTGGAGGAGTAAGACCAGGGTAACCAACATGTGTTTGTTATGAGCCTTATGTCACGTTCCAAGCTCTCAGCCCTAGAAACAACACTTGTCACACAGGTCTTAGCGTGAAGCGTTTTAATGCAGGCTAGAATCTCGGCACGAAGGGAACTAAAGTTTAAGTCAGCGCTACCTGCTACTGCCGCACAGCTGATTTTCAAGGGGAGGAACACCCCGGCCTTCCCCAGCTGCTTCCGGATGCCAGGAAACATCAGCCGCGGCTTTGTCGCTTCTCCAACTGCATGCCGGCTCCGTCTCTCCAGCTGGGATTTGCGTTCCTTTGTCCATGCCGCTCGCACACCCTCCCATGAGTTCAGTCCTTGTATAAGCACACCCTCCCAATCGGCAGGGCGTCCCCTTCCTCCCTCGGGGTCCCCCACCCATGTATGGCAACCCTGAGATGGCACGCTGGACGCTCGCCGTTTTGGGGGTTGACACCTTATGCCTATTCTCTCCACCAGACTTCTCCAGTTTTACATCCTTATGATATACTTTAATCTGCCTTTCCAAGGAATGGGGATAGAGGAGGCTCAAGAGTTCTACTCGCCCAAGTAGCTCTCTAAAAAGTCTAGCATCGTTGACCTGGGATTGAGCTGGGAGCAACATATTAAACCAACAGAAGAGATCCAAAGCCCTTACCAGCACTCTTTTCTTCACATCCTCCATGCCATAATGATCCTCCTCCAAAACTTCTTGGGCTCTGGCCAATTCCAGGTTCTCCTCACTGCATTTGCCCCACGGGATGGATGTCAGCCAGTCCAAGTAGTTGCGGGTGACACTGGCAGAAACCAAGAGAGCATCAGCATCAAAAAAGCACAGGAGAAAAGCTTGCCCAAACCATACTTTCTTCATAACGTCCCTCAACTCCCTCTAAAATTATACTTACTATCGAACCGGCAGTGAGGTAAGTTAGAACCCACCCCTGCCTCTGAGTAGTCCCTATGCACGTAGCCATGCCCACCCGGTCACATGACCAGCTAGCCACGCCCACCCAATCACATGACCAGCTAGCCACGCCCACCCAGTCACATGACCACCAAGCCACGCCCCCAGAAACGGTTGTTAAAAAATTTGAACCCCACCACTGGTTATGACAGTAGTAGAGTCTGCCTATCATGGTCATAACTTGTGACGGTTATAAAACAACGTTTTTTATGGTGGTTGTTACGCTAAGCTTATTTATCTGGGTCAGGAGGGGTACTGAAGGTGGCATTTGAAGGTGCTTAAGAGATAGGCCATGTATAACTGTAGCTACAGGTAGTCCTCAATTTACAACCGGTTCCTTAGCAACCCTTCAAAGTTCCAACAGACCTATCTGGGAAGTATTTAACAACCTGGATTCAAAGTTCTGACAGATGCATGATCCTCCATGATCAAGGGACTGCGCTTCAGGTGCTCAGCAACTGGGCCACATTTATGGCCATCTGTGACCACGTTTTATGGCAGTTTTGATCAAAACCCAGCACTCACTTCCAGTTTGCAGCAAAACCACACCCATAGTAAACCACTGCTTTACTTAACAACCAGGGATTCACTTAATGACCACAGTAATTTACTTAATATCCATGATGGGCAGGCTCCATTACGGTCATAACTCAAGCACTGCTTGTGTGTGTGTGTGTGTGTGTGTGTGTGTGTACATATATAATGAAATAAGTGTGATGAACAACAGTGTGGATTTTCTAGTACTCCTTTTGTATCACAGTAACACTGCTATTTGGGGATGTAAAGTGCTATATTTGGGGATGTAACCACTGTATGATGGGCTGTTAGTTTTGTGTGTGTGTGTGTGTGTGTGTGTGTGTGTGTGTGTGTGTGTGTGTCTGTGTGTGTGTGTGTGTGTGTGTACGTGCACGCACACACATATACCACAAGCAGTGCTTGAGTTATAACCGTAATGGAGCCTGCCCATCATGGTTATTAAGTAAATCACTGTGGTGATTTACTTACACACACATATAAATAAAATTCCTAACAGCCCATCATACAGTGGTTACATTCCCAACTATATATCACTGTTACTGTGATACAAAAGGAGTACTAGAAAGTCCACACTGCTGTTCATCACACTTATTTCCCGATCCTTAGGAAGAGTCAAAGAAACCACAGCTATGAGCCAAAGTCTCAACTTACTTGAATTCCGAGGAGTGATTATCTAAAAGGCCTAATTTGTTCAGCTCCTCATCGATCACGTCCATGACGTGTTTTGGAACCACCAGCCCTTTCAGGCGTTCTCGGAACTTCTCCTCAATGGCATCTTTGTCTTCCTTTTCCAGGCCCAGCTCCTTCTTGATGATCTTGAGTTGCTCTTGCAGGAGGTACTTGCGGTGAGTTTGCTTGATCTTTTCTTCCACCTGAAGATGTAACAAAATTGTAGCTTTAGACCAGAGGTGTCAAACTCAAGGTCCAGGGGCCAGATCTGGCTTAGATCTGGCCCACGGGGCCGCCCTGGAAACAGCGAAGGACTGGCCCGCGGTGCCTCTGCCAGCGAAAACGGGCTCCCGAGCTCCGTTTCCAGCTGCATTGGCCTCTTGCAGCTCCCTTTGTGCTGGCAGGGTTGCAAGAGGCCATTGCAGCTGGAAACGGAGCTTGGGAGCCCGTTTTTGCTGGCAGAGCGCTCAGACCACCACAGGCGCCCCCGACACGAGTGATGTCGAGTTGGCCACGCCCCCTGGCCACCCCCCCCCAGGTCAAACACAACCCTAATGCGGCCCTCAGTGAAATCGAGTTTGACACCCCTGCTTTAGACCTTCTTCGGGGCGAATGTCTGAGGAGTCAGCATAATCTCAAGGTTCTCATGCGGTTCTCAACTTGTGCAACTCCCCTCAAATGATAACAAAGATTGGAAAAAAAGCAGCTAAAATATTGGACCAACTCCTCCATGGGAAGCGCCTGAAACCCATAGGGCTTTGGAGACATTTTTTTCTCATTCTCTTGCAATATTATAAAATAGCCTTAATCGACAAAAGAAAAGAAAATCACAGAATTTGTGACAAATTTATAAGAAAATGTGATTACGTAGGTGCTGCTGGCTTAACTTGAAACCAGGCATAATGCTTGCAGCTGGTTATCTGAAGAAAATAGTTGGCATTGTGGAGAAAGCACTGAGACCGTGATCTAGGAGATTAGCCTTTGTTTCTTCTGCAAGAATTACGGACCCTGTGCTTAACATCTACAACTGGAAGAAAGCCCGGGGGAAAAAGTTCCCCCATCTTGAGTCACAGAAGAGTGCAGCTCCTCTTCCCTGGAATCCACATACTGCTTGTCACGAATAAGTCATTTTTAGGTATGAATGTAATTTTTAGATATGCTCAGCAACAGGATAAAGGATGGCCCACTTTGACTCAAAACAGCCAATAAATATGCCTGCCTATTTATTTGATTTTTTTTAAAAAATATTTATCTATTTATTTGTAGGGGGGATGTGTGGGGGGACACAGAGGCCCACACAACCATGGGGCTGGCTGGCTGGCAATACTAACAATTGTTAGTACTGTACTGTTAGAATTCCCCTTCTTGGAATTCTTCAGCTTCTGGAATTTTTATACTTTTGTTTTGATAATTTTAAAACTTTTAATCCTAAATTATTCTGATTTATTGATGATATTGTATATCATCAGACCCCCTCTCCGAGGGAGATGGACAGTTAAGAAATTTGAAGTATAAATAAATAAGCAAGCAACTAACTCAAAGCAACAAAAATACCTAATACTCCTTCCTCCTCCTATTTTCCCCACAACCACAATCCTGTGAAATGGGCTGAGCTGAGAGAGAGATGGAGAGGGAGAGAGAGACTAGTGCAAACTGACCACATGAGTAAAAGGCCATATCTCTATTGCTGATAGATACACATCTGGTATTCCAGAGGCCAATTCCAGCAGAGGTTCAGAAGAACTACTAATCCCAATATTAAAAGAACCACTGCAGGGTAGACTACGGCGGTCCGGGTTCAAATCCCCATTTAACTAGAAAATTATTTGGGTACCCTTGGGCCAGTTATTCTTAGTTTGTTTTATTTGAAAATTAAATATCAACAACATTGTTTCTAGCCAAATCACAGAGGTCACCTACTTTAGCCACAATCTGGAAGGAAAAGAAGCACATATTTTCAATCAAAACAAAGCCATCCTTGTCCCAAACTTTCCTCGTCCAATGCCCGCTAATTTCCATCTCACTACAGGGGGAGGACAACAAGTTCTTGAAGAAGACAAGAGGGATCTCCATTTTTTTCCCCCTTGCAGGCCTCACCTCCCGCCCGAGTCGCTGCTGAAGCTTGCTCAGCTCGTACTCTTTCTTGAGGAGAGATAGTGCTTTGTAGAGGCGTTTTGGTATCTAGAAAAAGAGAAGCAACAAAACAGGTTCACATTTGGGCCAACCAGTGCGCTCTGGGCGGCTGTGCCACCCGAGCTGTCACCGTTAAAGCAGTGGTTCTCAACCTTCTTAATGCCGCGACTCCTGCCCTGCCGCCGTGACCCCCTCCCCGCGCGCGATGAGGTGACAAAGGGAGCGTGGCACCAAGATGGCGGGCTAGCACGCGCTTAGGCGACCCCTGTGAAAGGGTCATTCGACCCCCAAAGGGGTCGCGACCCACAGGTTGAGAACCGCTGGTTTAAAGGGTGGTGAATTATTCCCCGTTGCCGAGTCTCATCAAACTCAGCATATGGGTGGTGTGGCAGTCTCTTCTCCCTTACATTTGTTTCTTCTAGGACGTCCTGAAGCTCGTGTGATTCCGCTCCGGTCAAAGCTGCACCCATGTCACTCAAGTAGATGGGGTTGTCAACCACCCTTTGCCCTGCCTGCATCATCTGAAGCACCGATTCTCTGCAAGAACCAAATTGAAGCATATGTCAAAGGAAGGATGCATCTAGCACAGGGGTGTCAAACTCAAGGCCTGCGGGCCGGATCCGGTGCTTAGATCCGGCCCACAGGGCCACCCCAGAAACAGCAAAGGACCGGCCCGCAGTGCCTCTGCCAGCAAAAATGGAACTCGGGAGGGCCGTGTGCAGCCCTCCCAAACTCTGTTTTCGCTGGCAGTGGGTTGCAGGAGGCCATCCCAGCCGAAAAGAGAGCTTGTGAGCCCGTTTTCGCTGGCAGAGCGCTCGGGCCACCACAGGCGCACCGAACACGAGTGACGTCAAGCTGGCCACGCCCACCCTGGCCACGCCCACCCCAGCCCCCTGACGTTTGACACCCCTGATCTAGCAGAACATTACAATGCTTTCCTGTGCATACACCGAAAGAACACCACGCAAATGATCAGGACCCTTCCCACAATCCACCTTCCTTGCTTATCTCCGCATTCCTCTGAAACCACTCTTGGTATGTCCGTAGTTTCATTTGGTGGTTGAACAAAACGCACATATTTCCCCTCTCAATTGTTTTCCAAGTAATAGTATGAATGTTTTGGGGATGAAAACCGCTCCATAGGTAGCGCTCAACTTAAACCCACAATTGCGACCAGAATTTCCCTTTTTGCTACGCAAGGTGGTTCATGCCTGATAAGTTAAGTAGCTCATGCCTGATTTTATGACTTTTCGTGCCCTGGTCGTTAAGCGAATAACTGCAGTTGTTAAGTGAATCTTGCGGTCATTAAGCGAATCCAGCTTCTCCCATTGATTTTCAGATGCTAGCTGGAAAAATGGCAGACAGTGTTCACGGGACGTTGCAACCATTCCAAAATACATGTTAGTTGCCAAGTGCTCAAATTTTGATTATGTGACCACAAGGATGCCTCAGCGGTCGTAAGTACAAGGACCCAGTCGTAAGTCACTTTTTTTCAGTGCTGTTGTAACTCTGAATGGTCGCTAAACGAATGGTTGTAAGTCGAGGACTACCTATACCATTGTTTAAAGTGCATATTACAGGTGGTCCTCAACTTACAACAGTTCATTTAG
The DNA here is from genome assembly GCA_003457575.1 of Thermophis baileyi. NCBI lineage: Eukaryota > Metazoa > Chordata > Lepidosauria > Squamata > Dipsadidae > Thermophis > Thermophis baileyi. The sequence continues at coordinate 1,257,048 of QLTV01003465.1, forward strand.
TGACCATTCAAAGTTACAAGGGCACTGAAAAAATAGAGACCTATGACCGTTTTTCACACACTTTGCAGCATCCCTCATGGTCATGTGATCAAAATTAAGATGCTTATCAACTGACTCCTATTTATGACGGTCGCAGCGTCCCGGGGTCATGTGATTGATCCCCTTTTTGCGACTTTCGGACAAGCAAAGTCAACGGTGAAGCCAGATTCACATAACAACCGTGTTACTAACTTAACAACTGCAGTGATTCACTTAACAACGGTGGCAAGAAAGGTTGTCAAACGGGACAAAGTTTCACTTAACAAATGTCTCACTTAGCAATAGAAATTTGGGGCTCAATTGTGATCCTAAGTCGGGGAGTTACTTGTATTATCAGCCTGCAGGCAATAGCTGCGGACAAGGAAGAGGAAATGCCTCCAGATTAAGGAAGAGAGGAGGTTCATCCATTAGATGAGGCAGGATTCTACTTTAACTCAAAATTGCTGCTAAATCCCATGTTGGGCATGCAGGACACGGTTCCCTGATTTGTGTGGATTTTTTTGCTGGGCTATTTATACTTTGCTATTATTTACAAACCCCAAATTACGAAGAACAAACATGCCCATCAACCATCATCTACAAGCTCCCCAGGAAAAACGATTGCTTTATAAACTGAGCTTTACCTTCCTAAGTTTACGGTGGGAAAAAGAAGTGAGGGACGCACAACAGGTGCCCCTTGCCTCTGCTTGGGCCTAGGGAGGAGAGAAAGCATACCTGTACAGTGGATTCAAGGCAATGATGTCCCGGATGGTCTTAACGATTTCTGCCGTCAGAGCCTGCAAACAAATGGTACGAAGAGATGAATACTGGAAGGGAATCTCCAAGTATAAATCTGTATTTGCCCATCTCACGTGTCTGCAAGAGAGAATCTTGTGTGTGTCCTGTTTGGCTAAGACAGGGTTAATACATGCAGAAGAGGGTATCCTTTGCATTCTCAGCTACAGGTTCAGGTGGTTTCCTTCCAGAAAGAAGTCCTGCTAGGTCCCCTCACTCACTTTGACCTCTTCAGAGACCTGGAAATCTTCATGGACCACATTCTCCACTTCCACCATGAGCACCTCGCCTGGAGACACCTGGAGAGGTTCCAGCACCACTTCAGCATCCTGTTGCTTTGTCTCTGGTTGCTCATCTTGCTTGGAACGCCTCTGCTTCTGGCGGGGTTTCTTCTTGGTCTCGGTCTCCTCCAACTCCACTTCCATCCGCTTGTTGATGCGAATTCTGAAACCCCAAAGATGGAAAATACGGAACGGATTTGGTAAGAATGGGGAACCCGCTGAAAAACATTTTTTTCCCCCTTATCTTCTAGGCTCGATACAAAGCGTGGCATTTCTGTTTGAAATACTAACATGGTTTAAGGATTAGGGATGTGCTAAACCTTCTACAGATCCAAAGACAGATTCAAGTGATCAATTTTTTTTAAAAAAATGAATGTCTGCCCCATCCAGAAGACATGCAAAGTTACAGAGACCTTCTTCACCAATATAGCATCAAGTATCTACTGCTGAATGGCATTGTTTCCACACCCATCCACCAAGGTATAGCAACTACACATAAATGAACAAGAAAGAAAATCCAAGAATTGTAGAGTGTATTTACCTCCGGTGTCCCATGACAATCATCCGTAATCTGTCACCCAGGTCCTGCATTTCATGGATCTGAACAAAAGTCCCCATCTGATAGATTTCGTTTAGGTTTTCCACCACATCTGATTCATTGCTGACCAAAAAAAAAATATTATTCAGTAATTATTCAGACACATTTGTGGAGAAAGAAGAGAACTCAATTTCAGAAAACACAGTCCGTTTTAATATTAACTTTGGAGCAAAGGAATCTGCTGACAAACTTTTTTTTTTTACATCTTATTTTGACACATAAAACTTTAAGTGATAGAAAAGAATTTCTGGTTTTAGATAGCATTCTCCGATTCACTAGGGAATCTTTGAAAAATAAGTAATTATAGGAAATGGGAGTGTCTTTGAAATTTGTCATCTTATTGTGACATCTAAATGTGCTATCCATAATCACCACACATCCACAGAACAAGGATCTTACTGACCTGCTATAAAATAATCTCAGTCAGGATAAAGACAGTATTCTGGATTAAATAATAATTTTGGTAATTCTAAACATTCACTCCTAATAAGAATGGCAGTCAAGGTGCCTCCATACATAGCTAAAATTATCACTAGATAAATATGCCCTATAAAAAAAAAGGTTGACAGAAGCAATAAAGACAGAATATTCAGCTAGCCAGCAAATCACACAGAACATATCTAGAAGCACCAATGTGCTCCTTAATCTGATGGCTTATTTATTGAAGTCTCTTGTAAAAAGTATGAAGATCCATGTTTTTAAATGGTGCTGGGAGGGGTTGAGAATACAGGTAGTCCTTGACCTACGATCACAATTGAGCCCAGAATTCATGTTGCTAAGTGAAAAATTTGTTAAGTGAGTTTTGCCCCCATTTTACAACTTTACTTGCCACATTTGTTAAATGAGTAACTTCAGTGGTTAATTTAATAACAGGGTTGTCAAGTGAATCTGGTTTCCTCATTGACTTTGCTTGTCAGAAGGTCGCAAAAGATTATTATTATTATTATTATTTATTAAATTTGTATGCCGCCCAACTCCCAAGGGACTCAAAGATGATCACATGACCCTCGGGAGACTGCAACCGTCATAAATATGAACCAGTTGTCAAGCATCCGAATGTAAATCACATGACTATGGGGATGCTGCAAACGGTCGTGTGAAAAATGGTCTTTTTTTTCAGTGATGTTGTAACTTCAAATGCTCACTAAGTGAACTGTTGTAAGTCTAGGACTACCTGTAAATCCTATATAAGGAGTTAGGCAAATTCAAAATCATAAATATATTATTTGTAGTTGGCCATATCCCCAATACCAAATATTGAATGCTGGTGTTGGAGAAGACTCCTGAGAATATTGTGGACAGCCAAGGAAACAAACCAGTGGATCATTAAACAAGTCAACTTAAGAGTTATCCTACTTCAGATCTATTATCGAAGACCCAACTCCCTGGAGAAGGCCCCAGGGCTAAGAAAGGCAACAGGAAAGAGAAGAGGAAGACTAGCAGGAAGGTGGGTGGATTATAGTGGTGACAGAAGCACCCTTGGGACAGCTGAAGGACCAGGCTAAGGACAGGTCATCATGGAGAAAAACTATCTATGTGGTCACTAAGAGTTGACAATGACTCGATTGCACATGATCAATCAAGTCCCCAATGGATGCTGCCCCTTGACAGCTATTTTGTGATCATCAAATTTCACAACTGATCAGGGACCCAAACTTAGAGATACTAGAATTTAGAATTACAGGTAGTCCTCAACTTACAACCACAATTGAGCCCAAAATTTATGTTGCTAAGTGGAAAAAAAATTGTTAAATGAGTTTTGCCCCATTTTACGACTTTTCTTGCCACGTTTGTTAAGTGAATCACTGCAGTTCTTAAATTAGTAACGCAGTTGTTAAGTGAACCTGGTTTCCCCATTGACTTTGCTCATCAGAAAAGTCGCATAAGGGGATCGCATGACTCTGGGACCCTGCAACCGTCATAAAGATGAGTCAGTTGTCAAGCATCCAAACGTAAATCACGTGATCATGGTGATGCTGCAATGGTCCTAAGTGTGAAAAATGGTCATAAATCACTTTTTATAGAGCCGAGGTGGCGCAGTGGTTAGAGTGCAGTACTGCAGGCTACTTTAGCTGACTGTTCAGCAGTTCAGCGGTTCAAATCTCACCGGCTCAAGGTTGACTCAGCCTTCCATCCTTCCGAGGTGGGTAAAATGAGGACCCAGATTGTTGGGGGCAATATGCTGACTCTGTGAACCGCTTAGAGAGTGCTGTAAAGCACTGTAAAGCGGTATATAAGTCTAAGTGCTATTGCTATTGCTATTTTTTCAGTGCCACTGTAACTTTGATCACTAAATGAAGTTGTAAGTCAAGGACTACCGGTATTTCATATTATATTGTATAAGTGGGAATTCATGTTTGCAAAATTTCAGATTTTTGAATTCCAGCTAAGCAACAGCAAAAGCTATATTTTAAAACATAGTAATCTGCAACAGTTCTGCAATGGAACAAGTTGTCTTTTTTATTTCTAAAATAAGATAGAGAACGTGTCCTTTTAAATTGGCCTTCAGAGCCAATTTAGCTGATCTTTAGAGAAAAGACGACATAAGCATGTTAAAAAATCACAACTTACCTGTCATCCTTCTTGAGAAATACACCTGCATATGGCTGGGCAAGACTTACTTTTCTCCTCAACAGATCAACCAGTTTTTTGTTTTTTACCTATGAATTAAGATAGTCTTAATGAATGAGACATTCATTAACATGTTTTAAGATAGACTTAATGAATGAGACATTCATTAATAGAAGAGAAGTCTTGATGCTGAACCCCAATACACCAGCCTTCAACAAGACCCTTCAAAAATAAATTATACATTGTATTTACACATATTGTTATGCCCAACCAGGAATGCAGGGTGTACAACACACTCTTTCCCTCCTTTCCATGGGTCTGTCCATTAGTCAAATTATACCAATCTGGATTCAAATATTTAGCAGTCTAAGCTCTTTACTCAGATAGCTCTAGTGAAATCACCCCAAGGCATCCACGAGGTCTCTATTAATTTTGGCCCAAAACATTACACAAACTCCTCCAAGAGTTTGTTTTGCATACATTTCACATATCTAGCCCCAGAATATAAATATAAATATATCTCAATCATATATTCAATTCATTCTCAGGCAGAGCCATCCTGCAAGTGTTGAAACTATACCCCTTTGGGTTCTTTAATTTGGCTGTATGCAGGAAGATTAAATCAGACCAGATTAGCTTTTTATTTGCTAAAATTACTAAAATGAATGTTTGATAAAGATAGAGTTCTAATCAAAGGGAAGATGAACAAACAGAAGGAAGGAGAGGCATAGGGCATGTGGAAATGTCTCTAACAGTGTCTCTAAGCTGGTGGCTCTTTTTCTGCATTCAGATGTGATGTTCTCGACTTCCATTGCAGAATCACTTACCGTTTCATAGAGCTCTCAGCGACAGGGTCAGGTGAGAAAGAATGCCAGGTAAAATGAGAATAAACAGATGGTGTGACAGCTACCATCTTATGCCTACTTTTACTTCACTGCGGTGACAGACTACCATGAACTGTGGGTAGGGGGGAATGCTCAGGAAATGAAAGTAAGTGCTGCATCTCCTTGAAATATTGCCTCAAGGTCACCCAGCTGGAAGGTCTGACATGGTGCCTCCTGGAACACCAAGTATTTCCTTCTTCCCCGTTTTGTATGCAACTCTTTTTAAAACTTTTTTTTTAAAATGTCCCCAATTCTTTTCACATCTCAGCCCATCCCTGTCATTAGTTTTTACCATATATCTCCATATATGGAGCAACTATTTATCTTCTCCATCCTTCACCACCTCCACGTGTATCCCTCCTGACACAGTAGTCAGCTAAAATTGGTTCCTGCTTAGTATATGATATCCTGGTATTTAATTTATAAAAAATTTAATTTATAAAATTTATATGCCGCCCAACTCCCGAAGGACTCTGGGCGGCTTACATCATGTAAAAAAAAAACATATAAAAACAATTTTAAAAAAACCATATCTATATTAAAATAAAATAAATCCTTTGGTATGTGCCAAAGGAGCTTTTATTTTAAAGGCAATGGGACTTTCTGACCAGAAATTCAGAAAGTTCAGTTGCCTTTAAAAGAAAAGCGCCATTGGGACAACCATGACCTGGATGAATGAGAACCTCCCTAGACATATCCTGCAAAATGTAAAAGCATGGAGGCTGTGGACAAAATAAATCAGGTGCCTTAAGAACATTTGTAATAGTTATGCCAAGCAAAAGCAAGCATCAATGCTTCTAATATACCGTAGCTTCTTTAATTATATACCTCTATAGCACAGAATTATCTTATGGAATTTAATGATGGTTATTAGCTAAGATTTTTTTTTCCATGAAAGGTAACTTTCAGATGACTGCAATCTTTCTACATTTAGGAAAACTCAGGGTCTTAAAAAAAAAAATTGGAAAACTAAAAACATACATTTTCCAAGTTGTTGGTAAATTCAAGGAAAAGACAAATATCAATGCTGGTGATAAAATCTAGTTTTAAAATGAATGGCTTCACTCAGATAAGATGATAAAATATGCTAAAATCTGAAGCAACTGGCTAACCTGTTAGTCATATCCTTCGGCCCAGAAATAACTAGAAACCATGAAATTGTGTTTCGATTCTAACATTAAAAGCTTATAGATACTGTAAGAATCTATTTTCAAATCTAAGTAAGCCTACTGTGGCTCTACAATTGAAAAACATGGTATAAATAATAGCAATAGCAATAGCACTTAGACTTATATACCGCTTCACAGTGCTTTTACAGACGTCTCTAAGTGGTTTACAGAGTCAGCATATTGCCCCCAACAATCTGGGTCCTCATTTTACCCACCTCGGAAGAAGGCTGAGTCAACCTTGAGCCTGGTGAGATTCGAACTGCCAAATTGCAGGCAGCCGGCAGTCAGCAGAAGTAGCCTGCAGTACTGCACTCTAACCACTGCGCCACCACAACTCTTAAATATATATCCTGGATATTATTCCTTGAATTTGTAATTATCTGTCCTTTCTAACATACCATTTTCACGTGTTACTGTTAGTCAAAGTATTGCTGATGAGAAAAAGCTAAGAAGAGCTGCCAATTCTGGTATAACCCTGAACATACTTGAAAATAGAGTTCTGAAGCACTGCCAAGGCCACAGCTGTTGCTAGATTTGCACAGAAAGAGAACAAATCCAAGGTTTACAATCTGATTCAAGGACTGAACTGTCAAAAGAAATTTAGTACTGCTACATAACTGCAATTTATGAACTATCTCAAGCTAAAGCAATGGTTAAATTGACAGAAGAAATTAGATTCTTAGAATTTTTAAAGCCCTAAAACAAATTTAAACTGCAATACAGTCAAACATTGAATACTCAAAACAAATCATCCTAAAAAATCTATTAAAACAAATCTGCCAAAATATAATCTATCAAAATTATGGAATGGCTTTCAAAATCTTTCAACAGCAAGCAACTGAGTCAGACGTTTGACAGAATAGAATCCACAAGTAAGAATCATGCTTTTAAATTTTTTGAATGCAATCTTTTAAAAATGGAATTCATAACTCCCTTAATGAAAAATGAATGTGCAGCGGGATTTGAATGGACAATGCAGTGGGAAAAGTTATTTCTGACTTGCTAATAATGTACCATAATTTAAAAATTAGCTTTCCTGCTTTAGTTACTTTTAAATGAATGCGCTTTTTTCCAACCAAATCAAATTTCAGGTCAATCTAGCTCAGAAATGTACGAACTCAACTGCTCAACCAATAATTTTTGTTTCTTTTCCTTCAGATGGTTTAACATGGCTATCCTTGTTTTTCATTTTATATCTGGCAGAAATCCTTTATGTCTGCAAAAGAAACAAAGTTTGCCCACTCCAGGAACAGTACATAGAGAATGGCATCTGAGGCTTTCAGAATATAATACAGGGGTTGGCTACTTCTGGCCTCGAAGTAATCTTTTTGTGACCCTTAGAACACTTTCTGACCATGGTTATTGATCAGAATAAATTGATAGTAATCTTCTGCCACCTTGGGGTGGGAAACATAACCCCCCCCCAGCCTTACAACAGGCATAGTGCAATTTTTAAGAAACTTTTTAAGAAACCTCCCAAAACTACCCTACCCATTTTGCAACCCTCAGTCACTGAAAGCTTGTCCACTTCGAATGTAAAACCTGTGCTACATTACTGAGTTATATACTATTATGTGCTTAAAATTACTGTTTCATATTAAACAAGACCACTGATTAAAACAAGCTAAAACAGACTGGTCAGGGCAGCAGCTCCTCTAAACTCTACAACAAAGCTCCTAAAGAGTGAATTTGGAATGTTCCCATTCAAACATTGTGGTTTACTAGAAAGCAACAAATATTTACAAGAGAGGCCCCTTACCTACTACTTTATTATTCTTGTTGTTATGCCTTTGAGTCAGTGTTGACTCCTGGTAACTGCCAAGACCAGTCCCTGCAGTTTTCTTGGCAAGGTTTTTCAGAAATTGTTTGCCATTGTCTCCTTCCTAGAGTTAAGAGAGAATGACTGGCCCAGGGTCATCCAGTTGGCTTTGCACCTTTGCACTAGAACTCAGTCTCCCAGTTTCTAGCCTGCTTTAAATCACTACACCAAACTGGTTCTCTTCCCACTAGTAGATCCTTCTACAATTTCAGATACATAGAGCTAAATCTGAAATCTCTATATGCAGAGACATTGTTTCACCCTCATTATTACCACTATTAATATTTCAACTATCTAATTATAAAAGTCACTCAAAGCAACAAAACATATTCAGATTAGATTAACAGAGTTGGAAGGGACCTTGCAGGTCATCTAGTCCAACCCCCTGCCCAAGCAGGAGACCCTACATCTGCCTCTACCTAGGATCGAACTCACAACCTCCTGATTGTGAGGTAAGAACTCCACCTCTAGGCCAAGCAGCTGTCAACCTAGTCAACCTAAACAACCTAAACCTAAACAAACTAATTGCTAATGTATGCCTCTGTCATTATAACTCGCCTTATCATGAGTCTGCTCACAGGTGCATTTAGTTGGAAGACAGGAGCTCGTTAGAGGGTCCTTCCCAGACTTATCTGGATATACAAATAGTCCTCGACTTACGACCACAATTAAGCCCAAAATCCATGTTGTTAAGTGAGACATTTGTTAAGTGAGTTTTGCCCCATTTTATGACTTTTCTTGCCAGAGTTGTTAAGTGAATCACTGCAGTTAAGTTAGTAACACCACGGTTGTTAAGTGAATCTGGCTTCCCCATTGACTTCGCTTGTCAGACGGTTGCAAAAGGTGATCACACTACAACCATCATGAATAGGAAACAGTTGCTTAGTGAACAATGTATTGCCTGGGTCAATTTAATGACAAATACATTGTTCACTAAGCACCTATGTTAAAGATAAATAAAACTATATGAACAGGAAACAGTTGTCAAGCATCTGAATTCTGATCACGTGACCATGGGGATGCTTGCACGTGTGAAAAATGATCATAGATCACTTTTTTCAGTGCCCTTGTAACTTCAAACGGTCACTAAACAAACTGTTGCAAGTTGAGGACTACCTGTACCAGCCAGTGAACTGGGATTTTTGTACAAAGCAGAGATTCCCCCCAAGCTATCAGCCCCTTCCAGGGAAAAAACGGCTTCTTCCTCTTCTCCCCATTTCTCTTCATTATCCGAAAATATCATTGACGTGGATCACCTCGATTATCTTGATGAAGCGCGGGAAGACAGGGTTCCTGGAGATAGGGATAAGGGGCACGTGGGGGACGTGCTCAGGGACCATGAGCGGGGCCAGCGCTGTCACTACAGTTGGTCCGCCAGAGTCTGAGCCCGAGCTGTCACCGGAGCCAGGAAGGCCTCCGTCGCCCTCAGAGCCCTCCAGGTTGTCTTCGCCGCCGCCGCCGCCGCTGCTGCTGCTGCTGCTATAGTCGCTGGAAGAACGCCCGGCCAAGAGAAAGAGCCGCTGCTCCTCCTCTGGTTGCGGCGCTCCCGAAGCCGCCCGGGCCACCCAAGGTCCCGCCACGGAAGGCGCAGAAGGGAAAGGCCGCCTCAGCCCCGGCGAGGAGTAAACGCGACCCCGACATCGCCAGGTCCGACCGGAGAGTCGCAAAAGTAGCAGCGAGCGCGCCGCTCCAGCCGCCATCCTGCTGCTGCGCACCGATGACGCCATCATCACGAGACCGTCCTGTCTCCGGCACCAGCGAGGTTTCTTTTGCACATGGCAAGACGGGCGGAAATAGTAGTCTTTGTGACCCTCCTCTTCCGGTAAGGAATTTTCTTCCATTCATTTTTAATCCTGGATCCTGAGTCCTCTTGTGTTTCTATGTGGTTCATGTTTATTTTCCTTAATAACTAGCTACTAAAATTACACATTTGTATTCATGACCCAAAGAGGATTTACTTAATAACCAACATATTAATGTTTATTAACGTATATTAATAACGAGTCGATCGATATGTAATTTTTGCCAAGTTATATTTCAAAATATTCAAAAATGTTTTCAAAATATTCAGATATGTACTTAAATCGCTATTATAGTAATTATGATGATGATGGTTCGTCCAGATGTTCAGACTAGATTTGGCATTTTTGTTCGCCTATGGAGTCGTTCCCAAGGACCTGGAATAGGCAGATACGGATGTTTGATGGACGTTAACAGATCTTGTCGCAGGATGTAAGTTGTTCCGAGTAAAGGCCGCCTTTTGCAATTATTATTATGAAATTTATTTGCCGATTCTAGGCAATGATAAGATTTCTGATTTGGATATGTCTAGTTTAATGAAAAGAAGGACTGGGGTGACATGATAGCAGTGTTCCAATATCTCAGGGGCTTCCACAAAGAAGAGGGAGTCAGGCTATTCTCCAAAGCACCTGAGGGCAGGACAAGAAGCAATGGATGGAAACTAATCAAGGAGAGAAGCAACCTAGAACTAAGGAGAAATTTCCTGACAGAACAATTAATCAGTGGAACAGCTTGCCTCCAGAAGTTGTGTATGCTCCAACATTAGAAGTTTTTAAGAGATTGGACAACCGTTTGTCTGAAATGGTATATAGGGTTTCCTGCCTGAGCAGGGGGTTGGAGTAGAAGACCTCCAAGGTCCCTTCCAACTCTGTTATTCTGTATTCTGATTTTTCTTTCTTTCTCAGACATTAAAGGTAGTTGATTTTTAGAGGCAGTGAATGGGGAAAAAGAAGAGCATCTATAATTATTTGACAGTAGCCTCACTCAATTTCCCAGCTAGGAGGTAGTTGACTTTGGCTGATCTAGAAAACTCAGTAGGGTTGAATAATAGCAGCTTGATGGGACCAGTGGGCATTCCAGGCTATCAGCTAGAATGGGAAATAAAACTATCTTGATTATAGTGGCAAACCATTTCCATATCATGCCAAAAAACTGCAATGATTTTTCTTTTATCAGGAGTTGAGTTTAACTGGAAGGTGACAACTTTTTACTTTCGTATCTACTCCAAGCGAACAAGAAGCAAAAGCAGAGGAAACACAGATCATTTTGTCGGGAAAGGACAAACAGGCAAAAAGACTAGTAAGAAAATAGCAAACTTCCATGCTCCAAGAGAATTCATAGGCGTGAGGGGGAAAGATAAGGGTTATCAGACATCCATCCAATTTGGGGTGAAGGAAAGGAACTGATTCAGAATGGACTTGAAGACCATTTTTACCCAGAATCACCAATTAATTGCTCAGCTTCCACCACTGGTAGTGGTTAGCAAACTCCTGGTTTGCTAAAGAACTCTGCTTTGGGGTGTTGTAGCTGCCACTACTCTGGGAAAGAATAGCAATCATGAACTACAAGACTACGACTACAATCTTGTTTTGCTGTCCTTGCCGTGTTGCCTCATTTATCTTATGAGTGATGAACAATTGTCTCTACTTGCTTTTAACAGCTGGGGCAACAGGTTATAAGAGGTAGCACATTAGTACTGTAACATTCCTCCTGCCCATTGTCCCAGAAGTGGAATGCTATCATCTATCAATAAGCCTGGGAGCCATTGTGCCAAAGCATCATATGGTCAATTTGGATTTTACCTTATAGCCTGGGAGCTAGCTAAATGTGATCTAGCCCTCACCATGAATAAGCAAACGGTTGCTCAGTATACTGTCCCATCTGTACCAAAGGACCACAAAGGACCTCCTAAATAATATATTTTTATTTATTTTATTTAAAACATTTATATAGCTGCCCATCTTTTCACCAACTCTGGGCAGCTCCCAAAGTGTTTAAACAGCATATAAAACCATAAAACTAAACACATCGAAACATTAAAAACAACCAAACAAATTCTAATCTTCTAATGTGCAGTTTTTCAATCTGATCCCAGCATTTGGGGGGAAAGCCAGGTCTTTAAAGCTTTACAGATAGAAGTAAAGCTTCTAGAAGATAGAAGTCTTGCCAAACTTCAAGAGACAGAGTGTTTCGTAGGGCAGAGGCTGCCACGGAAAAGGCATGCTTTGTAGCTCCCATCAGATGCCAAGATTTTGGGGAACGGACTAGGCGTGTGCTCACCCATACAAGAATCACAGTACACATTTTGTTCTTTCATAATACTGTAGCCTACGACAAAGGTTTAAAATTCACAATCCAACAGCTGCATATTGTTTTCCAAGTCAATTCTGCAGTCCACAATCTATATATATAAAAGCCAAATACCACTCATGCATCATCACGAAATCTCCAGAACCATAAAGCCTACAAACCTGAAACTTGGCACATATGTTCCTTTTGGCTTCTAGGTGCTCGCTAAGAAAGGATTTTTCAAAATGACCATCAGATCATTTGTTATTTCTTATATTATTATTAACACACTCTGATCAGTGGTGGGTTGCTGCCGATTTGGACCGGTTCTTTAGAACCGTTAGCGGAAATTTGCCGCCACTCGCCGAACCGGCAGCGATGACCGGCGGTCCACACTCCCGAACTGGTCCTCCGGTCACCATGGCTTGCAAAAAAAAAAAAACCTCTGCGCATGCGCAGAGGGTCATTTCCATGAAGTGAAGTAGGCGCACTTCCGTCGTGATGCAAACCAGTAGAGAACGTAAGTGGAACCCACCCCTGGCTCTGATGCTAAGGAGTTAGACGTTCTACTCCCCCTCCCCACCTGAAAAGAACTCTGTTCCAACTGCCAGTGGGCGTGGCCAGCGCGTGACTCATCCGGCCTGCGGGCTGGGAGTTTAGACATTCTACTCCATGCTAAGGAGTTAAGACATTCTACTCCCCCTCCCGAGCTTTAAATGTCAATGTATCAAGCCCAATCACATAGTTTCGTAGCGAAGCATGGGTATCCAGCTACTAGTACTTGATAAAGTATAGCATGGAGGTACAGGCTGGCCATGAGAAGCATTCCAAAGAGCCAGCCTGGCAACTTGACTCAGTCCAACAAAATAGATCTCCTAGCAAAAGTTCTTTATTTAGCTTCCTTTCAGCATCATGTGCCAAATAGCACTACTCTCAAGAAATCCCTTCCCACTCTTGTGGTTCATGGCAGTGTTTCTAAAGCCCTAGGCTACCCTCAAGACTTGGCCAGACATGATGGGGTGGGAGACTAGGGTAGAAGCTGTCTAGGAGAGGGAAGAAGGGCAAGGGGAAGAGATGGGTCTGGCTACTGCACTTCAAAGGCAAGGACTGGGCAACAATTAAGCATGCAAGAAGCAAACCTCTAGGAGAGGGAAAGAAGGATGTTGTCATGCAGTGGAAAAAAGGGAAGTAACCAGGAAGAGTAAAGGAAAGTTATCTCTGCCTAGCAAAGAAAGAAGAGAGAACTCGGAGAGTGTTGGATTTGCTAATGTCTTGGATTTCATCTTAAAAAGACATTTCCTATCAACGCCTGCAATAAAGCCAAATACTGTTCTTCTGATTAATAAAACATTTCCCCAGCTAAGTGGCCAAAGTGAAATTGCTGTTTCTTAGCTCTGCTTTGCAAGTACCTGTTTGCAGTAAATGGAAGATTGAAGGTGTACTACGATACATTCCACCATCTTTTTTTTTTTCCACACATTAGAGGTTTTTGAATCAATCTATGAAAAGGCGTAAGCGTGGTGGCTCTGGAGTGTGTGCTGGTCCTTATGCCACACTGGAGATCAGTCCAGGGTCATCCAGGTCCTGAGGTTTACATCAGAGGCAACAGGACCGTATCTTCAGTGGCTTTCAAAGGATATGAGACAACTGGGGGAGCAGAGATCTATCACAAGCCGTGAGTCATAATTCAAGGCTATGTGCCCAGATGCTATGAGCAAAGCAGCTAAAGAAGAGAGACTGCCTTGCTTATTTGTCTCTGAAAATAGTTACCAATGTATAAAAAAAACCACACAAGATACTGAGCTATATGCATCTTGGGTTGATAAACAAAGCTACTGTGTTCTGAACAATTGACCAATAAGGAAACAAAAGCAAATAAGCATTGCCATTATGATACTGTAGTTCAAGCAGTCCTCATTTAGTGACCACAATTGGGACTGGCAACTCAGTCGTTAAGCAAAACGGTTGCTAAGTGAAACTGCAACTGTACTTACGACCTTTACTTCAGTTTTCCTTTGTGCTTACAATCTTTACTTCAGCTTTACAAAGGTAAAGGACCCCTACTAAGGTCATAAATGTGAGGACTGGTCACAAAGTTAGTTTTTCATCACCACTGTAACTGCAAAGAGTCGCTAAACAGGGACTACATGTAACGTTCAACTGTAATGAAGCAGCAACAAGTTGCACATATCATTTTTTTTTAAACACAGGCTGTACATAATTCTCCACTTTAATGATCCTCATAAATAAACATTTCCCATACCAATATAGCATCATATGTATATATATATATATATATATTATTTGGCTGCATTTTTTTCAAGTGCTAAAAAAAAATTCAAAAATGAGCACAATCGGTAAAATTGTAGTACAAGATTTAAATAAAAGTTGGTCTTTATGGCACAGCACAATATGTTCAAAGTTTATTTTCTTGGCAAGGAAATGTGGAGTTGACTTGGTGCAGGATACTACCAGCTGTGGTTAAGAGGCGGGACAGGTGAGGTCGAACTCTTATTGTCAAATCATGATTGTAGAAAAAAGGAAAAAAAATCCTTTTTATCTGGTGACAGGGAACAGGGAAAACGAAGTTGCTGAGAGTTTGTGGGAGGACTGTGGCTGGCTCTTGCTTCTCTAGTGCTTCACAGTTGTGACATTTTACAGATCCTATCCCGACAACACTCCGCTCCTCCAAGTCACATTGGTGTCTCATGGTTGAGGTGCTTGTGGGTGTCATTCTCTTGGTATATGAGATGGTATGGTTTTTCATTCTCTTCAAGGACTGAGCTGCTGAGCTCAGCATCCTGCATCTCCAGCTCATGGCGAGACAGATGCTCTATAACACCAGCACCCAGTGAATCCCCCAGCACATTGATGGTGGTTCTGAGACGGTCTCTGAAAGCAGAAGAAGGAATTGTCAAGTCAAAAATTGCTTGGGAAAGGGCTGCAGTTTTCAATGCCAACAGAAGGGTACCTTCAGACTCACATGGATATTGCTGGCAAATAATAATAATAATAATAATAATAATAATAATAATAATAATAATAATAATAATAATAATAATAATAATAAACAACTCCGCCATTGCCGGTCCCAAGCCCGGATGAGAAAGGAGGAGGGTTGAGGTCAGGTTGGCAGCCTGGCCCTGTAAAAACCCGCCAACCCATACAACATGGTGAAACAAACAAATAAAAATTCTATACCGCATCGGCCGTCGCGCGGGTTAACAAGGGCCGCGTCGGATGTTGAGGTCCCTGGGCGTCCGTCGACAAGTGGGCTACAAGTGGGCCAGCCAACAAAACGACGAAAATATAGTTCAGATGAAAATAGCCTGGCCCTGTAAAAACCCGCCAACCCATACAACATGGTGAAACAAACAAATAAAAATTCTATACCGCATCGGCCGTCGCGCGGGTTAACAAGGGCCGCGTCGGATGTTGAGGTCCCTGGGCATCCGTCGACAAGTGGGCTACAAGTGGACCAGCCAACAAAACGACGAAAATATAGTGCAGATGAAAATCGTGCCATAATGGCCTGTTATTATAACTCAGAGCCGGAAAGAAAAGGTTATTTAAAG
>QLTV01003465.1:1275164-1302705 GCA_003457575.1 Thermophis baileyi
CAACATCCCCATCAGCCAAATGCAAAAAGCCGCACTGCTCGATTCTGCACATATACTTCAGAAATACATTACGACGTCCTAGGCCCCCGAATGGGGCTCGACTAGTAATTAATACCAAATCCGGTGAAACAACTGGCCACTGTGATACATTGTGAATAATAATAATAATAATAACAACTTGGTACCATGTCCAAGAATTTCACAAAACACATCAAGAAATTGCAGCTTCCTGCAATAACACCAGCGGAACTGCAAAAGACTGCGCTACTCGGAACATCATATATTTTAACAACAACAACAACAACAACAACAACAACAACAACAATGTAACAGTGATACCCATTGCCATCGGGGCACTTGGTACCATGTCCAAGAATTTCACAAAACACATCAAGAAATTGCAGCTTCCTGCAATAACACCAGCGGAACTGCAAAAGACTGCGCTACTCGGAACATCATATATTTTAAGAAGATACTTGGTTGATACCTAGGACGCTGGCAGCAACCCGTATCAACCATTAGCACCAGTCAGTGGTATTTGTGACACTTTTTTAAATGTTCAGTTGACTGAGTTTCATGTTTAATGAATAAAAGAAATAATAATAATTATTATTATTATTATTAATTATTATTATTAATTATTATTATTAGAAATTTTATATTGTCACCTACTCGCACATGGTGACTCAAGGCTGCTTACAAGGATATAAAAACAGCATATAAAGAAAGAAAAATAATAAAATAATAAACCCACCCACCCCCATCCCGGCGACAACACACATTCATACTAGCCATTGAACAGGCTTCATCCCTCTCTGGGTTCCCCAGGCCCACTGACAGAACCATGTTTTTAGGGCCTTCCGAAAGAGAATGGGGGCCAGTCTAATCTCTGGGGAGATGATGTTCCAGAGAGAGGGAACCACCATGGAGAAGGCCCTTCTTCTGAGTCCCGCCAGATGTATCTTTTTAGGGACGGGACCCACAACATTCCTTGCCTCCCCACTCTAGTGGGTCGGATAGATGTGACTGGCAAATATAAGAATAGTTCTGCTAAGTTAGAGCAAGAGATGGAACTATGTCTGCCCTCTGGTTTCCTACAATGGCCTTCTGTTTAAGGTTTCCGAAAGACCTGGTCTTTAATTACCATGCTTAATGTAGAACTGTGACTCCATCTTTACTTTCTATGTACTTGATTGCCCTTTGAATTAACAGCCATCCCCATCTTCTTTAAATCTATCTTAATTTTTTACCACAAGCACCCAAAAATGCTACAGGGAGTTCTCTTTCCGTGACTGTCTAAAGACAGCTGAAGTAATACTGTAAGTAGAGTTGCAGTTTCACTTAGTGACTGCTTGGCTTAACAACCAAGGTGCCGGTCTCAATTGCAGTTGCGAAATGACTACCTGTACTCAATATCATCAATACAAAATGGCAGCAGATCCCCAGGATTTCTCACTGCCCGATCTAATGTTGCTGGAGACTGGATACAGTCCTTTCTACAGGCAGAGCAGGTGTTCCACCACTGAATGTGGGTATTCTCGTTTTTCAATGATAGTTGGGCAGGAGAAATTCTGCCATCTCCATTACAATGATATGGAGGTGGGGAGGCAGAAAAGAGGTCTATTTGTGGGCTATATCTATTTAAAATGGACTTAAACACAAGCATAACCCTTAGCCCCAACCATTTCTCTCTCGCAGGGACTTACAGGAACCAGTCCACAGCCATAATCAAAGTGATGTCCTCTGTTGGCAATCCGACAGACGTCAACACGATTACCATGGTCACTAGGCCCGCCTGCGGAATGCCAGCAGCTCCGATACTGGCTGCCGTGGCAGTAATGCTGTGGTGAAGAGGGCATTGGTTAGATTGGAGGAGTATTAGTAAGGTAGTGCCTCGCTATAGGACTCCTCAAAATCTGGCCTGGCAGATTTTGTTCATCCTCTTCTCTAAATTGGTGTTCTGCAGGTGGTCCTGGATTATGAATCTCACAGGCCAAAGGACTGTGGAAATTATAATCTAGACCACCACCGATAGGGCATCAGTTTGGAGAAGCCTGCATTAAGATCTGCAGTTTGCAAGCTGGGAAATAATTCTGCAGAATTATTTAGCTTGGCCTTGCTGGTCTAGCTCAAGGATGGGGAAACAAATCAAAAAGTTCTTTGACTGCTGATATAAAATGCAGCAAGCTTTAAAAATTGAATTTTAAGATAATAGACGTAAGGAAGTAAAACAAATGCAGAAGGACACTATCCACATATCCAAAATCTCATAAGGCAAATATGTACTAAACCAAGGGTCCTCAATCCCCCGGCCGTGGCCCGCTGGGAACCAGGCCACACAAGTGGCAGGCAAGCGCACAAAGCTGCATTTGTGGCATTAGGTTGTGCGTGCGAAACCACCCCCTCCGCCCGCCGCCATGTCAACAGAGCTGGAAAAGTTGGGGACCTCTGTGCTAAGCAGCACAGCACTCCTGGCAAAGCAAACCAGCACAGGTAGTGTCAGGTCGCCATAGATCCCTATTGGGATGCTGCCAGCTGCCATTCTTGCGGTGAGGGCCTGGATGCCAGTTTACAACTTTTCCTTGTCTCTGGTCTTTACTTTGATGTACCTTTCTGGGAAGGGGAGGGGGAAGGGAGTAGCCTGGGCCATCTGATTTGTCTCAGCTCCGAGGGAACGAGCTGAGAATAGATTTTTACCACCTTCTCAGCTCCAGGTTCCCATAACAACTTCGCACCTGTGGATTGGCTCACTTTCAGACTGGACAAAGGGGAAGGGTTTCTGCAACTTTTAATCTAACGGTTTTGAGTTAGGGAATTTCAGATCCTGCCTTGCTTTCCTTGCTATCACTATCTCCCAGTTCCTTTTGAAATGATGCCGGTTTTAAGAGTTCTGCTTTCTTGAGGAGAGAGGAGAGGCAAATCCTTACAGGTAGTTTATCACCTACGTGCGCCTGTACCCACCTAATAGTAATGATCTGACCGAAGTCAAGCTCGTAGTTGTTGACCTGTGCAATGAAGATGGCTGCCAGAGCTTCATAAAGTGCAGTGCCATCCATGTTGATAGTTGCTCCCACTGGCAGAACAAACCTGGTAACTCGTTTATCCACCTTGTTATTTTCTTCCAGGCAACGGAATGTGACAGGGAGCGTGGCTGAGCTGGAAGCAAAACATCTCATAACTTGCGAAGAAGGCCAGAAAGGATCCAAGATGGTTCCTCTTGGCCTAATTCAAACACAAAGCTTAAAACCGACACAAAGTGTTTGGTTTGGTATCTGAACACCTGCTCCAACACGGATTTGCCTGCTTTTTGTGATCTGAGAGACTCTGCTCAAATCAATGCAAACTGGGCCTGATACAAGAGAATATTTATCGCTCAGAGTTGAAGTGTGCGACCCTTGGTGCTCTCTGAGCTTGGTTGTTTTCTTGCAAACTCCGCTCCCTTCTAGCACTGATGATGTTACCTAGTTGGTTAATGAAATGTCTGCAAGAAAACCACCAAACTCAAAGAATACCAAGGACCCCCACAATCTGGCCTTTTTGATGTTGGCACCCAACACTCAGCTGGTGCTCACTATGGCCTCCCCCCAGAGGTGGGCTGCACTTTCGTTAACAAAGGGTTTGCTGATTGTGAGCATGCGTGCTATGAGCGCTCGCTTCGCTCGCGCGCGCCCCTTTGGGAGAGAAACGGAGCTTCAAACAGGCTCCTAATCAGCTCAGGCAGCTCCGGTGAGAACAGCAGGGGTGGTGCGGAACGCAGCTGGGCCAGCCAACGAGCCAGAAAGTAAGTTATAAATGGATAGCATAGAACAAGGGCGTGTGGGCGGGCCCAACAGCGATCAGAGCCAAGGGTTCGCCCGAAACCTTGCAACCATGCAGCAGCCCACCACTGCCTCCTCCCCCCCCACACCCGCAGCTAACTATGGCACAAATATATTGTGGCAGCCTCTTTTTTCAGCCTCATCCCTATGAATGCTGCCTTCAAATTCATTCCTAGCCCATGAGTGAAACGGGCATGAATCGAACTGGGTTTCAACTAGTCTTTCCTCCTTCCAGCATTGTCCAAGAATGGCTTTCAGATATTTAAAATGTTTTACATGATCATCCATTTCCTTGGAAGAACTTCAGAAAACTGTCAATGATTGCAAGGGGAGGCAAGATAAGGCAAGCAAATTTCACATCCATATTTTTGCCGATTCATAGAAGAATGGATAATACTTCACTTTTGCAACAAAGAAAAGCCCCTAGACCAGTTTTTCTCAATCCTGGCAACTTTAAGCTGTGTGGACTTCCTGCTGGCTAGGGAATTCTGGGAGTTGAAGTCCACACAGCCTAAAGTTGCCAAATTTGAGAAACACTGTCCTAGACTAACCATTTGAGTCCAATCAGAACCATGTAAACCTCCAAATGTTTTTGATGGATGGTAGATTTTAAGCTTGCTATTTTTCTACTTTTAATGCCATGTTCTGCTATTTTATGTTACATTTTAATCTTTTCGTATTTATGACTGAATGTTAATTACCAGATTTTGCTAGTGTGCCTGTGGGTGTGGGTGTTTTAATCAATGATGGCAAGTATGGAAATTTTTCTTAGATTCAGAAGCCATTTTAAAACAGAAAAAAAATCAGAAAAGTTCTTAACCTGAATAAAGAATCTTTGATGGCCTTTTAGGAGCTAGTTCATAACCATATATTCTCTCATACAAGCAGGAATGCAATTTGCCTGGGATAAAATTTGAGCAGAGTTGTTAAACAGTTTCAAGAATATTATATTCATTTATTCATTATTTCCATTTATATGGCTGTCTGTCTCTCAAATGACTCTGTGGAGCATACAAGATTAAAAACAATTTAACGAAGCAACAGTAACTTTGAATTGTGTGGATGTCTTTATTTCATTCCTGTTTTTTGTCATTCTTTTAATCTGTTATTTTATTTATTGCTGTATTTTTTTCCAGGTGTTAAATGTTTTTACTTGTGAATTGCTCAGTCATTGGAGATTGGGCAGCATACAAATTGAAATAATAGCAACAAGATTACAGACATAAACCCAACTGATAAAAAACCAACATTAACAATTAATTCCTTTAATTAATTGTGTTTGCTGGAACAAATTAAGGCTTACCAGTTGCTTCCAAAGGAAAGAAAAGCTTTTTTTCTCTCTATACTTCCAAGCCAATATCCTTAATTCCTGCTTCTCCCCATCTTGTTAAGAGCTGCTTCTTCCAACTGTGAACAACAAAAGGGCCTGGCAACTAATCCGACACACAGCACACATACACTGCTTGTGACTTAAGATCCCCAATCTGTTGGCTTGGCTGGGAGCTACATTTTCCAACAGCAAGTTCCAAAAAGGCTTGGAAACAAAACACACACACACACACACACACACACACACACACACACACACAGTCTCCTGGGAGCGGTACCCAGATGGCTTGCCTGTCTGTCCCATTCCTTTGCGAGAGACCATCACCTGGAAGATGTTCCAAAGGCCGTAACGAGGGCTTGTAGGAGGCCAGCCAAGAAGATCCAGGGGTTTTTACGTGTGACAATGAAGTAGATGAGTGGAAGGACACAGAGGCCATGGATCAGGAGCCCCACAATAACTGTAAGGGTGTACAGGCCTAATTGGCCTCCCATCACTGCCAGGTCCTCCATCTCCAAAATCTTACCAGCGATCAGAAAGAGGATCCCAATAGGGGCGTACCTGTTATGAAACATATCAGAATAGTGCTCAACTCCCAAACTCAGCTCTGAACCGACATGGAAAACAGACAATGCTTTGTGCTTTCAGGAAAGACGGTTGGCAATTTACTAGTTTTTCGTGCTGAAGGATCTCAAAGTTCTCCCAAAGGCAATTTTTCCAAAAGTCAACTGGATTTTTTTTTTTCAAACGTTTGCGGACAAATCTAAATCAAGCTTCTAAGGTCCACTACCAGTCAGAACCAATTGTAATCTCCTGGGTGATCAGCAAATGCTGATTTAGTTCAGGCAATTTAAATGCTGAAACTGACATTCCTGCCAGTGAAAAAGTTTCAGATTTGCTGAATTCCAAAGTTGTCATGCAACCTTATTGGTCATCAAGCAATTCTGCTAAAACAGATAAATTTACAATAATTAGCATACTATAAGAAAAAAAGAAAAAGATTAGTCATTATCACCCAGGTTTCCCAGTCTGGTGCCCTTCAGATATATTGATTCTACAATTCCAACAAGGCTTGGCCAACTAAGCTATGAGGTAGAGAGATCCCATCCCACTGCCACTCATTCTCTTGGCTTTTAGTTCTTTTTTAATCCTCATTAATTTTAATTGTTTTCATATTTTTTTAATCCTTTTTCAAGCCACCCAGAGTTGCTTCAACAGTGAGATGGGCAGCATATAAATTTAATAAATGAAACAAACTAACAAACTAGCCTAATGGCTAAAAATCCTGAGTTGTAATCCCAAGATATCTTGAAGACACCAGACTGGGGAAGGTGTCCTGCATTATTTATGGAGAATTCAATTGTTCCTATGCATCAAACTGCCTTTGATACCGTAAGGGGAAGCTCCTAAGTAAGGCATGAAGGCAGAGGTGGGTTCCTCCTGGTTCGCACCGGTTCTATAGAACCGGTAGCAAACCACTGGTGATGTCATGGAGCCAGTTCTGTCGGTGCCGGTCCGTGGACGCCGCCATCTTTTTTTTGGATATTTTTTGGGGGGGGGGGGAATTTTTTGCTGATTTTTTTCTTCTGCGCAGAAGCCGAGTCCCCGGCACTGCGCATGCGCCGCCATCTTGTTTTTGGCTTTTGGGGGGGGGATTTTTTTTGCGAATTTTTGGCACGCGCGCGCGCCCACACAGCACGGCCACGCGGCGTGCAATGTGCACGCAGCCACGCGGCGTGGGAGGAACCGAACTGGTGGCGAGGAAAGTTAGAACCCACCCCTGCATGAAGGTAATAGCACTCTTTCATTTGTCCTTCAGCAAACTGTATTCTACAAAAACCTCCCTTCTACCTTTATTTACCAACTGCCAGTTGCTAATCTAGGAAGACACCTCCTGCATAAATAATTGCAATTTATTGCAGTTTTAGAATCTGCCTAGAGAACTCTCGTTAGTGGTAGGATTAAAACTGCAATAAATACAGATGGTCCTTGATTTACAACAGTTTGTTTAGTGACCGTTCAGAGTTACAACCGCACTGAAAAAAGTGACTTATGAACGTTTTTCAGTTATGACCATTGCAGCATTCCCATGGTCATGTGATCAAAATTCAGCCGCTTGGCAACTGACTCATATTTGTGACCGTTGCAGTGTCATGTTAATTGCCTTTTGCGACCGTCTGACAAGCAGAGTCAATGGGGAAGCCAGATTCACTTAACAACCGGGTTACTAACTTAAGAACTGCAGTGATTCACTTAACAACCGTGGCAAGAAAGGTCATAAAATGGGGCAAAACTCACTTAACAAATGCCTCATTTAACAACATAAATTTTGGGCTCAACTGTGGTCGTAAGTCGAGGACTACCTGTACATTACATATAGAATACTTGGGAAGTTTTCTGACCCTAAGCTGATCTTATGCTTGCCTAGGTTTAACCACATTAGTAGCACAGAGTAAGACTGCTTTTCAAAGATATAACAGCCTGCTCGGCCTAGGAAGGACCCTGTCCTCACCATATGATGACTGCCACCATCCGCAAGATGGCTTCATTGAGGCAGTCAAAAAATTCCCGCAGGGGGTGTCCCTTTTGCTTCATGTTGCCAATCACCAGGCCAAAGCAGATGGAGAAGACAACGAGGCCAAGGGCGTTCACCCCGTTGACAAAACCCGGGCCGGGGATGACCTCCTCAAAGTTCAGCACTTCCGGGAAGCTCCCTAGAGCTTTAGTGACATTATTCCAGACTCCCAAAGCATTTTCAAGTGGCAGGAGAGGCAAACTGGCAATGGTGGCATTGTAGTTGAAACCGCTGCTGTTGGTATCCCGATTTGGGTGCTGTGGCAACATGGCCGCAGGAGAAGTGTTGCTGACAACCGTTCTGTTGATAACCCGGACACTGTATTGAGTCTTATACTGGAAGGGAAGCAGAAGGAAGGATCAGCTCGGGCTCTTATGAGAGAAACAACATCCAAATGAGCAACTCTGCAGATGAGAAAGGTCTTGAGTGGTGTACAGGTCAGTCAGCAAATCATCCAAAATGAACAGGGAATCCTTGAGCCACAATTTCCCCATTGACTAACTTACCTGGGAGCTGTAGTGTACATTGTTTATATGAGAGACAGTTTTGATCATATGCTGAAGTGTTGATTATTAATATTGTTGTAGTGTTTGGTTTCAACTTTAGTTACAAAAGTTGAGGGCTACTCAGAGTTGGTCACAATAAGCAAGTTCCCAATTAGGATATTCAACTCTTCTTACCTGTCTAAAGCAGGCTTCTACAAGATTGGGTGGAAACATATTCCTACAAGAGACAAAAGCACAAGGATATCAATGTCCCTTCAGCATCAGTTTGAAGATTTTAAGATGCTGGGTTGTGGCTAATCACCATACAAAGACCTCTGAATTGAAACTCTCCTGACCGAGTTAGGAATTTCACTAACAGGGATCACACAGTTCAGTTGGACAAATCTAGCAAAAGAAAGCACCACTCACTTCCTGCTGGAGAACATTAGCTGAGGAAGCACTAGGAAATTACTTCCTGGGTCACCTTGCCACTTCCATCCCACTGCAACGTTAACAGATGAATGACAGCTTTCCCTTCCAACCATTTTATACGTTCCATAACCAGCCCAATTCTGCCCTGGCTTAAAATTGCTCACCGGATGAGGTCCATGAAAGCATCAGTTGCATGGATCTGCTCAATCTTGCCCTCCCCTTGGAGGCCTTTCTTGCTCCCTTTTCCTGGATGGATGATGAGGACCATAAAGATTCCAATGAAGACGGCGATGATGGTTGTCATCATATAGTAAATGACAGCACGCACTCCCATCTTGCCAGAGGCACTGCTGTCCAAGGATGCCATGCCTGGGAAGGGAGGAAAGGTCATAATTCAGCAATGGAAGATCACAGGAGACCTTATTCCCAGCCATCTCCAGAATTGCCTTGGAAATTGGATGCTTCATCAGATGGACTTCTTGGTCGAACCCAGGGCTGCATTTTTATGCTTACGAAGTCCTGACTAGAGATGGAAACGCCTGGAAAAAACCCGGAAAAAATTGGGAAA
The DNA here is from genome assembly GCA_003457575.1 of Thermophis baileyi. Taxonomy (NCBI): domain Eukaryota; kingdom Metazoa; phylum Chordata; class Lepidosauria; order Squamata; family Dipsadidae; genus Thermophis; species Thermophis baileyi. The sequence goes on from QLTV01003465.1 coordinate 1,284,370, forward strand.
AAACCAGAGGTTTTTCCATTTTTTCCCAAAGCCGTTTGGAAAAAAACAGGAAAAAAACCTGTTTCCCCCCCCCCAAAATTTTCTGGGTTTTTTCCCCCCAAGCTTTCCCATCTCTAGTCCTGACATGATCTGTTCAGTAGAAAGATGGAAACTAGAGAAGGTACCTTAGTTAGTCCCAAAGGTGCTTTTTCAAGAGGCAACTGGACTTTCTGTTTTTTCTTTGAAGACGTTTCGCTTCTCATCCAAGAAGCTTCTTCAGATGCCTCTTGAAAAAAGCACGTTTGGGACAACCATGACCTGAATGACTGAGAATCTCCATAGACATGTACCTTAGCTAGGTTTGCACCCTGAACACACCCAAAGAAAAGAAACGGACAATTGCTAATCCCAAAAAAGATAGAATTACAACCAGAAAAGAGGGGGCTTATCTAGCTCTCCTTGAAAGAGGTGGATCAGAACAGTAGTTCAACGGTCAATGAGTCTTGGCCTTCTAGGTGCTCTGGGAACCATTCATCCCTGTGGCTTCTCCCAAAATTAAGCAACTGTATTGAGATAGTGCGCCTCTGAAAAAGGTGGTTCCTACCCCTGCTGTAGCACCTGATTGCCAGAAGCTGGAGAGCACTTTGCTGATCTGATCTGATCTGACTTCAAGACAATGATTCTCAGGTAGCAATAGCAATAGCAGTTAGACTTATATACCGCTTTATAGTGCTTTACAGCCCTCTCTAAGCGGTTCACAGAGTCAGCATATTGCCCCCAACAATCTGGGTCCTCATTTTACCCACCTCGGAAGGATGGCTGAGTCAACCTTGAGCCGGTGAGATATGAACTGCTGAACTGCAGCTAGCAGTCAGCTGAAGTAGCCTGCAGTACTGCACTCTAACCACTGCGCCACCTCGGCTCTGCTCACTCACCTGTGATAAGGCTAGAGACGATTAGTGGAAGAACCAACATCTGCAGCATTCGCATCAACAGCTCTCCAGGAAAGGAGAAGTATTTGATCTGGCGATAGGTCATCCGATATGGCCGCAGGGCGATGGCCAGAGTAATCCCTGTGACACATGAGGCCAAGAAGGAAAAATGTTACAATTCCACTCCTGACAAAGAACAGGGCTTTTGTTCAGTTGTTTTCAGTTTATTTACCTGCACTGATATCCCATCTTTTCTCCAGGTGTTCAAGTCCACCAGACCTACAGACCCAACATGTGGTGGCCTCATTAGAGGACGCCTTCCCAAAGAAAGTATTTACTGACATTCTAGATCAGTTTCTCGATCTTGGCAACTTGACGTTGTGTGGACTTCAACTCCCAGAATTCCCCAACCAGTCCAATATGCTTATTAACCAAATGAAGATCAGAACAGAAAATGCTTCTTATCACCCCATCAGTAAATAAATGGAACTGAAAATGGATATTTCCCTGTTTGTCACTTTTGGTTGTAGGAATTGGCCTCAACAAATATCAAATATTACTCAGTCTTATTTTGAGTTCTTTTATGGACAACCCCCCAAATGTATAGGAAAAGTGTCTCTATTATGAAAAGTCCCAGTCCCCACCCCCCACCAATACTTCTTAGGAAGTTGTGTAAAAGCAGATTAAAAAAAGCAGCACACATAGCATGGCCCTGAATTCAGTGATTTGTTTAACCATGAATGCCAGATAAATCAGAGTGGTTGGATCTGCACGGTTTACTGCACAAGCCAAACAGACTACATTAATATATGACCCAGGCCACGATTCCAGTAACCTTGTCTGTAAGCAATCCAAAACTTGTCTGTAAACTGGGTTTGCCCGCCCCTTTGGGGAAATAACTCTCACTTCCAATTAAAATGGAACTGCACATTCCCAGTGTATCTGGAACACATGAGATTTGGGATTCCTGAACTACATTCTTGTCCATTCTTCACTATTTCAATTAATTCCACATCCTCTCTGTCTACAACACTACTGTGTACAATGAACTGCATTTAATAACATTGAAGAAAGACTATTAAGTGTAATTGTAACACTTTATATCACATGAGAAAGGAAAGAAAGAAGAAAGAAAGAAAGAAAGAAAGAAAGAAAGAAAGAAAGAAAGAAAGAAAGAAAGAAAGAAAGAAAGAAAGATTAATCTGATCATCTCTAGCTGCTTTTACTTTTAAGAGCTTTTCTTTTTTTTCTTTTAAATTAGAAATCTGAAAGAACAGAATTGTTGGCCTGGTTTCAATCAACATTCCATCCACGTCAGACTAAACTGACTCATAACTATTTAATTTACTTAATCTCCTGGGGTTCTTTCTTTTATCTTTTCGGAAAACAGATGGCTTTCCCCCAACTGTGCGCTGTTAATCAACTTCCAAAACTCCACAGGATTGTGTTGGTAAATTGGGCAGCCTAAGGGTTAATTCCCAGTTTTGCTGCTCCTACTTCCTCAGCTGCAATACAACTGGCTACAACTCAATACAAGTTGGAAACAAAAGCAAACTACCAACCAATCTTGGAGCCAGATCCTGTTGTAGGAGATAATCACTTATCTAAACTGTCAGATGCCAGCCCAGCCAATCACCAAGTCCACAAAGGAAGGATCTGTCTAGCTGTTACGAAAACAGTGACAACAACTCATAGAATGCTTACCTTTTAAGGAATTCTCATTAACATCCCAATTACAGGAGACAATCACTCATATAAGCTGTCAGATGCCAACCTACCAAGGATGCCAACCCAGCAATGGCAGGGACCAGAGGTTATGAAAATGGTGGAAACACCTCCAGAGAAGGGCTTATTTTTGAATGAACATTTATTAACACAACAAGCATGCTTTTCAAGAGCAAGAGTTTGTAAATCTTTTAATTTCAGTTCCCGAACCAGCAAAGAATGGCAAAAATTCAGCCCAGAACATATCAAATAACAAGAAAAAAATAAAGGTGTCGCAGATCATGCGCAAAATATACCGTACTTAGCATTGAGGATAACCTATCTCCAGGTCGTAAGGATATAATGTCATGGAACACTTGCGCCTCCAAGCTATACTCTATAGAACCCCATCAGCATCTCAAGAAATGTCCCCTATGCTTTGCCATTATTCACAACAAATTGATTGGCATGTCCCCTTATAAAGAATCCCTGCCCAAAAACTCCTGTTCAGGTTTCCGTACCACAAGAAATTTTTTCTCTTCTGAAAAAGAACTCTAAAGAATGGTATGGAAAATGACAAGGGGTTTTCCAGTGAGGGACAAAATGCCTTCCAATTACCTCCAAATATTTTGCAACTATCAGAAAAATAATTAGATCAGGTCTTCTCAATCTTGGCAACTTTAAATTCTGTGGACTTCAACTGCCAGAATTTCTCAGCCAGCCAGCATGCTGGCTGAAGAATTCTGGGAGATGAAATCCATGCAGCTTAAGGTTACTAAAGTTGAGAAACACTGAATTAGATTGAGTAGATAAAAGGGACCTTGTGAAGGGACCTGAAAGCAAAACTGAGAAGGAGAAGAAACAAAAGTCAGAAAAAACAGTCTCTCACAGGAGAGGATCCAGCTGGCAATTTAAAAAAAAACAAAAAACTTTTTGTTCCTCCTAACGGATACAAAAACCCTCTCTTTTAAGCAGCTACTATTCTTTCCTATTTTGTTAGGAAATGCACCAGTTCAAAAAAGCCTAGCTTACTGCATCTACTGTACTGTTTTTTAACTGGTTTTTCTAAAACATAGTTCGAATAAAAAAAATCCATGAAAACAATGAAAGCAGGAAGTTGATATTTCTCAATTAAAGGTGGGGTGAGTTACAATTCCGACTCTGTGGAACCAACTTCCCCCCGAGATCCGTACTACCCCCACCTTACTGGCCTTCCATAAAGCCATTAAGACCTGGCTTTTCCGGCAGGCCTGGGGCCAATAGTGGTTCTGATTGGCCCATGCATGGCTGTGTGAATGTTTTATTTTTAAATATGGGTTTTTTTTAAATTGTTTTTATATGTTTTATTTTTTACATGATGTAAGCCGCCCAGAGTCCTTCGGGAGTTGGGTGGCATATAAATTTTATAAATTAAATTAAATTAAATTAAATTAAATTAAATTAATTTCACCTGGACCTCTGTACAGACACAGAGGTGCACAGTTCAATGGCTCAAGATCCCTCCACGCCCTCCCTGGCCTTCCCATGCCTTGATCTCTCAAAGGCCCTTTCGCTCCATACCCAGCAGGACGGCCAAGATGGTGAGTAGCACAAAAGCATTTCTCTGGAAGAAGCCCTTGACGCTCTCTCGAGTGATGTTGTACATTTGCTTCCTGGCATGTGCTGCCCGCTTCTCCAGGGCATGGCGGAAGCGATGCACCCGGCTCCCCGATTCAAGCTGCTTAGATGTCTCCTCATTCAGGAAGAGGCTGTTGATGTGGGTCTGATGCTCGCCCATAATGGGACTCAACATCCAGAGGGTCAGGAGCCCCAAGAAGCTGTACAGGGAAAAGCAGAGAGAGGATTTAAGAGGCTGGGAAATATGGCTCTTTCCCCACATAGCCGCTTCAGTCCTTGTTTACTGATTTAACTGTCCACACTCTTGGAAGTCCCACTCAGTCATCGCAAGGAACTGTCAACAAGTTTAAAAAATCCACCTGTACAACTATGCGCCTGCATATGCACAGAGAGAGAGAGAGAGAGAGATGAATAAAATAAGGAATCATAAAGTAGGAAGGGGATGGTCAGGCCATCTAGTAGTAGCCCCTACCCAATGCAGAATCCCAAATTAAACCATCCCCAGGAAATGTCATCCAGCCCCTGCTCAAACAACATGCAAGGAAGGGGTGCTCCCCACCTTGTCAAGCTACAAGGAAGATTTTCCTAAATTTCAATCAGAATCTGCTCTTCTGCAATTTCAGAGCATTACTCTGGTGCCCTACAAAACAATAAAGGACAGGTCTTGGCATTCTTCTGGATGACACCCCTTCGGGTATTTGAAAAAAGTTGTCTTTTTCCTATTCAGCAGTCTTATCCCTGTTTCCTCACTCTCGCTTCATCAGACTTCTATCCTAAAGGATTGTTGCTCAATTTTGCCCTTCTTGGAACTGATTCCAGTTGAGCTGAATTTTTCAGATTTGGTGCCCAGAAGCAGCAACAGAGATGATTAGGGGGCTAGAGGCTAAAACATATGTAGAACAGTTGCAGGAATTGGGTATGTTTAGTCTACTAAAAAGAAAGACTACAAGTGACATGATAACAGTGTTCCAATATTTGAGGGGCTGCCACAAAGAAGAAGGAGTCAACCTATTTTCCAAAGCACCAAAAGACAAGAAACAATGGATTGAAAATAATCAAGGAAAGAAGCAACCTAGAACTAAGGAAAACTTTTCTAACAGTGAGACAATTAACCAGTGGAATGACTTGCTTTCAGAAGTTGTGGGTGTTCCATCACTGGAGACTTTTAAGAAGAGACTGGACAAGCCAATTGTCTGGAATGGTATAGGGCCGTGATGGCGAACCTATGGCGAACTTGTGGCACGTGGAGCCATATCTGTGGGCACGCGAGCTTAGGTCCGGTGCGCATGCGCACGCCGGCCAGCTGATTTTCAGGCCTTCTGGGCCCACTGGGAGTTGGGAAACAGGTAGTTTCCAGCCTCCGGAGTGGGTGGGGAAGGCCCGTTTTTGCTCTCCCCAAGCTCCAGAGCCTTTCTAGGAGCCTGGGGAGGACAAAAACGGGCTCCCCCCCCCGGAGGTCCTCCGGAGGCCGGAAACATTCTGTTTGCCAACTTCCGGTTGGACCGGAAGTCCCGTTTTTTTGCTCTCCTCAGGCTTCAGAGCCTTTCTAGGAGCCTGGGGAGGGCGAAAACGGAAATGGCCCATTTCCCAACTTGAAACGGGGGGGGGGAGGCCATTTTCGCCCTCCCCAGGCTCCTAGAAAGGCTCTGAAGCCTGGAGAGAGCGAAAAACGGGCGTGCTATCGTGTGCCGGGAACGGGGGGGCGGGGTCACGTGCGCATGCGTGGGGGGGGCCGCATGGAATTATGGGTGTGGGCACGCGCGCGCGTGACCCCCCCCCGCGCCTCCCCCTTTTGGCACGCGAACCAAAAAACATTCGCCATCACTGGTATAGGGTCTCCCGCTTGAGCAGGAGGTTGGACAAGAAGACTTCCAGGACCCTTCCAACTCTGTTATTCTGTTAGTTCACACAGCCCACTGTAATTGGCTCCAACTGGCAATGGTTCTCTTTTCCTAGCTCGTGAATCTGAGAATATTCTGAGAATATATCTGAGAATCAGCTATCGTATCATCTCAGAGAGCTTGGTCTAATGGTTAAAGCACCAGGCTAGAAAGCAAGAGACCATGAATTCTAATCCTGCCTTAGCCATGAAAGCTAGCCAGCTGGGTGATATTGAGCCAGTCACTCTCTCTCAGCCCAACTCACCTCACAGGGTTGTTGTTGTGCGTAAAATAGGAGCAGGAAGTGTGTTGGGTATGTTTGCCACCTTGAGTTATTTGTAAAAATAATGAAGGTGGGCTATAAACAAACAAATAATATTTCGGCCAGAAAATACTATTATTGCCTAAGCAGTCAACACACATTTCCCACTGACCTCCAGGGGTCTGCAACCAAGGAGATGTATGTTTGGACAGAAGCATACAGATGGGACTCCTTACCATGCATACAGATCCAGATGAGACAATTAACCAGTGGAATGACTTGCTTTCAGAAGTTGTGGGTGTTCCATCACTGGAGACTTTTAAGAAGAGACTGGACAAGCCAATTGTCTGGAATGGTATAGGGCCGTGATGGCGAACCTATGGCGAACTTGTGGCACGTGGAGCCATATCTGTGGGCACGCGAGCTTAGGTCCGGTGCGCATGCGCACGCCGGCCAGCTGATTTTCAGGCCTTCTGGGCCCACTGGGAGTTGGGAAACAGGTAGTTTCCAGCCTCCGGAGTGGGTGGGGAAGGCCCGTTTTTGCTCTCCCCAAGCTCCAGAGCCTTTCTAGGAGCCTGGGGAGGACAAAAACGGGCTCCCCCCCCCGGAGGTCCTCCGGAGGCCGGAAACATTCTGTTTGCCAACTTCCGGTTGGACCGGAAGTCCCGTTTTTTTGCAGGAAGTGTGTTGGGTATGTTTGCCACCTTGAGTTATTTGTAAAAATAATGAAGGTGGGCTATAAACAAACAAATAATATTTCGGCCAGAAAATACTATTATTGCCTAAGCAGTCAACACACATTTCCCACTGACCTCCAGGGGTCTGCAACCAAGGAGATGTATGTTTGGACAGAAGCATACAGATGGGACTCCTTACCATGCATACAGATCCAGAATGGCCCAAAGGCTCTTGAGTACAGGACATCTGAACATGATCCTGATCAAGGGCATTGCTGACCAGAAAAGGATTAGCCTATATGACTTCCCACTCCTTACACATATTATTTCATCCCACCAAAGGATTGTAGGAATCCCTCTTGAGTAAGTCAACTTGATTGTTTCATTTCAATGAATCTGCCTCTCTCTTGATCCACCTGAGCTCAATGCTATTTACTCTGACTTCCGTAAATGACCCAAAAATCCTTCCCGTTAATGTTTCACTGGAGCTGCTAGGATTCATCTGGGACCTTCTGCAAAACAGCAGAGCAACAGGCCTTTTCCAACTTAGCAGGAATATGGAATATTCTCAAACCGCAATTGTTGCCTATCTTCCCCCCCCCCCAGGTGGTACCAAATACCTCTTGGCCACAACTGAGCATCAAAAGGCAGGTTAGGACTCGAATGTCAACCATCTGGCTTTTTTCCACTCCTGGTTGCCTGCCAAGTCCTTGAGCATCTGGCTAAGTATCCAAGAGCTCCCCACCTCCCCACTCACCTGAAACACCAAAGAATGACAATCAGGACATTTGGGAGATGCCAGTGGGGGGCACACCATGTTTTGGAGGTCACAACACCAGAGAAAAGAGAACTTCAGGATCTAGAAACAATCCTTTCTTGCAGAAATCTTAGGTGACTCCCAGATTCCTCCATCTTCCAGCTATTGCCAACCTGTGTTGCTGTCTGAGTTGATGCCTCATCTCAAAGCATCAACGTTGACTACCTACCTACGGTATTAACCTACCTACCTAGCTATAAACCAACCAATCCACCAACAAAAAGGTCTCTGACTGATCGATTACCTGCTTTCTTTTTCAATCTATTGCATATTGATTAGATTCCCAGATCACACTAAGCTATAGTTTATTCAATCTTGATTTAATGAATAAATCCAATTATTTGGATTCATACAACAGGCTAAACTTTCAAGCATGGTTTATAAATACAATAATTCTACATCCTTTATTATGAAGGACAGTCCTTTATTTCAGAAAGCTGTCCTTTAGATTTATTTATCTTTTCAAAAACTCACATTTGTCATTTATTTTTTGAAAAGTTTTTCTTGGTTTTGCTATTGAATGTTCTTTTATGAAGCAAAGTCATAAACGATTACAATTTATGTTTATGTCTTTTGGATCTGCTCCTTTTTCAAATTTGTCCTTCATTTTTTTCCCAAGGAAATACGATCACCATCTTTAGAAACCACCACAAAGAGATCGCACAATATACTCAGCAACTGATCCACATAATAAATTAAACGCCTTATGTATAAAATCAGCATATACTTTTGCTTGATGTCTAAAAAAGGATCTACATCCTTTTTTATATCCTTAGCAAATACATGTCCTGGGTGAGCCTAATGGATCACAAAAACTATAATTAAAAAACCAACAGTCAAATTCATGAAAGACATACAAATCTAATCAGCTTGAGCAAGACAGGGTGTTTCGAGTCCTTTCTTAAGTAGTCTCCAATCTACTAACAATTTGTTCTTTAAAATGGACCACAACAAGGAAAAAGCAGAATTTCTATTAGTAAAAACACATCAATGGCTCGGTTAATGACCTAAGGATATAGGGCAGACCGCAGTCATCCTTTCTGCACCATTGAGGCTGCAGCTTCCAAATGTTTCTTAGTCATCTTAGCCTGGGATTTTGTTAGTGGCAGTGCCAGCATTACCTGGATGGTGCCTGGCTGGGGAAGGGCACTCTATTGCAGATAGGCCCAAGAAACATGTAAGGGGGGGGGGAAGCACATTATTCTATATGGTCTTGCCTCTACAATCCTTCCCATTCACCTGCTGACATTTCTTTGTCAAATTATAGATTACTATAGACGTGTCCCCTTCTACTCATTAACAACTTTGCACAACAGCTACCTTTATTCAAATACCAGATTTGTAAATAAATGCAGGTAGTTTAAGTCTCCCCTCTCCTTTTTTACTTTTTTTATATTTTCTCTGATTCCTAGCATTGTTGTTTTATCCAAGTTCAGAAAGTTGGTCTCCCAAGAAAAGTTAATCGCTCATTTCTTACTTACCAACCCCCTTTTGTAAAGGAGTCAAAGGCCCAATTTACAGAAGGGGGGAACAGGGAAAGGGAGCGGAGAAGCTGAGGGCATTCAAGGACCCATCAAAAGGCAGCTTCAGCCAGGAAGGAGAGGTGTCAAGAGCCCGGATATTAAAAAAGCAGCCTGGAAACTTTTATGTTTGCCAACGGGTAAACAGCTCCACTCCCCAGGTTTATCCTGTCCCACCTCTAAAAAATACACCTCCGGAAATGGGTGAACTCATTCTTCACCAGAGGGATCAGCCAAACCCCCCCCCCCCCGCCCCGAACTTCCCAACTGCAGACTCCCTTCCCACCTGGAGCAGCAGGAGAAGCTGGCGGGCTTCCCCTGTGAGGCAGTCTTCCTGGGCTGGCAGTCAGTCAGTCGTCCACCACCGTGCTCTTTCGTCCCTGCCTGGAAATCTTCTGGCAAAAGAGAGGAAAAAAAGTGAAGTCAGAGTAGTCCGTTGGAAGGTACAGAGTTAGGAGGAGGAGGTGGAGAAGGAGGAGGAGACTGTAGTGGTTTGGGATTTGGAGCATCTAGTCTCTTTCCGAAGGCTGCTCACCAACCACATAAAGCAAATGCAGCAGGAGAGGGAAGATGCATTACAGCACAATGTTCATTCATTCAGACGGAGAAAGGCATCAATAAATTGGAAAGGCTTTGGGATCAAACCAAAGACGTAGTCAATACAGCATCCTGGGGCCAAACCATGGTCTACAGCAGAGGTCTCCAACCTTGGCAACTTTAAGAGTTGTGGACATCAACTCCCAGAATTCCTCAGCCAGCTTTGCTGGCTGAGGAACTCTGGGAGTCGAAGTCCACAACTCTTAAAGTTGCCAAGGTTGGAGACCCCTGGTCTACAGGATCTAGATACTTTGACCCTACTCTCTACAGGTAGTCCTTGACTTACAACTATTCAGTGACCATTCAAAGTTACAACAGCACTGAAAAAGTGACATCACCATTTTTCACAACCACTGCAGCATCCACACAGTCACGTAATTAAAATTCAGACACACACGCACACACACCCCGCAACTGGCATGTATTTATGACGGTTGCAATGTCCCAGGGCCATATGATCATTTTTTGTGGCCTTCTGACAAGCAAAGTCAATGGGGAAGCCAGATTCCCTTAACAGCTATGTTATTAACTGCAGTGATTCACTTAACAACTATGACAAGAAAAGTCATAAAATGGGGCAAGATTCGCTTAATAACTGTCTTGCTTAGCAACTGAAATTTTGGGCTCAATGTGGTCGTAAATGGAGGATTACCTGTATTTCCAAGGCAGCAGCCTCTAAAAACAAGCAAGGTACATACAAAAGCAGTATCTCCAACCCCACCACCTAGTTTTTAGAGGTACACTATATCTGTTCAAGGAGGCTCCATTTAAAAGAACATAAAGAAAAATGCCTCCCATCTTGACGTTTTCATTCCAATAGCCCAGGGAAACTCACAGGTATTCCTGGTTGGCTGTCCACATGTTGAGTGAATACAGATAGAATGATCACAGAGCAATAGCACTTATAGTACTTCATACTGCTTTCCAGCCCTCTCTAAGCGGTTGACAGAGTCAGCATATTGCCCCCAACAATCTGGGTCCTCATTTTACCAACCTGGGAAGAATGGAAGGCTGAGTGAACCTTGAGCCAGTCAGGATCGAACTCCTAGCAGTGGGCAGAGTTAGCCTGATGCTCACCCATATAGAGGTAGTCCTCAACGTATGGCAGGATGCTTAGCAACCTTCAAAGTTACAATAGAATCAAGAAAGGTACTTACAACCCAGATGTCCCAAAGGTGCATTTTTTCAAGAAGCAAATGGACTTTCTTGTTGTTTTTTAAGATGTTTCGGTTCTCATCCAAGAAGCTTCTTCAGCTCCGACTGGATAGTGGGGAATGGAAAGATTTATATTCCTTGCAGACAGCTGGTCATTTGCATTCTTTTAGAGAGTCACTGAGGCCACTTGGAGGCTTATCTGTGACCTCAGGGTCACCTGAGTAATGCAAATGGGTGTGGAGCCTTCTTGGAAATCTTGAAAGGACTCTGTTGTAGATTGGAAATAGATTATAGGTATCTCTCCCCCTCTTTTGAGAGAGGGCTACTCAATTTTGACATAAATGGCCTCTTTGACCACTCTTTCAAGAAGCTTCTTGGATGAGAAGCGAAATGTCTTCAAAGAAAAACAAGAAAGTCCAGTTGCCTCCTGAAAAAAGCACATTTGGGACAACATGACCTGGATGACTGAGAATCTCCATAGACATTTACAACCCAGATTCAAAGTTCTAATGGCTGGATTCTCCCCTCCTCCACAGTCATGTATTTGCATTTGGGGTGCTTGGTAACCAACCACATTTATGACCATTTGCTGTATCCCACAGTCATGTGACCACGATTTATGATAGTTTCGTGCCCATTGCAAACAATGCATTCAATTCATTTGTTCACATGTTCACTTAGCCATATAGTCAGCAACGACTAACGGAGCAAAATCCGCAGGGACTACTTTACCTTTTACTTTACATGTTAACAACAGTCCCCCAAAAGGTCACACAATCGGCCATGGCCACGTGATGACCCACTTAACAACTGGCATGACTTATGACCATAATTCTGGGCTCAATTACAGTTGTAAGTTGAAGATTAATTGTATATGGAAGTCCTATTTAATTCTCAGGGCATCTGGAGCGTTCCATTCCCCCGTTTTCTTCAGCCCCAAATGCCGAAGAGTTTTAACAATTCCCTCCCGTTCACCCCAAGGCAGATTCAAGATTCACTCCATGTACCAAGTATACTTCCACCCGCCAATTTCTGTCCCCATGGAAATGGGAAATCTTCCAATGTGATACAGCATCAGGTTGCTGGAGCTGAAGGAGACCAGATGCTACCACCCACCAGTCCCACCACGTATCTTCTAAGCCACCACCACCACCGTTCCTATGTGTTGCAGACAGCATGGCGCTCAAAGAACAGGAAGGAACAGAAACTATGAAAACTAGAGAGTTCACAAAACCTAAAAACTGGATAATTGGATAAAGCAATCACAAGAACTCTTGACTAAAACCTCCATTAAACCAGTAACCACTTTGACTTAGGCCAACCAGAGGTCCCAGGAATGGAAGATTTTCTGTCATTTAGGAAGGAATGCAGAACTTCCATTGTCAGATGCAGCCTACATTGAGGGGGCAGTCCCTAGGATTTTATATCTGGAGTAGACCGTCTGTGGAAGTTCCACTATAGGATTTCTTAGCAGCTACTAATGGATTTAGAGTTCTCCTAATCGTGATCTGGTGAACTATCCTGACCAGGATACTGGAGATAATATAAACACAAGTGATATACACAACACGCTTTGTTATACCAGAATCTAAAAGTCTGCCTCATCTAATAACTTGCAAAATTCTGTTAATGAAAATAGAATTAGCTAGAATTAGTTATTAACAGGTCATGTTTCCTACCTGGTCTACCTGATAAGACTGACAGTAGCCAACTACATTTTAGCTTGGTATAGTGTGGCCACTTTACAGTTCTTGTACCAAAAGCTATTCTAGAAAACTGAACCTGGCCCTCCACATGCTTTGTTTCAACCCTCCATTTTGTCCTACTTCTTATTTAAGGAATCAGAACATCCCCAATTTCTTTCTTTTCTTTTTTTTAAATGCCTAATATGGAATTAACCCTCACTGGCTGGCAAAGAAGTCTAAAAGGGTTATACCAGATATTGTACTTGTCGTTGTGCCAGAAAAGGCTTCAAGGAGCATAGCTGGTAGAAAGGAAGTAGAAGAGAACTACCAAGCTGGGGAAAAAAGGGTACCCCACTGAGATAAACATTATTATTCCTTCTCACAGCTGATTGCTTAGCAACACTGCACTGTGCTACAGCTGTATCTCCAAGCTTCATCCACCCACAGATGTCTGGCTGAGAATTAATCCATGCACTTTCGTGAGCCCTTCCCCAACAGAAACCTCATGGAGGTCCACAGGATACATCCCTGATACTCTGTCTACCCTACAAGGCTTTGCCATTCATACTCAGACATTTTTAGTTCAGCCTGTCAACTCAATTTTCCTGGAGACACGTTTTCAGCCGTAACAGCCTCCTGCAAGCCCTCTGCCAGCGAAAATGGAGCTCGGGGGGTGCCGCGTGCAGTCCTTTTGGGCCCCATTATCGGCTGTGATGACCTCCTGCAGCCCTCTGCCAGCAGCCCCCCCAGCTCCATTTTCGCTGGCAGAGGCATTGCGGGCCGGTCCTTTACTGTTTCCAGGGTGGCCACGCGGGCCAGATCTAAGCACCCTGTGGGCCGGATCTGGCCCCCGGGCCTTGAGTTTGATACCCCTGCTCTAGAGCTTCTGCTAAGAAAGCAGCCAAGATCTCAAGAACGTAACACAATGTTCACATGTGCACATGAGAAAAGCAGGGAAATGTTTTCAGCCTGCTCAAGCAGCATGCAAGGCAATCAACCAAACAATAAATGGTACATGGAGGAAGAAAAAAGTATTCTGTTCCACATGGATGTGGAATATACTCCATGTATCCCCTTTGCTCCACATGTTAGTCCTCAAAATCTGAAGCTGGCTGGGATCACACAATATATTAAGCCTGAAATAAGCCCAATTGTCCTGTTCACATCACATCATGCTGTGACACAAACAAACCGCATTGTGGTTTAATAGTACTTATATACTGCTCCACAGTGCTTTACAGCCCTCTCTGAGCTGTTTACAATGTCAGCATATTGCCCCCAACAATCTGGCTCCTCATTTTATCAACCTTGGAAGGATGGAAGCCTGAGCCAACCTTGAGCCAGTCAGGATCAAACTCCCAGCAGTGGGGAAGAGTTAGCCTGCAATACTGCATTCTATCCACTGGATGTAACTTAAGGGTATAGTTTTCAAAAGACAACAACTGGGTTCCCACAACACTGAAGTATGAACTACCCAACCAACCATGTATAAATCTAATGTTTTGGTGACCCTGTCTTAATTGGATGCCCCAGGACATGATTTATTTTATTCATAAAATGTGTAATTAGAAAAGGCTTTGGGAGGCTTAGAGATATAATAGAAGCATGATGAATTTTAAACACTTAAAAAAGAATAAAACATTAAAGGTCTAGATTGGATAAGAATGTTTTGAATTGCTTCCTGAACTATAATAAAGTGGGAATTTGCGTCAATTCCACTGTCAGTATGTTCCCTAATATGGGACTCGAGCCAAATCAAACAGAATTAGCTGTTAATTTTATTTATTGCAATATCCATGAAGGTGCCCTACTGAGATCTTTAGAGTGAGGGCCAGACTGAAGGGTGATCCTGTGACTAGCTTAGGCCTAACCCACATATAACTTTCTATAGTGTTGTCAGACTCAGCACCTTCACCCAGACAATTCTTTGCATTGCAAGAACTTGGGAAATGCATAACTGCTTTAATGAGATGGAGACAGGGCTGCATTCATGCACCTTCTTGTCTCAAGGGTGCTCCTTTAGAACTGAAATCGAATCAGAATAGAGCTGGAAGGGACCTTGGAGGTCTTCTAGTCCAGCCCCCTGCCCAAGCAGGAGATCCTATACCATTTCAGATAAGTGACTGCCCAGTCTCTTCTTAAAAACCTCCAGTGATGAAGCACCCACAACATCTGAAGGCAAGCCGTTCCACTGGTTAAGTGTCCTCACTGTTAGGAAGTTTCTCCTTAATTCCAGGTTGCTTCTCTCCTTGATATTTTCATCCATTGTTTCTTGTCCTGCCCTCTGGTGCTTTGGAAAATAAACTGACCCCTTCCTCTTTGTGGCAGCCTCTCAAATACTAGAATACTGCTGTCATGTCCCCCCTTCCCAGTCCTTCTTTTCTCTAGACCAGCCAAACCCAAATCCTGCACCATTCTTCATATGTTTTAGTCTCCAGGCCTTTGGTCATCTTAGTTGCTCTTCTTTGCACCTTTTCCAAAGTCTCAACGTCTTTTTTGAATCACTCTACCGCTCACCTGCTCACCTATATATTTCTCCCCCACTCCTTTTGTTTTTTTAGATTGCCAGAAAATAAAAAAGATGCTTCTCTAATATTGTACAGTAAGAAAGGTCTTTCAGAAGCAAACAGCTGATACTTCTAAGGCTGAAAGTTGAACTACAGAGATGGCTTTAGGGAAGGAACCGGCAGTTAGCAAAACATGATTTAATCCTAGAAAAAGAACATTAAAAAGAAACTTAATCTGACTCCACCTTAACTCTCTTGTGTAGAAGGAGGAGGGAGGGAAAATGCAGTTACTTTTCCAAGGTCATCTTTGTAGTTTTCTATCCTCCCAAACCTTTTCATTGTGACCTATGGAGTTTTCTGCAACTGTACTGAATTTCTGAGGCTTATCGTTTTGAGGCAAAAAACAACAACAAACTATTTTACTCTCTCAGTAAGGCTCTAAATCCACTCAAATCCCACCCTTGCTCTATGTGTATATCCAAGGATTTTGCTATGATCCCATTCACTTCACCCTTTGACCCAAAAAATAGTTTGTTAGTGCTGCCCAAAACTGCAAGAGATACTCGGTACTTTGTACTAATTGTGTTACTGCAATTCTGGAAAATGTTCCTTAAATCTCCAAAGAGCCACATCTTTTTCCACACAGGATACAAGCAACTTTATTTCGTGTGGTCTGTGGGTTAAGCTATATAGTAGAATCTAGCTCCTTTGCCATTTTTTTCTGAAAACTAAATCCCAGATTGTTTTAAAAATACTGAGATAATAAACCAGTTTGGAGCTCCAGAACATGTCCCATCCTGAATACTATCCAGTGCTATTTATTTTTTGGCATTTCAAGTTAAATGCAGTGCCTAGTCCTGATTTTTTCCACATCTCTACAATAACCCTGAGAAGCAGAATCTGAATATTCCCATTAGAGGCTGTGAGTGCAGGTTGCTACAGAGTGGGAGAGGGGAAAGGAGAGGGGAGAGGGGGAAGGAGAGAGGAGAGAGAAGGGGAGGGGAGGGAAAGGGTTCTCCAGCAGCAAAGAATAATGTACAAAGGGCACCTCTGAGCATGTGAATACTAGAGAGAGGGGGGGAGGGAAAGAGGGAGAGAGAGACCCTTGGGATCTAAAATTACAGTATAAGACGGCACAGAACTGCCAGAGCTTGCCAGTTCTTTTTGCAAAAATTAATCACTAGCAAATCCCTTGCCAAAGGCAGCCTTTAACAGACTTGAAATGTAACACCCACACCTACTTGGCTCAAGGCCCACCTCAGACAGATATTTCCACTCTAAAAATAAATAAATAAACACAGAAGCAGGGATTTACTCCTGCTTTGCCAAACCAGGCCAACTCACTCTCTGTCTGTCTGGATACAACCCCCTGCATCAATTTCTGTCCCTTCCGAAACAGCCCGAACAAGAACTCTACTCAGAGAGTGGAAGACTATCTTTGGTTACTGGAATGATTCAGAGCCTTGTATCAGTTTGCAGAACACAGCCAAATCTATTATTACAGCAAATATAACTCAATGGCTGTGCACATGGGGTTTTTTTTTTTTTTGCCTTTGTATAACTGTAGCTTCAAGCTTCAGTCCACGGGGCCGGAAAGCGTTCTTCACTGAAGATAGGGGGAAAAAACTTGATGGTCAGGACAGGCAACACCAGGGGTCCCCAAACTTGGCAACTTTAAGACTTGGGGACTTCAACTCCCAGAAAGGAGAATTCTGGGAGGTGAAGTCCACAAGTCTTAAAGTTGCCAAATTTGGGGACCCCTACTCCCAGAATTCTCCAGCCAGCTATGCTGGCTGGAGAATTCTGGGAGTTGAAGTCCCCAAGTCTTAAAGTTGCCAAGTTTGAAGACCTCTGGGCAACACTAAGACACAGATAGTTTTAGGGTTTCCCAAACTTGGCAACTTTAAAATGCATGGACTTCCAACTCTCAGAATTCCCCAGCTAGCATGGCTGTCTGGGGAATTCTGGGAGTTGACGTTCACAGTCTTAAAGGGGCCAAGGTTGGGAAACCCAGTTTTAGGGGCTTCTTTTAAAGCCCATTCTTGCCCCTATATGTTTGCACTTACAATCTACGTTTTAGGTAGAACAGGGATGGATAATGTGTCACCCCTTGTAGTTTTCCACAATACTGGTGGAATTTTCCACAATACTGTCATTGGTGACAAAGCTCCAAAGAATACCGCTGCGGATTCTAGGTGGTTTTGATAAGTTTAATGTATGTGTTCTGAGACCCAGTTTGGTGTAATGATTAAGGCATCAGAGTAGAAACCGATAGACTGTGAATTTTAGCCTCGCTTTGGGCACAAAAGTGACCGCTGGGTGACCTCGGGCCAGTCACTTCCTCTCAACCCCAGGAATGACAACCCAAATTTCTGAAAGACCTTGCCAAGAAAACTGCAGGGACTTGCCTTGATAGACTTGGGCATGGCTGTATGGAAAAAAAATAATAATGTACATGTTAAGGAAGGAGAAAAAAAAAACCCACTTCCCCAAAAAGTATTGGGGGGGAGAGCCTGGCTTCTCTGTAATGATATCATTACATCATGCTCAGTTTCCTGCAAACCTTGCAACAGTTTAAAAAATAGGGAAAAAAATATTCTGGATTCTAAACAGCTGCTTGTCCCTGTTCAGGTGCCTTTACAGTTCTTGTTCAGTGACGGAAAGCCTGTTTTGCTTGCCAAAAGTGTCACAATCCATCCCACCTTAACGGTTACACCGTTACAGGAACTGGGCATGGCTAGTCTAGTGAAGAGAAGGACCAGGGGAGACATGATAGCAGTCTTCCAATATTTGAGGGGCTGCCGCAGAGAGGAGGGGGTCAAACTATTTTCCAAAGCACCCGAAGGCCAGACAAGGAATAATGGATGGAAACCGATCAAGGAGAGATTCAACCTAGAAATAAGGAGAAATTTTCTGACAGAGAGAGCAATCAACCAATGGAACAGCTTGCCTTCGGAAGTTGTGGGAGCTTCATCACTGGAGGCTTTCAAGAAGAGACTGGACT
>QLTV01003465.1:1319103-1350242 GCA_003457575.1 Thermophis baileyi
CATGGTTCGGCCATGCCTGACAGCCGGTAGCCACAGAAGCGGGAGACTTCGCCCACCCGCCCGGACGCTGCCATTTGAGTTCTTTTACCCTCTGCGCATGCGCAAAGCGTTCTGTGCATGTGCAGAGGGTAAAAGAACTCAAATGGCGGTGTCCGGGCGGGTGGGCGAAGTCTCCCGCTTCTGTGGCTACCGGCTGTCCGGCGACCCGCAGGCACGGCCGAACTGGGAGCATTTCCAATGGTAGCGCGTGCGGCGACCCCTGTGAAAAGGTCGTTCGACCCACAAAGGGGTCGCAACCCACAGGTTGAGAACCGCTGGTCTAATACACAGAATAGAAGTAACAACATCTGGAAGAGGACCTGACCTTGATTTCATGCTAGAAGACGACTTGGATAACTTGAGAGTATTTAATGAGTTTCTTTTTTTCCTTTTTTTTGCTTCCCTTCTGAAGATCTTTAAAAGGACCTAACTTGCAAATAACTAAATTTTATTAAATTGGCTATTGGACTATGGATTTGAAAGATTGGAGGAATCTAGTGGATTAATTTGGATTTGGACCAAGGGTGAAATGCTACTGGTTTGGACCAGTTCGGGAGAACCGTTAGCAGCCATGTGGCCTGGTTTGCCGAACCGGTAGCGACGGCTGGCTGGCCATGCCCCTGAACTGGTCCCGTGGTCGCCACTCACTCGCCCTGCCCCGCCGTCTCTGCTCTGCAGTTTGCCTGTCTGAAGCACTGCGCCCCTGATCTGCCTGCCAGGTAAGCCTGTGAAGTCGCAGCCTACCTAGCTGCCCCTGCCCCCCCCCGCCGTCCCAGCCTGCCGTCCCTACTCCACAGTGGTGAAATCTAAATTTTTTTTGCCACCGGTTCTGTGGACGTGGCTTGGTGGGCGTGGCTTGGTGGGGGTCATGTGATCGGGTGGGCATGGCCAACTTGACGTCACTTACTGTTAGAGCCAGGAGCTGCACAGTCTGCAGCACATTCTGCCCTTCTGAAGCCCCCAACACTTTGAGTTTCCCTCCGCCATCTGGCTTGACTGCCCATGCGAACCTTGGAGCCTTTCCTTGCCCCGCTCTCCATCCCGGAGGGCTGCGCATCCCCCCCGTCAATCCTCTGTACAAACCGCCTGCCCGGTTTCTGCAAAGGCAGAGCCCCCCCTGCAGGACGATCCAAAGAGGGGAGGGGGATGCTGTAGAAAAGGCCGCCTTCCACCCGTGCCTCCCATTCTGGCTCTGCGGGGCTTGGGGCTCCGAAGCAGCCCACTGGCTTCCCACCCGGCCACCTGCCTGCTCTCTTTGACTGCCAGCGCCACTCCGGGAACTCGGCTTGTGGAGTCTGGCGCTCCGGGGGAAGGAGGCTCAGCCGCGGCGCTGCTTCCTGCCGGCGAAGAAGCGGAGCGAGAGGGGCGGAAGCCGCCAGTGGCCGGCGGGGCGGCAGTCCCCCACGCGGGGAGAGGGCCACGGCAGGCCCGGCCATGCCATCGCGGAGCTTTCCCTTCACCCTGGGCGGCGGCGGTAGCCCTTCATCTTCGCCAGGTCGCCCCACTTATAGTTGCGTGGCCAGTCGGAGCGAGACATGGCCTGGGCGGACAGGCTGATACAGCCCCCGCTGAGGCCGCCCTGGCCGAGCGATCGCCGCGCCTCCCCAGCAATAGGCGGGCTGGGGCCGCCTTCACCGCCTCAGTGCGCTGTGCGTGGAAGGGGCCACCGCCACCGCTCTCGCCACCCTCCCTCCCTGCCTGGCTGCAGACGTCCGCCTGCCCAAAGCAACCTCCCGAACCAACCCCGCCATTCGCTTTCGTTTCGCGGCGGGAGAAGGAAGAAAGCGAATGGCCGCATTGTTATCATTATCATTGTTAGAGTTGTTTAAAAAAGACTTGACCCAGTCAATGCACTGTCCACAAAATATGTATGTTTATATGGAAAAAAATAAAAACATTTTGACAAAAAAAGATAAACGCTTGAAACCATTGGTGATAGCATTGTACTTAAGGATACAGGTAGTCCTTGATTTACAACCGTAACAGAGCTTGCCCATCAGTTGTAAGTCACGACGGTTGTAACTCAGGTCACCCATGTGACTGTCCTAATACTATGACCTTATTTGTGGTGGTCATTAAGCAAACACTCACTGCTATTGTTAAGCAAACCAATGGTTTGCTGTGGGCTGTTTTTTCCGAAAACTGGAAGTAAATGCTGGTTTTCAGAAAAAGTGTCACAAAATGAAGTCATGTTGCCCTGGGAGGCTGTAAAAAGGCATAAATGAGGGCCAGTTGTTGAGCATCTGACAGGAAGTCATGTGACTGTGGGCGGGGGACAGTTGTTGCAACTTTGGAACTGGGTTGTAAGTACCCCCCCCCCCCCGAGAGAACCATCGTAACTTTGAATGGTTACCAAGTGATCAGTCACAAGTTGAGGAGTACCTGTACTAGCAACAATTTGCCTGAAATATCCAGCTTTCAGAATATGACAATATTTTTTTGATATGAACCATTCTGTACTTTTGCTTCTACAATTTATTGCAGACTGTATAGCTACATATACTGCCTCTTGGCTGCAGAGCCTTTATGGCTAAGTGTCTTTGGTCCTCAACTTGGAATTTTCTATTTATGTTAGGACTACAAATCCCATATTTTCTTATCAGGGCTGCATTCTAAAGTCTCAGTTCTGGTCTACCTGGGAAGAACAAAGCTAGGAAATTATGACTATATGAAAGGCCTATGTGGAGAAGCAACCCAGTCCTGAATACTAGGAAAAGCAAGTAAAGGGAAAAAGCTTCCAGTCTTATTGTGAGCTTCCTGGAAACATATCTGAGTAGCACCTGTAGGAAACAAACACAATCAGTTGAGCCTTGGTCCAATCCAGTAGAGTCCCTTTCATGTTTAGTATTTCCAGTATTGTCATCCAGCTCAATCCTGAGGAAGCCATTTTTAGGGGGAAAAGCTAAGCATAGAAATGAACAATAAGCTATCCAAACACAATTATTTATTTGGATGTAAGTTCCTCTCAGAACAGACAATTCAGTGAAATCGCCACTGATATGTACAAGTTTTGTCAACATCCTTCAATTATTACTAAATATTTATATATATCATTTGGAAGCCCCATGAGCTTCAATCAGTGACTAGCAACTGTACATACGACAATGCTTTTTTTATATGATAAAAGAAGACAGAGAAAGACATCTGCTTTTAGAATTAGGAAGTCCACGTTATTTTTGAGGATGTATCAAAAATCTCCAGCCTTCCTGTCTGGCAATCTTGACAAATGCTCCCAACACACCAAGACCAATGCAAGATGAAGTGCCGATAGGAAAACTCTTAGCTGAAAAGGGAGAAAACAAGCATTGGTTAGATCACAGGCTATAGATTATGTCTTATAATTATTCAGTTCAAAACCCCAAATCTCCATTGAGTACGTTAAAAAACAACAACACCAAATGGCACAACCAATACTAACTTTTGGCTCCTATCATTATCCCCGATGCACATCCTCCAATAAAGAAGTTCATTGGGTCTTCTGGAGCATCTCGAAGCTCAGCACTGATGCAAGATGTTGCCGCAAAAACTGCCCCTAAGGTGGCTATGGAGGGAATAAAGCAGAAGCTAAAGCAAGAAAATGATTTGTCAGTTTCTGCAAGTCCAGCGATTTCTTTTTGCTAACAGTCTTCTAACAATCAAAACAGCACCTCTTATACATGGACATCACCAGATGGGGCACAAACAAATCAAATTGATTATATTATCGGTATAAGGGGGTGGAAGAGCTCAATTATAATAGCAAAATTAGCTGACTGTGAAACAGACCATAAAATGTTTCACATGGGTAGTCCCCCCCCCCCAAAAATCCATTGTTCTCAGTCAAGACACAAATGACGAGGCTCAAATTCTCATGTTTCAGACATCTTATAGAACCCTGATGGCGAACCTATGGAACACGTGCCACAGGTGGCACGCAGAGCCCTCTCTGCGGGCACGTGAGCCGTCGCCCAGCTCAGCTCCACTGTGCATGCACGCGCGCTTCCTGCCAGCCAGCTGATTTTTGGGTATCTGCCGCGCATGCACGGAGGGTGGGGTGCATGCGGGAGATGCGCACACATGCGTGGGGGGTCACACATGCATGCGTGGGGCGAGGGCCACATGGGGGGGGTCGCACGTGCATGCATGGGGGGCAGGGGAGCATGGGGGGGGTGTCACGTGCACATTGCATGATGGGTGCCGGCACGTGCATGCGCACACTGTCATGTGCGCACGCTTTCAGCGCGCGATGAGAAAAAGGTTAGCCATCACTGTTATAGAAACATCTAGCTCTCTGGAGAAGTCTATAATGTTGGAGAAGCTAGAAGAAAGGAAGAAGGAACAAAGGGCCACCAGCATGAAAATGGATGGACAATGACAGTGGTAATGAGTGCAGAGATGGAAGACTCGAAGAACCAGATTGGGTGCAGATTGTCCTGGTGAAAATCCATCTACTGTCTTGATGGCACATAATAAATCCATCAATCGGTCTTTAATAGCACGGCTGAATCATTGGGGATTTCTTTTAGGATGGGAACAAGAGGAACACAGGATACTTTGCACTAAAATAGGCTATTTTATATTAACGGCTTAGCACAAAATCAACTGGGAGACCCTTTCTAAAGTTTCACTAATGATGTGAAAAACATTTTGTGTATTTGAAAGAATGTGAGTGAAAATATGTAAAATTATTGCTGAGCATACAACAGGGCGGTTTTGAGTATCTTGGGGGGGTTTTGAGGTCTCCCAAGATGCTCAAAACAAAACATTCCACACACAAAAAAAACATTTTTTATAGACAGTTTGAAATAAAACACCACTATTTGAACCCTGCTGTTTTCAGCTAAGGGCTTTCTCATACCAAGTCACTACTGAAAAGGCAATGTTCAATCTGTAAGCATTTATCCCCAATATTTTTGTGCAGGGGCATTGTGGGAAAGCACACAAGACTTTCAAGGGGCTACTTCAGAAGGAGTACTCCCCTCCTGAATGTTAGCATCTCTTGAATAGAACAAATTAAAATGCATCAATTATTTACTAAAATCTACCTGTAAGCTTACAAATACAATACAAGTTAGTACTTGAACGGGGATTTAAGAATTTTTAAACTTCTAGGTTTGGTTTTATTATAAGATCTCTGCTTTAATCATAAGATATCTTTTTGGAAAAAAATATGTGTAAATTAAACTTGAAACACTGAGTTTAAAAACTGAGATATAAGTACAAATCAAACATGGTCTAAAAGAAATGAAATACAAATTAAAATGAAACCTTGATTACTTCACACAGTGTTTTAAGCCATGCTTTCTAATTGGCTCTGTTCACATAAAAGAATTAGGATTAACCATGATTTACAACCATAGTGCTTTCATTCATATAACATATGCTAAGCCACAACCCAATAAGCTGTATTGATTTGCACTGAATGCTACTAACCAAAGAAGCAGGCCTTACCCATAGAGACAGTGGATTTGGCTACTCTCATAAGTCCTTCTAGGTGTGTTTCTGGTGTGTACAGAATCACATGGTAAGTTGAACCAATGAGACCTACAGGAAGATTTTTTAAAAAGTGGATGACAAAAAAGGTTAGTAGTACCAGCAACAACAAAACCTTTTATTATTTTAAAACAGTGATGGCGAACCTATGGCACGCGTGCCACAGGTGGCACGTGGAGCCATATCAGAGGGCACGCGAGGCGTTGCCCTATGTCAGCTCCAGCGCGCGCTGGCCAGCTGATTTTCGGCCGTGGGGAAGGCCGTTTTGCCCTCCGGAGGCTTCAGGGAAGCTTCCTGAAGCCCCGGAGTGCGAAAAACGGCCCAACGGGCAAACCGGAAGTCCGTTTTTCTGAACTTCCGGTTTGCCCATTTTTAACCGTCCCAGGCTTCAGTGAGGCTTTTGCGCATGCGTGGGGGGCGGGGGGATTGTGCGCATGTGCAATGGGCAGTGTGGGGGGGTTGTGCGCATGCGTGGGAGGGAGGGAATGGGTGTGGGCACGTGTGCGCACGCTAGCGCACGCACACACCCCCTTTTGGCACGCAAACCAAAAAAGGTTCGCCATCACTGTTTTAAAATGAGGAAAGTAAACAGATTATAATTAACTATTTTTTTCTTCATTGGCAATCCCATAAACATAACATATATACAAAGGAATACAGGTCATCCTCAACTTACGACCCCAATTGAGCCCAACACTTCTGTTGCTAAATGAGACATTTGTTAAGTGAGTTTTGTCCCGTTTTACAACCTTTCTTGCCCCATTTCTTAAGTGAATTACTGCAGTTGTTAATAAAAACAGTTGTTCAGTGAATCTGGCTTCCCCGTTGCTTTTGCTTGCAAAAGGTGTTCACATGACCTCAAGACACTATAGTTGTCATAAATATGAGTCAGCTGCCAAGCACCTGAATTTCGATCACGTGACCATAGGGATGCTGCAATGGTCATAAGTGTAAAAAATGATCATAAGTCACTTTCAGTGCCGTTGTAACTTTGAATGGTCACTAAATGAACTGCTGTAAGTTAAGGACTACCTGTACTGTGCCTATCCACGTCACTGTACCAAAATCTAATTATTAAAGGATAAAACCATGTTATTTTATGATACTGACCATGGATTAAAACAGGGCAGCCCCACAGAGCCTGCAATTGACAATTTCTCCTCAGATGGGGCGAAGCTTTTTACAGCAGCCTTCTCAATCTGATGCTCTCCTGTGCTGTGGTCCTTGAGTTTCAGAACCAAGGAAAATCTATCTATCTATCCTGTGAAGAATACCTTTAAAAAGGTCAAAATATAAAAGTAACATTGAGACCAAACACACTTGAAACCAAAGGTAAAGAAAAATATATTTATTTTATCGTGTGTGTGTGTGTGTGTGTGTGTGTGTGTGTGTGTGTGTGTGTGTGTACACCACGCACACACACACCATACACACTGATTATCAATCTTATTGGAATGTATAAGCTTGCACATAACAGCAAATTTAATCAATATATGGAATTAGATTTGTTAAAGGATTTTAGAGGAATCTTAATACTTACCTATTTTGGAAATTAGGTATTGTTTCTAGTGAATGCTAGTAATCTACTTTAATAGAGGTTTTGAAAAAAGCCATCAATGCATTTTCATTTAAAAGCTAATACTGTATTTTCAATAAACTTTCATTGACCTTTTTCAAATGTTTCAATATGATATCTGAGGTTTGCCAGTGATCTTTCTTCATTCATGGAGGGAGCAAAATAGATTAACTGGAGTCATTCCTACCTGGCTGAAATCAAGATTTTTATTTTTTATTTATTTGTACCCTGCCTTTATTATTTTTACAAACAACCCAAGGCAGTGAACATATCTAACACACCTTCCTCCTCCTATTTTCCTTACAACAACCCTGTGAGATGGGTTGGCTAAAAGAGAGTGACTGAGAGTGGCTTTCATGGCTAAGGTGGCACTTGAACTCATGATCTTCTGCTTTCTAGCCTGGTGCCTTATCCACTAGCAATAGCAATAGCACTTAGACTTATATACCACTTTACAGTGCTTTACAGCCCTCTCTAAGCGGTTTCCAGAGTCAGCATATTGCCCCCAACAATCTGGGTCCTCATTTTACCCACCTCGGAAGGATGGAAGGCTGAGTCAACCTTGAGCCGGTGAGATTTGAACCGCCGAACTGCTGCTAGCAGTCAGATGAAGTAGCCTGCAGTGCTGCACTCTAACCACTGCGCCACCTCGGTTCCTAACTAGACTAGACTAGGGGTGTCAACCTAGATTTCTTTGAGGGCCGGATCAGTATTGTAGTTCTCCTCTGCAGGCCGGCCGGGGGTGGGGGGGGGTGGGGAGACGGGATGGACGCCTCCTGCAGCACCCTGCCAGCCAAAATGGGGTGTGGGGGGGTGCATGTTCCCCCCCGCGTCCCGTTTTCGGCCTGGACGGCCTCCTGCAGCACCTTGCTGGCCAAAACGGCCTTTCCTGTCACAGTTGTTAAGTGAATAACTGCAGTTAAGTTAGTAGCACAGTTGCTAAATGAATCTGGCTTCCCCATTGACTTTGCTTGTCAGAAAGTCACAAAAGGTGATCACATGACCCTGGGACACAGCAACCGTCATAAATATAAGTCAGTTGCCAAGTGTCTGAATTTTGATCACATGACCATGAGGATGCTGCAATGGTCATAAAAAGGTCATGTCACTTTTTTTCAGTGATGTTGAAACTTTGGATGGTCACTCAATGAACGGTTGTAAGTTGAGGACTACCTGTATCCGCATTTCCTCTTCCATGGATTTTCCCTTCAACAAACCAGAGATATACAAAAAGGACAGAGATGAACAAAGGAACTCCACTTTCCTGGGGCAGCTGCTGTGCAAGGACTACTGAGCCCAGCAAAGGGATGGGAAAGGCAGTCCCACCAACAGGAATTGGAGCCCAGCAGGCCTGGAACAACAACTCCCTCCATGCCATACAGAGCTTCAGCATGGAGCTCTTTTCAGGGAAAACGCTTTTTCTGTCGGGATGCCTAGGACCAGTTTCAGCCGCCCTCTGGGATGGGTTGAGAACGAGATGGAGGTTATGCTGAGGACTTAGACAGAACCTTGGGTACTTAGGCCCTGTTCTCTTCAATATCTTCATAAATGACTTAGATGAGGGAATAGAAGGGGAACTCATCAAATTTGCAGATAACACTAAGCTAGCAGGAATAGCCAGCATCCAAGAAGACAAGCTCAGGATCCAAAAAGATCTCGACAGACTTGAACAATGGGCCCTATCCAACAACATGAAATTTAATGCGGAGAAAAGCAAGGTTTTACACCTGGACCAGAAAAAAAAACAAAGGTACAAAGATACAAGTACAAATTGGGCAAAACCTGGCTCAAAAACAATAACTGTGACCTTGGAACTATGACCTGTGAACAGTAACCTTGGAGTCCTAGTGGACGATCACTTAAACATGAGCCAGCAGTGTGCGGCAGCCTCCAAAAAAGCTAATACAATCCTTGGTTGTATAAACTGAGGCACAGAATCAAAATCATGTGAAATATTAGTACTGCTTTATAAAGCCTTAGTAAGGCCACACCTGGAATACTGCATTCAGTTTTGGTCACCACATTACAAAAAAGATATTGAGACTTTGGAAAAAGTGCAAAGAAGAGCAACTAAAATGATTAAAGGCCTGGAGACAAAAACATATGAAGACAGTTGCAGGATTTGGGTTTGGCCAGTCTAGAGAAAAGAAGGACTAGGAGGGACATGATAACAGTATTCCAGTATTGAAGAGGCTGCCACAAAGAGGAGGGGGTCAACTTATTTTCCAAAGCACCAGAGGGCAGGACAGAATGGAAACTAATCAAGGAGAGAAGCAACCTGGAATTGAGGAGAAACTTCCTAACAGTGAGGACAATTAACCAGTGGAACAGCTTGCCTCCAGACGTTGTGGGTGCTTCAACACTGGAGGTTTTTAAGAAGAGACTGGGCAGTCACTTGTCTGAAATGGTATAGGCTGGTATAGGGCCTCCTGCCAGAGCAAGGGGCTGGACTAGATGACCTCCAAGGTCCCTTCCAGCTCTAGTCTGATTGACAGGTCCTTAATGGACATTACGTAGGACGTCCTCCAGGGCGGGGGAAGGAGGCTGTGTGGACGAGCGCACATTAAAGCTCGACGGCGATGGAAGTTCAAGTACGGGGATCTTTATTGTCACGATTCCCGGGTGGAATCGCAGCTAACTCGGGGTAACTTCCGAGTAAAAACAGCCAAGAGAAGCCCCACAGTAACGGCCCGCCTCAGTTTGGTTCTCACCGGTAAGGGCCCCGAGGCGCCCCGCCAGCCAGGTCTTACGGAAACAGTTGGTGCCGTCCAGAATCTCCCCGTACCCGTACCCGTTCATGTTGACACCGACCGCGGCGACGGGCGCAAGTACCACGAGATTTCACCAAGGACACTACCCTGGACCTGGTCTCGCGAGAGCATGGAGCGCCAGAGTTATACGCGGGCCAATGGCAACCCTGGGTTCGTAAGGATTGGACGGGATTAGGGGAAAGTAGGCGCGGCCTTATTGACGATTGGGGGCGTGGCTCTCCCCGTCAGAATAATCGATTGGTTTGTGGGTGTGGCTTCTCATGATTTCTATTGGTAGATGCTTGGGCGGTAAAGGGGAATAATGCCGCGTGTGGTTTGTTTCCCCTCCTCTTGCCCGCCTACTTGGGGCGGGGCGTCGTAAAGGACGCGCTTGACCGGCCCGACTGGAACCTCAAATCTGACAGAGCTTCAGTCAAGCGACTGTAATAGGAGGCGTGGACCCATTTGTCATTCTCTCAGGACTCATTAGTGTGGCCTCGCTTCGGATTGGTCAGTCCGAATGAAGGGCGCGGCGAGGTTTCTTTGTGTGGGGGTGTGACCTGCCTTCCCATTGGCTACGATGCCCGGGCGCTGGGTGGGGCGTCCCCGGGCGTCGTCGTTGTCGTCCATGATGTCTTCATCTTCGCCGCCGACGCCGGTCCAGATTCGCGAGGCTAACGCGCATTTGGCCGCCTTGCACGGGCGGGTTGCAGAGTTGGAACGGCGTTTGGCAGCTGCGGAGCGCACGGTGCACGGCCAGGCTCAGAGTCTCATCCGGAAGGATGCCGAGATGCGCCAGGCGGTGCTCGGGCTTCGGGAGGGCAAGGACAGGTACTGACCTCGAAGAGGACTAGAAGCTTGGTTAGAGTGACTTTGTAATTAGTGAACGAATAAAAGGTTTTGTAGAGAACTTCTTTGACTGCCATTTGCCTTTTTCTCTATGAAGTTGGTCCTCTGAATATTACTGAGCTTTCGGTGGGAGCTGCATAATATTTTTTTTTGGGAGGGGGGCTTTTCTCCTCTCTCAATCTTGCTAAACAATTTGTCATTATTTCTCAGGATTAAGAAATCATTGGACTGTGAAAGCAAATACCTGTGTACTAAATTTCATGGTAGGAAATAGCTATCCCAGCTGGGACTTCAGGAACAAATTAATAGGAAAAAAGAGGCCAGTTTGAGTTTGGGCAGGCTGTGGATATGAAGGCACTCTCGGCATCTTTTCCTGTTGAATAGCAATTGTGTAATTGTTCCACTGTGTTTCAGGCAAGCTGAAAAATTCAGCACCAGGTAGAAATCCTTTCAAATACATTATTTCCAGGTTTATAACACAGGCAACCAAGGACTTCCCTACTAGCAAGCCCGTCTAATAACATCTTGCATACGATCATCATATTCCAGTGGATACTTTCATCTCTAACTTGTGGCTCTGTCTTAGGAAAAAGGACTTAAACGTAATTTTACCAGTCCTTTCTACCATCATATATTTATATATATAATTTTTTTTAATTTAGACTCTGCTCATCTTACTCTCAGAGTGACTCTGGCAGGTGTAACAGTTAAAAGTATAAAAACATAAAAATCATGTATACTCTTTGATTTAATGACAGTTCGTTTAGCAATCGTTCAAAGTTACAACAGCGCTGAAAAAAGTGACTTGCAACCAGTCCTTCACACTTAGAATTGTTGCAGCCAGCGTCCCTGTGATCACATGAACAGAATTTGGGCACTTGGCAACCAGCATGTATTTAGGATGGTTGCAGAGTAGTCCCGGGGTCACATGATCATCCATTTTTGACATTCCCAGTTGGTTTCCAACAAGCGAAGTCAATGGGGACCTGGATTTGCTGAATGACCACGTGATTCCATTAACAATCACTGTGATTTGCTTAATGACTACAGCAAAAAACGGCCATAAATTTGGGTGCAACTCACTTAATGGCTGCCTTGCTTAACAACAGAGGTTCTGGTCCCAATTCTGTTCGTAACTTGAGGACTACCTGTGAAGTTACAATATATCAATAGAAGGGAGCCAAGTAAAACAAGGATAAAAAAGTTGAAGCCAGGTCTTCAGACTCTTTCGAAAAGTGAGGAAGGTGAGGCCCCACCTCACCTCTAGGGAAGGATATTCCAGACAGTGGGGACAACAGCAGAGAAGGCTCTTTTCCTAGACCCTGCCAGTTGAAATTCTTTAACTACAGTATTCCATAACACACCTTCTCTGCCTGATCAGGTGGGATGGGGCAATGTGAGGTGGATAAGATGGTTCCTCAGGTAACCTGTGTTTTTTTTCCCCCCTCCAAAGGGAAATTGCCATATTGGAGGAAAAGCTGCAGTCATCTGAACAGCATGGGCAAAAACTGTTAAACGTGATCCAGGAAAAAGACAGTTTGATAACGCAACTGAGGCACAGGAGCCGCTTGCTGACCAAGATCTGTCGTAGCCGTCCAGTCCTGGATAATCTCTTGGCATACATGGCTGAAGGGGAGCAGCTGAGTCCTGTCCTTGGTGCACAAAGTGACGCCAACTCACCAGATCACAACCTGTCATTGGAGACAAACTGTATCCCAGACCTTGATTTGGACACCAAAGACTTTTCACTTGGGGATGACGAACAGGATTCAGACAAGACTTTGTTTGGGACAACAGTGTAAACAGACAAGATTCTTGGGTCCCATATCTGTAGCCTCTTTTTTTTTTTAAAAAATCTCTTTTGAGTAGGGTAATACCACTTTTTTTTTTTTTTTACTCTGACCTGCTCATGCTGGAGATGACAAAGTGACTATTTTTAAACCAGCCACTCTAGTAATAGTTTTGTGTATCAGCAGACTTTTTTGGTTTGTGGCTTAAAAATTATGCCTTTTTCTCCTGCACCCCTTAATTGGATGTAGGGTACCTGAATCACTAGGACAAATTATGACAGTCCCAGCATCTTCCAATATTGGTTATATTTACAGTTGTGGGAGTTGTAGGGTAGCACTCCAGATTGCCTAATCCCACTCTTAAGAGAAGCAGGTATCTAAAGGGAAGCTGCTAACTTAAATTAACATTACTCTAAACAAGGTGGCCACCACTGCTCTCTCTCTCTCTATTTCACAATATGTTTTGGCTATATCCAGCCAAAACCAGCAGCAGTCTTTTTGGGAGTAGGACAGGACCAGAACGGGTTCAAACTACAAGGAAGGAATTCAAATTATGGTATGGACATCAGGAGGAATTTTGTAATTGTTACAAGTTGTCAGCTAGTGGAACAAATTGTAAAGTACTTGGTAAAGTTCTCCTTTGCTAAAGGAGATGTTCTAATGAATCCTGCAGATGACCTGTATGGTTCCTTCCAATTCTGTGATTATATAATTTCAGATTTGCATGTGCCACGTGGGCTAAATTATTTAAAATATAAAATGCACAAGGGCAGCAAATCATGCCTTTGTTGATAGGCTTGGAAATCCCACAATTAGAATGATAAAAAGAAGAATATTACCTAGATACCAGTATCTTTTTAAGAACCAGAACTAAGGCTGGAATCCTGGAGTCCAGTCCTGTTAGTACAGGTAGTCCTCAACTTACAACCATTCATTTAACAACCATTTGAAGTTAAGACGGCTGTGGAAAAAAAAGGGACTGTCAATCGGTTCTTACGCTTACGACCGTTGCAGTATCTTTGCAGTGATGTGATCGAAATTTGGACATTCGGCAATCGGCATGTATTTATGATGGTTGCGGCATCCCAGGGTCATGTGATCACCATTTACAGTCTTCTAAGGGGTCTTCCAACAAGCACAGTCAATGGGGAAAGCTGGATTTGCTTAATGACCATGGCAAAAAATGGGATGCAACTCACTTAACAACTGCATCACTTTGTGAGCGAGGTTGCACTCCCAATTGTGGTCATAGGTTGAGGACTTCCTGCATTCATTTATACTGATTATGGTCAAAGATGACTTCCTTTCATTGGGCAGCTTCATCTCCCTTCAAGATTTACCCCTTAACAATCTTACTGAAGTAAGTTTTTCTAACGGAGTAATTCTAAGTTTAATGCATCTTCTGCTTGCGTGTGACTTAATCCATCTTTAACCTGGATAGGCAATTTTTTTAGGAGGGGCAAAATCACAGAGAATAGGAAACTTCTTTTTCAGCCTGTTTGGCTAACCCACAGGAACAGCACAGAGTTTCAGCTTGAAGTACTAAGTCTGCTTGCTTGAGCAGGAAAAGGAATTCAACCATCTTTTATTTATGGCCTTATTGGTGGTTAGGCCTTCTCCATGGCGGGTATGAGCAATAGCATGTAGATTTATGTACTGCATAGTGCTTTACGGTAGCAGTCTCCAACCTTTTCAGCTCAGCGGACTGGCGGAAGCAGTAGTGAGGGAAAGGGGATGGTTGTGCATGTGCGCCGCTTTCACAAACTCAGCTTCGCACACGCACACCTCTTCCACGGCCCGATTCCAAACAGGCTGCAGAGCGGCACCGGGCTGTGGACTGGGGGTTGGGGACCTCTGCTTTACAGCACTTTCTGAACGGTTTACAATGTCAGCATATTTGGGTCCTCATTTTACTGACCTCAGAAGGCTGGAAGGCTGAGTTAACCTTGAGCCAGTCAGGATCGGACTCCAGACTGTGGGCAGAGTTAGCCTGCAATACTGCATTCTAACCACTGCACCCCCAGGCATTACTGTACCTGTTCTTAGAGTAGGTCACTTGTCTCTTTAAAAAGCATAAGCAATGACCGACTGTGAGAGCTATTAAGCCAGTGTTTCCCAACCTTAGCAACTTTAAAATGTGTGCAACTTCAACTCCCAGAATTCTCTGGCTAGCTTGCCAGTTTCTTTCCAAGCCTATGAATCAGGAAAGATCAGAGCCTATGATTTTAGCTTCTCAGTGGGGGAGAAAAAGACTGGTTTATTTTTAACACTAGTAATTTTGTGTCAGAAATGTTACCCTAAGCTTGCTAAAAAAAAAAAAAAATGCTGAGAACTTCTGTTGAGTTAACTCGGATGCATTTTCTGGTGAAAACCTGGAAGTTTCTTCATCTTTTGGATATTTTGTCTGTCTTCTTGGCCAAGCACATTATTACTGTTCAAAATATAGGGAACTGGCAACCAATGGGTTTTTAATAGTTCCTCCCCCCACCTCAGAATTGAACAAGCTTGCAGGGCTGCTATAAAAGCTAAATAGGAATAATTATTACTGGCCTGGGGTGGAAAATTAAGGAGATTGTACTGTTTTTATATGATAGACCCATCCACTTTTGTTAAAGAGTACACTTTGGAAACAGTTTGCCCTTGTCATGTGCGGCTCTTGAATTGGGGGTTTTAGGATTACTTGGACATTCAGAACTGAAACTCATGCCATCTCGGGTAATTGAAGAACACGGTTGTATTAAGTTTGAACACCATAGTAAGTCTGAATCCACCATTAGTCAGCTACAGAAGGCAGCGGTAAAAAGCTGGCTGTGTTTTACAATTCAATGTCTTATGTGAATCCAGCCAAACCTGGGGTACCGTACTTAACCCTCTTTAAACTCCTGTTCAGTAAAGTGCTGTGCAATTGCCATGCAACAACATGTTACGTTTCTGAAGTTCCAGTCAGCCATGACCACCTGTACAATACAGTAGTCCATTTCATACATATTTCTAAACCTGGCAAATGTGCTGATCCTTCCCTCCTGTTCAGGAGATGTTGTCTGTCCTATAGAGCAGGGGTCTCCAACCTTGGCAACTTTAAGACTTGTGCTTTGCTGGCTGAGGAATTCTGGGAGTTGAAGTCCACAAGTCTTAAAGTTCCCAAGGTTGGAGACCCCTGCTATAGAGGCAGTAGCAATCAGTGAACCTTTCAATACACTAACTCCTTTTCAGTTGGAGATCATTTAAAACAATAATTGCAGCATTTCAAGGCCATGCTGCTCTACCTTGGCAATGTGTATTTCAGTTCCCAACTGGTTGGGGAATTCTGGGAGTTGAAGTCCACACATCTGCAAGTTGCCAAGATTGAGAAACACTGCGTTAAGGGATCTTGAGCTACAGAGGAAGTAAAAGGGAAACAAAATCCGGTGGTTCAGGCAATGTTGTGTGTGTATTTCAGAGGAAAGTAGAAATGTCTTGAGGGATCCATTCAGGTAGAGTTCCCCAAAATTCCACCAACCTAAACAGCCATGAAACTGCCTTGGTGTTCTCTTAATCCCGTTTCAGCCATGTAGCTTTCAAAATGGCTGAAATGGTGATAGCAACAACATGGTTTCCCAAGATTCTGCTTTTTCTTGCATCCAGTCTTCGCCATTCATGTCTGCCCATATGGGTTGAGTTAACTCTTGTAATCCTCTTGGGGGAGTTGCAGATTTTCTACTGGTATTTTGGCAACCCTTTTTGTTCTATAATTTGCTGTATTTCCACAGAATAATTGATTTCTTGAATGAGTGATTGCAGTCCTAAGCACTCTTACTGGGAACCATTGGGACTAAATACTGAATACATATGTAGAGGATTGATTTGTTTTATTTAATGCCTGTTACGTTTATTTTGAGTCATATATTTACTGACAACTGAAGCACCAGTTAAGTGCCTATGGGGATTTTGTTACACTAGGTCCTCAGTCTAATTTTTCTTGTTGGAAGCAGAATAATATTAAAAATATTTTGGTATACTTGATCTGTACTATGTTCTGGTGTTTTTCTCACGGTTTCTAAATGTTTTACATGGGCTAACTAAGATATGATTCCTAGCAGTAATACTAGAACTTTTTCAAAACGGCCTGCTTTTGTGACCATTCTCACATTGTTCTCTTTTTTAAAAAGCTGTCTGATCAGTTGCTGTGATGTGAATCTCTTTCCCAAGAAATTTCTCAAACTTCTGAGAACTCAAGAGTCACAGAGTTCAATTGATTTATTGAAGAGCTAAATATAGCTAAATATATGTACAGATAGTCCTCGACTTATAACCACAATTGAGCCCAAAATTTCTGTTGTTAAGTGAGACATTTGTTAAGCGAGACATTTGTTAAGTGAGTTTTGCCCCATTTTACGACCTTTCTTGCCACAGTTGTTAATTGAATCACTGCAATTGATAAGTTAGCAACCTGGTTGTTAAGTGAATCTGGATTCCCCATTGACTCTGCTTGTGAAAAGGTCACAAAAGGTGATCATATGTACTTGGGACACAGCAACGGTCATAAGTATGAACCAATTGCCAAGCATCTGAATTTTGATCACATGACCATGGGGATGCTATGAAGGTCGTAACTGAAAAATGGTCATAAGTCACTTTTTTTCAGTGCCGTTGTAACTTTGAACAGTAAATAAATGAACTGTTGTAAGTCGAGGACTATCTCTTCAGTATTTAACTGTTGTTAGCTGCCCAGAATCATGAATTTGAGATGGGCCATATAAATTGAAATAAAGGACTTTCAAAAAGGTTAAAGAACCATGGGGAACAACAGAGAAGGAACTGAACTAAGAGCAGGAGATTCATTTCAGATACACATGTAGAGCATTTGCTGGTATTAAAGTATTCAACACAGGATGCTCCTAGAGCAGGGGTCTCCAACCTTGGCAACTTTAAACCTGGAGGACTTCAACTCCCAGAATTCCCCAGCCAGCTTTGCTCGCAAGCGCGGCTTGCACGCATGTGCACGGCTTCAAAACATGCCTAAATAGGACGGCGTAGCGCCAGGGCGGGTGGGCAGGCCCACCCACAGGTTGCTACTACCGGTTCGCCCGAACCGGTCCTAACTGGCTGAATACCACCTCTGGGTGGGACCCAGAAGAAGGGCCTTCTCCATGGTGGCTCCCTCTCTCTGGAACATCATTCCCACAGAGATTAGAATGGCCCCCACTCTGACACTCTTCCGGAAGGCGCTGAAGACCTGGTTCTGCCAGCAGGCCTGGGGAACGCAGAGCGGGATGGAGCCCATTAAATGGCTCGTATGATGTGTTGTTGCCGGGGGGTGGGGGTAGTGGTGGGTTCGGGCGAACCAGTAGCGGCGGTGGTGGGAGGCTCCGCCCACCCGCCCGGACGTCATCACAGACGATCTGCGCATGCGCAGAAGTGTCCAGCGCACACACGCGCATTCACAGTTCCGATCTGGTAACGAAGGTAAGTGAAACCCACGCCTGGGTGGGTGGGTTATTTTATTATATATGATTCTCTCTTTTATTAGATTTATTGTTTTTTATATGATGTTTTTATATTCTTGTAAGCCGCCTTGAGTCGCCATGTGTGAATAGGTGGCAATATAAATCTAATAAATAAAACAAAAACAAACAAACAAACAAACAAATACTTCTTCATTTGGACTCACAAAATGGCACCATCTGCTTTTCTCAAATTGTTGTGTTTTATCCTCTACTTTTGACACGGCTTGCCAAGTCTTAGGCCTCTATGCTTTCAGATAGTTCTCAACTTCCAACTGTAATTGAGCTTGGAATTATGATCGAAAGTCATGCTGATAGTTAAGTAGATGATCACTGGGGCTGCTGGGACATCCATATTATAGGTAGACATTACTTGAGTCTGATGATGTGCTGTGTGAGTCAAAATATAGTACAGGAAGTGGTAGAATAACATTAGAAATAACAAAGGCAGCTTTCCCCAACTTGCTCATTCCTAAATGTGCTGGGATCAGAACTTACAGAATTCCCATTTTAGAGAAATTTCAGGAGTTCTTGTTGCAAAATACCAGGGAGGGAAAAGTTGCCCTGCAAAACAGGATCTGTTGGATTGTCAAAAAAAACAGCAACAAAAACCGTCCTCTCTTGGTACATGGTAAAATTAAAATTTCTGGCCACAAAAGTTGCTGGCAATTGCTAATTGACAGCAGGTGATAGTCCTCCCAATCGGACAACAAAGAAAGATCTTGAGATGGTTCCAACCAAATCTTTCCCTCTGATACAGAGCTGTATTACCTCTCTCCCTCTCTTTTTAGCAGCTCTAGACTAAGATGAGCCATGCAGGCTCCTGGCCCCTCCTGCCACCTTCCTATTTGGCCTGTGTCACTTCCTCTGAGAGCTTTCCAGCACACCAGAGCTTTCCCTTGGCCAGGCCCTCCTGGCAACAGAGCAAGCGATTGCTATAGAGACAGGGAACAGCTCAACGCAAGCCAACACAACAGTCAAACTAAGTTCCTCGGTTGGCGAGAAAAAGCAAGCAAAGAAGCAACAATTGCAGGTAGGAATTCAACATTGATGGGGAAAAACTCCAGCAGTCTGGTTTGAGGGGCGGAGGGTGGATTATACCGAAGAGAAAAGGAACGGAAAGTCCCCCCCCCCCAATGTCTGTTGACTGAAATGGACAGAAATGAAATGAACAAAAGTTTTGTGGCCTCTTATATTTAGTTTTCAAGCTGTCTCAAGATTTTTTTTCATCTTAATTAACTAAAAGGACCTACTCACTTGGAAACGAAAGGAAGTATAAATACAGGTAATATCTTGAATACGATCAGAAGAGGCTTCCCAACGCAGCACGCAAAGCTAGAGCACGGAGCTAGAAATTAACTTTCCTTCTCTCTTTGATATAGACATACCTCTTTATCACATGCCATTTATACTCCAGAATTAGAAGGCACCAAGACCAATCTGCCCCTCAATTATAGATTGCTTTGTGCGATATATTTCAGACGCACGTTGCCTATCACTGATCTGAGCTAAGATGGAGAGTGTTACAACAATACACTGTATGTAATTGGCATTGCGAACACATTCTGGGACCAATCCTCAATGGTGTCAAGGACGCACTGGAAGAGGACATTTTGCTGAAGTACCTGCTTTGATCGCTTCTGAACCAACATTGGGGCTTAATTTATGATTGTAATAGTATTAATTATGTCAGATGGAAGTCCTTGAGGGCTGAAGAAGAGGGAAGAACGCAGCGTACCTGACCTTCCTTTTTGCTTCATCCTTTTTAGATCTTTTTTTCCATCATAACAAATATCTGCAGCATGGAAGCAAAAGGTACTGGAAGCATTGCCAAACTCAGAGCAAAGTGCTTGGAAAGAGGAGCTTCTGGGATTAAGGGACTTGCCAGGTACAAAGTATGAGATTATCCATATTTTCTGGAAATAATTTCATTCAGATTATTCAAGTGGTTCCCCCCCCTCCCCCATCTCACCTACCTCCTTTCTTCCTTATTTGAGGTTTTCTTTTAAATTATTTTGCTTCATTTACTCTGCTTGGCAGAGGCAGGGAGCTGCAGAAAACTTCAATATATTCAGTTCCCCAATGGGAAATAGTATTATGACTTCTAAATTCAGGATTACTTTATCAATCATTAAACTAACTAACTTTTGTTGTTAGCATTTAGGGAAGTGAATACTACAAGGAAAAGTACAGGCTGAGCTTCTCCATAAATGTCTCTCTCTCTCTCTCTCTCTCACACACACACACAAGGCACTCACTCACACGTCTATATTACATTACATTCTTTGCAGATTTTTCCGCATCATGGATGATAACGGCAGCAAAACTTTGGATCTGGAGGAATTTGTGAAGGGTCTCCAGGATGCTGGGGTCCCTTTGGAAAGGAGTGAAGCAGAAGAGATTTTCAGCTTCTGTGACAAAAATAAGAATGGTACCCTGGACTTCACTGAATTCCTGCAAGCCCTGAGGGTAAATAAAATAATCCACTTCTACATTTGAATTAGCAGGCTGAGCTGGCACAGAAGGCCTGAGCGCACGTGAGGAAGACAAGTGGTCATTGGAAGCCGGAGTTTCTCCTGTTTTCTTCTCTCCTTCCCTCAGAAACTGGTATTCAGAGATATATTACCCTGAAAAAAACATAGGAAATGCTTATTAAATGTGACCAGGGACCTAACTAATGTAGCATCTGATTTTTAACTGGTAACTAGTTAACAGCCTCAATGGGAGATTCAGAATCCTGAAAATCAGAACTAATTCAGTGTTTTTAATCTGTGATATATTCTTCCCATATATGAAGACTCTATTTTCAACTAATAGCTGCTAATGTACTAGTCTCATCATTTTAACAGAGATGGGGAATCCCTGGCCTAATCTTGCCCACCAGACCCAGGGCCTTGACTGAAGTCCATATCCCCCCCCACTCTTTCTATTTAATCTTTACAAATGTAAATTGTGAGATGCTTCTTTGGTGTGAATCAACATATCTCTTTGTCTAGAAGACCCATGGCAGTTTAGATTAGATGCTTCATCTAATTTTTCAGTATGTCTCCCACATTACCACAGAAAAGGTTTTCTTCCAGCACTAAAGGTCCAGAA
The DNA here is from genome assembly GCA_003457575.1 of Thermophis baileyi. NCBI lineage: Eukaryota > Metazoa > Chordata > Lepidosauria > Squamata > Dipsadidae > Thermophis > Thermophis baileyi. Next base: position 1,340,159 of record QLTV01003465.1, read on the forward strand.
ATTCAACCATTAATCTGGCAGCAAAAAAAAAAAAAAAGGGGGGGGGGAAACTCCAACGTGCTTGACTTCTCACTACTTTTCTTTAGCCTCCTATGTCCAACACCAGGAAAGAGATCATTGCAAAAGCATTCCAGAAATTGGACAGGACTGGTGATGGATTGGTGACGGTAGAGGATCTTCATGGGGTCTACAACAGCCGATCCCACCCCAAGTTCAAGAGTGGAGAGTGGACAGAAGATCAGGTTTTTGGTGCCTTTCTGGAGAGCTTTGACTCTCCTGATGATAAGGATGGGAAGGTAAACAGCCGGAATGATCTCTTGGTGTGGCATTCTAATAGTTGTGCTTCCAGACCAGGGGTCTCCAACCTTGGCAACTTTAAGACTTGTGGACTTCAACTCCCAGAGTTCCTCAGCCAGCAAAGCTCTGGGAGTTGAAGTCCACAAGTCTTAAAGTTGCCAAGGTTGGAGACCCCTGTTCCAGACTATTATTTTTTATCAAACTTAAAAAGACACACATTTGGTGGGCATTTGAAGACACTCATTTGGGGAAGGCTGATCTAAGATATACAATAAAACCTTGAATTAATAGACCATTAGGATAGATGTTATGTATGTTGCTTCCAAATGTCCATTAGATTTGAATTTAAATGTTGGGCCAATTCATTCTGTTTGCAAATGACATGAGTTGATGTAAATGATATAAACTGGACCATTTCAGAACACACGTCAGGATGCAAATGACGTAAATTGATAGCAGTGTTTTAAATACTTTGGCTGCCTTATATATGATTTTGTATTATAGTGTAACTGTTTTTAATTGTTCTATGATTTTTCACCGTCCAGTCACTTGTTTGAGATAGGCGGCTAGAAAAATTGAATGAATAAATACATTCAAGTGAATCGTTTGAACAATTTTGGATAAAATGGGCTCAGTCCATTTTGGGAGGAGGGAGCTAGAGCAAATGTTGCTCATTGGATCCAAATGAATGAAAATGAATGAATGAAAATCTGTTAAACCAAGATTTTACTATATTTGCAGATCATAAATCATTATTGTGCAGGGCCCTTTTAGGACTCCAAGGCTCTCTTCCCAATCTTGGCCCCTTGAAGATTCCCCCTGCTGGCTGTCCACATATCTTCAGGTGACCAAGGTTGGGAAATACCTCTTGAAGGTAGTTCAGAACAGAACACTTGCGAATGCTGCTTTTCTTCTCATCACATCCTTTTCCATGTCATCCTTTTCTTCTGTTAAGGTGAATGGCCTAATCCTACTACTATTTTTGGCAATCCCAAATATTTAAATTTTTAGGGTTATTTTTAACTGAGAGTTTTACTGTCTTGAAGTAAAAGTACTGCTTTGTCCAAGTATACTGAATCATCATCATCCCCAATAAAACATCAGGTTCTGTCATTAGGGACAAACGTTAAAATCTACGCCATATTTCTCTACAGATCACGAATGAGGAATTCCTGAATTACTACAGTGGAGTCAGTGCTTCTATTGACAGCGATGACTATTTTGTCGACATGATGAAAGCTGCATGGAAGCTGTAGTGGGATCGAAAGTTGGCATTCCCTTCTGAAGCGTAGGCAACTTAGCACCACATATTTAGTATGAAATTCCTGGGAGGTTCTACTGCAAAGTAGGTTTAGGACTTTGTCTAATGAGAATCCAGCTTGAACATGCAGTAGATGCATGATTAAATAAAAGAGGTTCCTCTAAATTGCCCATAATTGGGATGCTGCAATAGAAATCTAACTATAACAGAAGGGAATCTGGTTTTCCTGACTTCCATCCTTTTTCTTTCTGAGTTTTCTACTTAAGGGAAGTTTGGCCTTTTTGGAAATCACTAAGCTGTAACTTCCAACTAAAGCTGGACAAATAAAGGCATTCAACTTCCAAGATCCCTATTGGCCATAATGGCTGGGATTTGCTGGGAGCTGTAGTTTGTCAGCTATCTGGACAGACACAAGTTCCTAGCCCCTGTGGATTTATCAGTCTCTACACAGAAGATCATTTAACATTTTCCAACTGAGTGCTATGGGTTTATCTATCAGTGCAGCATTCTATATCCCTGTTAGGCATAGACCAGAATAATAAAAGGCTTTTATACTCTTTTCTGGATTTTCTCCCGAATAAAAGATTCACCAACTCCAACTTGGTTGCTTGTTAATATCCAGTAGGGCGTTAAAAGGGGGTACATGGCAAGGATGGAGAATTGGCAATACCATCAGCTTAAGAAGTACGCCTTATGGTCAGTTATTAGAATCCCACAGATTCAGAGACTAAAGTTATTACTACTCCTGCTTTTTAAAAAATTTCTAAGACACCTTCTGACCTCTCTCACCATTGCATATGCCACCGTCCCAGAACCATCCCTCCCCCACCCCATGAAGCAGCACAGCAAGACTTTGTATGTGCGTCCAAGTGCACCCACTTTATTTTTTTAACATTTTACAACTAACCGCAGATAATGTTCTTTAATTAATAGTTTAATTAGTAATTATAATGGGGAAGGCAGCATCCCCATGTCAATTCTTGATAACTTAATGAATATAGAGGGCTTTTTTGCAACAATTTGAAAGTAGTTTGGCGCTGTTTTTTTTTTTAAATCTCCATTTTCCAATCTAACCAAAACTCCGGCCTTTCCTGAAAGTCTCCTATCTAGTACCGAACCAAGTCAAATCCTGTTCACCTTTCTATCCAGCCAAGACTGGCCAGGTACTACCACATGCTAACATAATTGGGAAGAAGATTCATCTAACTGTCTAGCAGTAATGGTGCAGACATTTCTCCTATGACTTCCCAAACTGGAAAGAGTTCAATGAAGTTAGACTGAAACAGTGTCAAACTTGTATCCTTTACAGTGGTGGCAAAATTTGGTCAGCCTTGAAGGTAAATTGTATGTTTGGGGTTTTTTTTGTGGTAAAGTAGAGGGGCAAGCTAACTTCACTTCCTGGTGCTTTCCTCCCATATTTCCCCCCCCCAAAATGAGTGATTCAGATTTTATCTTTGTGAATGTATCTGGGATGTTAATACTTAATTCCAAGGATAACATACACAAGCCCAAAAGCTGATTTTGGTCAAGAGATGAGAACATATGAGAAACGTTGGTCAAGCTTTTAGCCCCAGCGCACCCCAAATTGACGTTTAGGGTTGTAGACGGGCAACAGGAGGTAAAAATTGGATCCATACATCCTACTACGCTGTATTTCAGGTAGTTTATTGAATCATCCATCACTGGATTGGTTTGTGTGCTAAGTCAGACCGAAGCAAATCTCATTATAGCTTAGCATGATCTACCGTATAACAGATTTTGGTATGGATCCAACAAGGAATTTCATTTAACAAAAAATACTCAAGTAGTTCAGTAAAGAATACTGTTTTCATACATATTAAACCAAGGTTTGGTTAATTGCAATTCACTGACTTAACACATTTAGCTTAAAATTATTTTACAGTTTAGCATGAAGCCAATTAATCTGAAATGAAACCAGTTCTGGAATATCTCCCTCTTATGGACATTTCCCCATTAGATGAGCTCCAAGTCTCAACTAGCTCAATTATTTTATTTGACAGTAGCCCACCTGATGCTTACCCCAGCAAGACTTGAATGCTTTAACACCAAGTGATTTTTAATTTTTTTTTAAAAAAGCCAGTTAAAACAGAATGCACTTTTCAAATGTTAGAAAATGTCCTTAAAAATCTAACAGAGTACCTCAGTAACAAAGACTCATTTTGTGTCTGAAACAATATAACCAGGTCTGATCCCAGTATATTTCTAAATCCAGCTTCCTGTTTCTAAAAGGGAATAGCCAAATGTTCCAAAGGAGAAATGGACACAGGACACAGAAATGACTGCCAGGAAATTGGATTCTACATAGCCCCTTTAACTTTGTTCTTAAAGGACCCTTTATTGTTTTAAATAAACTTAATTGCTGTTGTTCTGTTAATAGCAATACCAGTTTCAGATCGAGACAAAAACAGAACTTGTTGCCCGAAATGGCTGAAGAGATACTTCCAAGAAAGCCATTGCATTAACTATTCACAAATCCTTTGTGATGGAATGTCAGTTTGATTCAGAGAAGGGGAAATGATTGCCAAGTCATTAAAGATATTTGAATCTAGTAAATTAGAAAGTGCGAGAAAGGAACCAGTAACAGTGCTGTGGTTGCCTTAGACATAGGTAGCACTAAAGGCCTTTGACAGGCTTTCAAGATTCTGTTTACAATACCCAAAATATATTAATGCAGTGTTTCTCAACCTTGGCGACTTCAAGATGGATGGACTTCAACTCCTAGAATTCCCCAGCCAGCATAGAATTCTGGGAGTTGGTCCATCCATCTCGAAGTCGCCAAGGTTGAGAAACACTGCATGAAAGTACATTTCAAGGTTTCTGGCAACTCTTGTTTCCCTCAATCTTGCCTGTCTATCTCAAAGGGCTGACATCAGTCTTGAAAGCCTGTCAAAGCTTCAACTTCTATCTAACACAAAGTGGAATTGTTCCGAATTTCTTTTTCATATTTTCAACTTTCCAGACTTGAATGTCATTTCTGTAACAATTTGGTATTCTTTTTTTCACAAATCAAACCGACAATCAGACCCATCGCCTCATTTCTCAATTTCGTGCTCTTTTTTGGAGGCTCTTTCATTAACGGCCATAAGATGGCAGAGAGTTCCTCAGTTAAGAGCCTTGCCACACAACCACAGATTTCCACAAGAAATGAAATTATGCTCCTCTGCTGTTCTCCTTGTTATCACAGAATTACACAAAGCAGGACTTTTGTTACAAGTTTTTAATGTAATTTCCAAATACATCTGATATGACAATTGTACAGAAATCTTCCGAAACACATGGGTGTTGGTTGTTGTTGTTTTTTTGTTTTCTTTTACTTATCACTAATTGGCTAACGACTTGAAGAAGAAAACAAATTTATAAAGTCTGTGTCTGGCCCAGCCAACTCTCCATCTCAGGAAAGCGCCCAAAATGCGTTTCCAGGCAGTCACTGTGCAAGGAATACAGCCTGTGGCTGGTCTAGAATGAAACATAGAATCTCCTTCTCTTTGCCACAGCAAATCACTCGAATCCAAACCACTGTGTCCATAAATAGCTGCCAGATTTTTATTTTTTATTTTAAAAAGAACTCTGTGGGTAACTGTTTAAACATTCCATTGAATATTAACGCTTCTAGAGAAACCAGCCAGCCTCTTACCCTGGACGACTTTGGGTGCCTCCTTCAAATGTCATACACACAAACCCCACCCAGCCCTTTCACACAATCACATGCATACCAATGGCAGGATCCTCTTAGCTCCAGATGTTTAACAAAGGCGGATAAAATTATACCCTATTCCCGTCCCACTCATTCCTGTTATACCAAAGTAACTTAAAAAAACAAAACAAAAACCAGATGTGCTAAAAACCACTGTTCTAATAAACTGTCTTAAAAGGGTGAGGGGGAAGTGTCTTGTTAACACAAAGTGGAAAATTATTGTCCCTCAAAGCAGCACAACTGCCCAAGAGTTACAATCGTATCAGTCTTCAGTGTTATTCAGTAGGCGGTTGGTATGTACATATCTGGTGCATTTGAGAACTGAAACGTAAGGGGAGAGGAAGAAAGGTTAAGTAAAAACAAAACAAAACAAAAAATCTGGAGAAGGCTGCGCACATGCATGGCCATCTGCTCTCTCTCCCAGGAAGGGAGAGTAGAGCGAGAAGAAACTTTTGTCAGCCTGAAGCTCTTCCAAAGTGACAAAAGACGGGAGAAACGACTCAAGGACAGACTTCTGAGACCCGATGAGAATTTCCATCCATTACACAGAGGAGGCAGAGTATAAAACCTGCCTATGTTCCTCAGTTGTTTCTGTGACTCAGCAACTGACGACTTCGTATTACAATGTCCTCCTTGTTTTTCAGTGGACAGAACTGAAAAATAGGCTTCCGCTCTCTTCTTGGTTTCAGGGCTCCCTTTGACAAGACGAAAAGAAGGCCGCCTTTTCGCTTCTCGACCACCTCAGGCGGAATCAGGCTGTGCCTTGTCCCAACTCTGCTGTGTTACCATCTTCATTGCAAATGGCTCAGATTTGGGAGTTCAACCGAGTAGTGGTCCCATCCAAGCCAAGGGGGGGGGGGGAAAGGCCACCAATTCTTCTACGGAGCTGGTGAAAACCTCCTGTTCTGATAGATGTGCCACTCCACAGAGTCCTCAACAGGAAGTCACCAAAGCATTCCAAGTCTTTATGGTCTTTGCCCAAAGATGTCGCAGCCCAACTTACTTATATCACACTCCAGCGAAAGCCAGAAACAGTCCTCTTTTAAGCCGATCTTATTCAAAGAGGTTTCCCACTTCAACAGAGCCCTCAATCAAACAAACCCACAGAGCCAGTGGCAGCCCAGGTTGATACTTAGGTAATTTGAGTTTAGGCACAAACTGAAGATGCTTACTGACCAAGAGAGAGTGCCCAAAGCAATACCTATTTTTTTTTTAGTAGTTGGCCAAGATCGGAAGAGCAGCCCTCCTGTTTTCAGGAAAACAAGGCAGCTGTTTCCTAATCAGCTGTTAAGCACCTTGGCAAGGCAAGAAGGAAATAAAAGGTTATCTGAAAGGATTAAAAACAACCTGGTATACGAATACCTGTTATATATGTACACGTGTGTGCCTGTGTCGGGATGTCTATTTACACAGTGGCTTCACTCTCCTTTAAATAGTAACAGAAACATAACAGTACAAAACAGAAGGGGCCCACTTGGTCAACACACAAGAGTATCTTATTAAAATCTTAAAAAAAAAAAAAAAGTTATCGCCACATTTGAAGTCCCAAAATGACAACAATAATGATAACCAGAGAAAGGAAAGAGTTGTTAGCAAAAACCAAGAATAATTAAAAAAAAAAAAGAACAAAAACCACACCCCCTTTCCCACTCCAGAGCTTAAAGTGTTTCCGCCCCGTCCACAAACTCAGCAAAAGTCTTATTGTGTTGTTTTTAGCTTCCAGGATGAAAAAAATAAAAATTAAAATTAAATCCTCAAAGAGATGCCCCTCAGACAAGCCACACTGTTGTCAGCCAAGTTTCCAAGGGGGGCAAAAATTGTTTGTTTGTTTGTTTGTTTGTTTGTTTTATAAAGAAAAGGTCTTCCAGTTGAGATCCAACTTTTCTTCAGAAATGGTGGGAGAGGCAGGAAGCCGAGTGGGCGATGGGGATTTTAGCCGAGAAGAGACTGTGTTGGAAGGGTCCATGGCAGAGGCCATTCAGCTACTGGAGTTGGGAGGAAGAATGTGTGTGGCAAGACAAAGAGGTGCCACGGGCAAGCTATGGCAAGTCTCGGTGAACCTGCCCCCTACAATGAATCACAAGTTGGGGGGGAAAGGGGGGGGGAGAGAAATGGTACTCTTTTTCTCCCTGCTCATCAATATGATGAGCAATTAAATGTCCCAAAATCACATTCAGCCAGTTTTGTCCAAAGTCTGCTGTGTTTTTTTTTTGTTTTGTTTAATATGGAATCAACTGATCCAGCCCCCCTGAAAAAAATTCAACACACAGAGAGAGAGAGAAAAAAAAAAAACCCAGAACAGGGATGCAGAGTTCTTAAATCTCAGAGCCTCTGTTGCTGTCCAGAGCAAGAGATGGCCTGGGGCATGAGTCTCACAAAGGGCCCTGCGAAAGGGGGTTTCTGGCAGCTGCTCTTCCGAGTGGTCTGGATCGTGGCCGCTATGTACTGCTGGTTGTTTGCCCATCCACTTCATCGGTGGGACCTGCAATACGAAACAGGGAGGATCGTGTTCAAAGCAGGGTTGTAGAACCACATTGCTTATTCGCAATGGGAATCAATTTCCTCCATTAGTCCAGGCAGTTATTTATTTCCATTTTACTAATTCATTCTTGATTAAGCAAGTTACAGTCTACTTTTTCAATATTAAATCCAAATCAACAAAACATAATACGGGAGTTTTTCTAAATACTAATTTAAGCAAGTCAGGTTAACCGGTCAGGTGCACCGATCTGCAAAGAGTTCAAGAAGAAACTCCAAACCATTAACTTTCTAAACTGCTGTTACCCTGCCCAATACGTACGCTGATAGGACATTCTATTCCCAGACCTATTGGGAAAACACTAGCAGAAATATTATACAAGGCTGCAATGCATTTAAACCCACATCTAAGGTGGTTTTAAAATTTCTTTACATTTTGTTCTCAAATGTAAAGACATAAATTTAAATAACCTCTGAACAAACGCCATCCTTACAATAACCAAGCTCAGTAATGTGAAACTGGAATAAAAAAATAATGTCTTCCCACGATTAGCTTTGTTTCCAGTCCCACGTCTTGAGTCAAAATTGGGTCTGCAGGTTCTTGAGGACAGAGACCTACCAGGGTGATAACATCCTGCAAACTGTTATTCATGGTTGAGACACGCTTTGGACATTTCATCAGGGAAATATCAGAATGCTCCCAAGACTGGAGGTATCCCCATCAATTGTTCTGAACAGAATACAGGTAGCCCTCAACTTACAACTATTGGTTTAGTGACTGTTAGAAGTTACAACGGCACTGAAAAAAGTGACTTTTGACTGTTTTTCACACTTATGATCATTGCAGCATCCCCACGGTCACATGATAAAAATTCAGACGTTTGGCAACTGACTCACATTTATGACGGTTGCACTGTCTAAGGGTCATCTGATCAGCTTTTGCGACCTTCCGACAAGCCAAGTTAACGGGGAAGCCAGATTCACTTAACAACCATGTTTCTAACTTAACAACCACAGTGATTCACTGAACAATTGTGGCAAGAACAGTGGTAAAATGGGGCTAAACTCACTTAACTGTCTTGCTTAGCAACGGGAATTTGGGGCTCAATCGTGGTGGTAATTTGAGGGCTACCTGTATCCCCGGAAACTGCTTACCACTTCCAGGTGATCCCGAAGGGGCAAGACCATCATCATCACTGTCTTCCTCGTTGGACTGTGTCACTTCTGGCACTGGTGCTGCAGTTTTGGCTTCTTGCTCTTGCTCTACACGACTCCGCAAAGCCAGGATCCGATGGTGCAAAGCTGCATACAGCTGTCCTGTGTCTTTAGAACTTGCCTAAAGTTCAGAGAGAATCAGTAACTCTCTCATTAAAAGGGCTGCAAACTGACAAGTCACTTGTCCAAGTAGGTAAAGTAAAGGTTTCCCCTGCCCAGGTGTGTTGGTCTCTAGGGGGCGGTGCTCATCTCCTTTTATTAGCCGAGGGAGCCAGCGTTGCCCGAAGACATTTTCCATGGTCAGGTGGCCAGCGTGGCTATACGCCAAAGGCGAATGGAACACAATTACCTTCCCACTAAAGTGGCACTTATTAATCTACTCACATTTGCATGCTTTCAAACTGCTAGGTGGGCAGGAGCTGGGGCAGGAACGGGAGCTCACCCCGTCCACGGTGCTGGGTCTCGAACCCAGGCTGTCACCTTTGCAGCTGCCAAGCTCAGCGTCTTTAATCGCTGAGCCATAGCGCCCCCTTTGTCCGTTTAGCCAAAAATATGATCTGATTGCTAAAGAATTCAATGCTGACATCTGTGCATCTGAAAGGCTTTCACAATGAGAGTGGCCAAATCAATGCAGGGCAGGAAGAGGAAGCATGAAAGCAGCTATTAACAGCGGAGAGGAATGGAATCTCCACATAGTATTCAAAAGCATTGCTTCGTGAGGCCACTCTTAGAAAACCAGATGGGGGCTCTTTGCATAGGATGCACATAATTAGGTCACAACCTGTTTCTATCAACCCAGAGGTTAGAATACAAATAACTGATCTGGGTGACAAAGTGGTAGATTGCAAATCAGAAAACTTTCTAACAAGTAAGGGCAATTCAACATGGAACTAATTATCTATGGAGTTGGGGTTTCCCTTGAGATAGAGGCTGACAGTAACATGCTAGAAATGCTATAATTTGGATTCTGCAACCAGTCGGGGAGTCTGTTTGTCTGTCTGTCTAGCAATCATCTATCAATCATCCATCCATCCATCCCCTCCCTATTATCTATCTATCTACATCCATCCATCCATCCATCCATCCATCCATCCATCCATCCATCCATCCATCTATCT
>QLTV01003465.1:1362883-1401856 GCA_003457575.1 Thermophis baileyi
CCTTCTGGAGTGGCCCAGTCAGAGTCCTGACCTCAACCCGATTGAAATGCTGTCGCATGACCTTAAGACAGCGATTCACACCAGACATCCCAAGAATATTGCTACTCTGAAACAGTTTTGTGAAGAGGAGTGGTCCAAAATTACTCCAGCTCATTGTGCAGGTCTGATCTGCAACTACAGGAAACGTTTGGTTGAGGTTATTACTGCCAAAGGAGGGTCAACCAGTTATTAAGTCCAAAGGTTCACATACTTTTTCCTCCCTGCACTGTGAATGTTTACATGTTATGTTCAATTAAACCATGGCAACATCTAATGTTTGTGTAGTATTATTTTAAGCAGACTGTGTTTTTCTATTGTTGTGACTTAGATGACGTTCAGAGCACATTTTATGACCAATTCATGCAAAACTCCACGTAATCCCAAGGGGTTCACATACTTTTTCTTGCAACTGTAACTTCGAGTAGTTGCTGAACAAGTGATCATTAATGGAGAACCAACTGTTAGTCTACTGTAGATGCCATTTAGCAAATCAACTAATAAATCATCAGTATCTCTTTGGTTGTAGCTCAGGCTTGGCTGATAGCCAACTGCGAGTTGATTTTGGTGGGCTCGGAGATGATGATGAGCTATTTGTGAAGCTGAAACATTTGCTACCTAAGCTCCTGACACAAAGATGAAGCAAGGCTAAATGTGAAGAACAGCTATTTATTGATTTACAGAATGGTCTTTGCTTCAATACTTATCCTACTATTCTCTACCTAATATCTGTGTGAGTGAGGAATGAACGTCTACAGGTTGCTACTGGCATGTGTGCCCCTATGGGTGAGAGTGCTAATTCCATCCTGCCGTTAGATTGCAGCCTGACCCCAAAAGACAACAGTATCTCATCCTGGGTTCTTTGCAATCAGGTAGCAGAAAACAGCCACTCCAGAATTCTATCACAAAGTACCAGCAGTTACTATTAAAAAAAAAAAAGATTGGCTCAAATCCCTACTCGACTGGAAAATGATCTTGGCATGTCACCCTCATTCTGAATGTAATATATGGGTTTGGAAAAGATAATAGGCAGGAGGGGAATTATAGATGTTGCTGTAGCTGCACAGCATCATTGCAGGTTTAAAAAAAAAATATAAATCAGGAATGAACGAACTGTAGCCTTACAGACTTAGTGCAGCTTCATTGACCAGAGCAAAATATATCCATAAAAGCCCTCCAAAGCTGGACAGCGCTTACCAGTACTCTTTCGCTCATATTCTGCCCAAATACAAATTTGTTGCTGGAAGCATCGGCACTGTGTGTAGAGTTTTCTATGCTGGAAGGAGAGAAATACTCTTTTTCAATTTGGCGGAAAGAAAGCCAACCCTGCCTTTTTATACCCGCCGTCCCTCTGCCACCTTGCTTAAAGAAAGGAGCAGTGAAAAGCAGTGAAAGCGAGGAAGTTGCTGACATTCTCCCCCACCTGGAGCTGATATACTGCAGGAAGTAGTTTGTAGCAGAAGGCATCTCAGAGCTTGGGAGCCAGGTGTTTTGCACATCAGCTGATTCATCCCCTTCATCTCCTAGCTGGGATAAGATGGGTGGCACTGAGATTGGGTAAGGTCCAGAGAACAACACAAAGCACAAGTGTATATAAAATACAGGAAATTGCTTTGGATTAGTCAGCTAATTGGTCCATCTTAGAGTAGTATTGGATCCTCTGATTGGAAGCTGCCCTGAAGGGGTTCCAGCTACTCTAAAAGGCTCCCAACAGCCTTGAACAGGAGTTTCCAGAGCTCTAGAGATGGAAATTCTGCCTAGGCTCCACCACTCTGCAAACAACTCTCTTCAGGTATGCAGAGAGAAAGAGAGAAAGAAAGAAAGAGAGGTTTACTCCCCACCCCACCTTTCATTCTGCTGTCTCTCTCACACAGACTCTGATTTATGAAATAGCTGGAATGAAGGAAGATTGTTTTAGAATATAGCTCCTGAACAGAAAAAGAACAACGCTTCAATTAAACTTGGTGCTCAAAATCAAGGGTAGATACGGAGCCTGAAGTTCTGTAGGAAGAAAGCCAGTCATGCATGTATAATCTTCAGTTCTAAGAACGATGCTTATGATTCATTTCTATCCCTCAGGGGTGCAGAAATACTTCAAGAGTGGCCCCCAATCCTGTGTTATGCAGGAGTCAATATCAGGGATTCCCAAAGATCATTAAGTCCCTCCTCTCCTTAACGAGGTAGGGTCACAAGTAGTCTAAGCCTAGGCTAAGTAAAAGTTGCTTCATGTTGGTCTAATAACCGCACTTGCGTGTCTAATTACAAATAAAGACCTATGGAAAGCATTCCCCGATTTCTGACTGGCAGAAATTTACAGAATGAGGATAGTTCATTGACTGCAAATTTACAGAATGAGAATACAGGTAATCCTTGACTTACGACCACAATTGAGCCCCAAATTTTTGTTGCTAAGTGAAACATTTGTTAAGTACATTTTGCTCCGTTTTACCACCTTTCTTGCCACAGTTCTTAAGTGAATCACTGCAGTCGTTAAGTGAATCTGGTTTTCCCATTGACTTTGCTTGTCAGAACGTCACAAGAGGGGATCACATGACCCCGGGACACTGCAACGGTCACAAATGTAAGTCAGTTCTCAAGCGTCTGAATTTTGATCCTGGGACCATGGGGATGCTGCAAGGGTTGTGAGTGTGAAGAACGGCCATAAGTGACTTTTTTCAGTGCCGTTGTAACTTTGAACGGTCACTAAGTAAACTGCTGTAAGTCGAGGACTACCTGTAGATCGTGCACAATTTTTCAAATCATCACTGCCCTCTCCAGGAATGTCTGCGCATGATTAACCTGAAGAGGGCAATCGAAAGAAATCAAACAGAACTGCACATCCCTTATCTAATGCCTTGTTTGGCTATGAATGGCAACAGCTCTTTGGAGCCTGAACCAGAGAAAGATTCCTTTCCCACCGTGATCCACCCAAGAATATATAACTAAGGCATCAGGAGTTGAATGTTCTGCCTACAACATGGGCATTGCTACTGAGCTATTGCCCGCTTAACGTTTACCAGCAGTACCTGGACCCAAACTGGAAAAATACCTTCACTCTGTCTCTTAAATTTTGCCCAAACACAAAGGATTGCTGTGTGTTCTGCTCTTTTTCACATTTTTCAGTGTGTGAAGCATTGTTGGGTTTATTTTTCTGACATGGGTCCTCCTAAACAAGAGAGAAAGGGGGAAGGGAGGGAGAACATAACCACAAGAAAAGGAAACCAGTGAAGAAAAACTAGAAATGTAATTTCCTCCCCCCCCCACCTTCCACTTCAATCCATTAAAACAATTTGGGCTATGCTGGGTGTACATGACTTTGTCCAGGGTCACACTAAGAGTCTCATGGCTCAGCATGGACTCGAAGCCAGACTTCACAGGTCAAACATTCAAGCCACTGTGCCTCACTGGTTTATCTGGAATCCACTGTGCCAGAAGAGCAAAGGAATCTGGGGTATGGGATAATCAGTGGAGAGAAAATGCCATTTTCATATTTCATGGGAAGGAAGGAAGGAACACAAATGTCCACGAAGCCATTGGGAGTCCAGCTCGCCTTGAAAAAGACTTTACCAGATGTCCCCAAACAACACAAACCCCTGTGCTGAAGTAAAAAGAGCAAGAGACCCCCCCCCCCCCGACAACCCCTGTGCTGAAGTAAAAAGAGCAAGAGACCCCCCCCCCGCAACCTCCTTCCCAGATTCCATCTATTTCCCAAATGCCATCAACAGACTCACCATTTCTTCTGAATCGGGACTTTTCGGTATGGTATTAGTTGTGGGTTCAAATGTAGCAGCCAGAGGATCTGGAGGGATACTTACACCATTGGTTCCACTGCTTGGAACTGCGACAAGAAACAACATGTAAGATGTAAAGCAGAGGTCTTCAAACTTGGCAACTTTTAAGACTTATGGACTTCAACTCCCAGAATTCTCTAGCCAGCATAGCTGTTGCCAAGTTTGGGGACCCCTGATGTAAAGGCTGCAGCATCTTTATTTTTCGACCCTGCAGTAAATCTAACATTAGGAAGCCAAGGTAGCTGGACCAGTTAGTACGTAACACTGTTAAATGTAATAAGTGAGCAGAGCTCAGTACGATGAATTTGCAGTGGAACTTTCTATTCTAGCACTCTTTCCCTTATTGGATCAGTCAGATGAATACCAAAAAATAAAAATAAAATAAAAAATAAAAATAAAAATAAAAACCACCCCTACACAGGACATGCCAAGATTACCTGAAAAGCTTTTGCAAAGGATTCACTCTCCACTGAATTTTTTTTCAAAGTGGTAAGACTTGATGACATTTCCAGCCCCAAAGAAGTTACGTCTTTCTCAGTCCTCAAAAATGAGGAAATGAGGAAAACTCAGTTCTGTTCCTCAGCTCCAGCTTCTGTTATATACTTCAACATGTACCCTTTAAGAAGGTCAATGCTTCTCTTTTTCAGAAACAGAAATATAAAATGACACATCCAATATTTCCGCAGTACCGGATAACATGGTTCCAGCAGCCTTGCACATATGTCCATAACCCAGACTTTTTTTTTTTTTTTTTTTTAATTATCTGTGACTTTAAAAACCCACACCCACACCCACACAAGTACACACATACAACTTTAGATAAACACGCGACATTCTGCTTGGAGGCAATTTACTCTTGGATACTTAGAAATTGAGATTTATTGTAGTTTTGTGAGTCACTTTGCAGGTTGTTTCATGGACTGTAAAGCGAGCTGTTCTACACAGAGTCAAATTATTTCATCTTATAAAATAAAATAACTAGCTAGCTGTGATTTTTAGAGATCTTTCCTATTACCTGCATCCAAAAGACTAGTTTGCCTTCCAGTCTTATTATAGTTTGTACTAAATTTTCCACATATCCTGTGCATTGACAGAAGGCTTATTAAAGAGTCAATTTGTCTGGGGTTAAGGCATCAGGCGAGGCACCAGGAGCCTGTGAGTTCTAGTCCCCCCCCCTTAGGCATGAAAACGGACTGGGTGACCGTGGGCCTGTCACTCTTTCAGCCCAACCCACCTCACAGGGTTGTTTTGGGGAAAATAGGAGGAAGCAATATGTTCATAGTCTTCACTTATTTATAAAAAATAATAAAGGCGGGATAAAAAATGAAATAAATAAAATATTTATAAAACATATATAACCCTTCTAGATCCTAATAAATTATTTTTTAATAAAAATCTGTATAATTGTATGTATTATATCTATAATATTCTGTATAATCCCTTATTCTTCCATATTGTTCATATATATATATATCTGCCTGGGTGTCAAAGGTAGTATATGCTATGCTGCATACTATCACCTTCCTTATATGAATCATAATTTGTGCAAATTCATTTTTACCCTCTAAAATACTATTATCCAGTTGCTAGGATATCCCATTCATTTTGGCAAATCCACCGAAACAGTGGATAGAATTTGAAAATATCGTAGACTCCTATAAACACTTAAGGCATTTACTCCTTCAAAAGGTCTTGCCAGCTCGAAATTTATCACGCTGAATGCAGCGATTACAGACACTAACTTGCCTGTTTGTGAAAAAGCTTTTGGCTGGGGAGCTTGCAATACTGCTGGGCGCAAGACGCTTCGCTGTTGTTCCTTCGGTTTTTGACTTGGGACTCCTGAAAATGAAAGCAAGCTTTTATTTCTTTGACCGTTAGCACTGTTCGCATTGGTAATGAGAAAAATTCAGCAAAAAAATCCTCTACTATCTTATATCTTTGTTTTCCCTCCATTTTACGGAAAGCCATCGCTTACCTGCACTTGGTGCCTGGCCGTGGATTAGAGTGGGTGGCTTCAATCTAAATCCAGAGCTCTTTTCCTCTGTAGTGCAAAATAATAAAAAATAAGATAATTACACAAACTGTACAATGCGAGAGGCAATGGCCAAGATTCATAATATTTTGCCCAATGTTATTATTTTTTCAAAAGGAAAAAGACCCAAAAATCAAAAGATAAGAAACCGAAAGGTAATGATAATGTAAAGAGCTAGTTTGTTGTAGCGGTTAAGGTGCTGGCTTAGAAACCAGGAGTCTGTGAGTTCTAGTTCTGCCTAAGGCATGAAAACCGGCTTGGTGAATTTGGGCCAGTCACTCTCTCTCAATCCAAACCATAGAGTTGTTGTTGCTGTTGTTAAGAAAAAGAGGAGAAAGGAGGAGTATTATGCAAATTCTTCGCCTTGAGTTTCTTATAAAAGGAGCCCTGATGGTGCAGTGGTTAGAATGCAGTATTGGAGTTCGATCCTGATGAGGCTGGAGGTTGACTCAGCCTTCCATCCTTCCAAAGTTGCTAAAATGAGGATTCAGATTGTTGGGGGCAATATGGTGACATTATAAACCGCCCAGAGAGTGCTATAAAGCAGGGGTCTCCAACCTTGGCAACTTTTAAGACTTGTGGACTTCAACTCCCAGAGTTCCTCAGCCAGCTTTGCTGGCTGAAGAATTCTGGGTGTTGAAGTCCACAAGTCTTAAAGTTGCCAAGGTTGGAGACCCCTGCTATAAAGCACTATAGGGTGATATATAAATGCTATTGCTAAAATTAATAGAGGTGGGATAAAACTCTAACAAAGAAATAAAATAAATAAAAACATGCAGAGTTAAAACTAACCAGAACCAGCCAATATTATTAGACTAATGCCAAGCATCCTGATGATTTTATACAGCACTTTTCTGAGTAATGTGTCTATAGCAATAGCAATAGCAGTTAGACTTATATACTGCTTCATAGTGCTTTACAGCACTCTCTAAGCGGTTTACAGAGTTAGCATATTGCCCCCAACAATCTGGGTCCTCATTTTACCCACCTTGGAAGGATGGAAGGCTGAGTCAACCTTGAGCCGGTGAGATTTGAACCGCCGAACTGCAGCTAGCAGTCAGCTGAAGTAGCCTGCAGTGCTGCACTCTAACCACTGCGCCACCTCGGCTCTTGAAAGTCTAAGTAAAGACTTTCTGTAAAAGGCCACTGATTCAATCCCTTCTTCTCATTCAGGTTTATGTAATTATGAAGTGAAATCTAAAGGTACAATATACCTAATGGTTGTGTCCCTATTACCTCTAATCTTCCTCAAGGCACTGTTTAAACATGCATTCCTTTCTCAGGCAAAGCTGGGCAACGGGAATGGGGGAAAAAGAGGTAGATCTGGAATTTTTTTTTTTTTTTTTACCTGTCTGTGAAGGAGGGAACTGTGTTAATGAAGACGTTCTTTCCCGCTTTACAGGAGGACAGTAACCCCCATCCTCTCGGTCAGATTCTGTAGGGACAGTCAGTAAACAGAAGAAGTAGAAATATAGCCCTGGCAGGTAATTCTGATTGGATTCTCACCCCTCAAATGGAACTCAGCTAAATAGGCCTGCAATAGATAATTCTCATGTTTTCAAAGACAAGGCCATTTCACAGCTATTTATCCACAGGAACACTCTGTCTTTAACTTACTTCAAAGGTCAGCATTGCTACATCCCTTCTTTACATCAGTGTACAATTAACTTATGGCAATTGCTACTAATTGGTTTTACTGAAGTCAACTATCCATGTAGACTAAATTTAATTTTCCTATTCAGAGATGTTCTTTCTCTAGGTCAGGTTTCTCCAGACTTGGCAACTTTGAGACCTGTTGCCAGAACTCCCAGAATTCCCAGCAGCATGGCTGGCTGAAGAATTGTGGGAGCTGAAGTCCACAAGTCTTAAAGATGCCAACTTTGGAGACCCCTGCTCTAAATACTACATGACTAATCCAATACAAGAAAACACTACTGGTGTGAAAACCAGGCCTGAGGAGAGGGGGGTGCAGCCGGTACATTATTCCGGGGCCCATGGAGCTCAAAGGGGGCCCATGAAGGGGAATTTTTAAAATTTTTTTACAAACCCAAATTTTTAAAAAGAAAAACAGGTTCTTAGTTTATGAATATATTTTATATTTCATTTGAGTTTATGAATGGTTATGAAATGTCATTTCAAAAATCTGGAGCTCAAAAACGCAAGGAAAAACAGAAATGTGATGAGATTAATAAAAAGGGGCGACAAACGCTTTTTCAATTTGGCATTAAATGCAGCAGCGGCGCTCTCGCGCACATGGCCCAGCTGGGGTGGGTGGGGGCGCCTCTCCCGAGCGTGCGCAAATGCGCCCTCCCTTCCTTTTCAGCCGAGGCCTCTCCGAGCGGTGTGTGTCAGGTGAGCGGGAAAGGCTGCGCAGCCTCCCCCCGTGTTTCCCATGCAGGAGACCGAGGAGAGCCTGGTGGCGGCGGCAGTCTCCCCTTCCGACGCCCTTTCCGCCGACGCAGAGGGGTCCGGAGGCGGCGGAGGAGGGAGCAACAGCAGCGACTCGGAGGCCGAACGGCTGGCGGCGGAGTCGCCTGAGGGACAGGAGGCCCAGACGGAGCCCCAACCAGACGGAAATGTTGATGCCGACGAGGCTGAGGAAGAGGAGGAGGAGGAGGAAAAAAGCAGCAGGGGCCCATATTAGTCTTGTTCCAGCACTTAATAATCCTCTCGGCGGCCCTGGTGAAAACTATTCACTGTTAAGCTAACCAATGCTAGAAAAATACTGCTGGCCTTTGCTCACAGTTCAGCGGTGCTTTTAATATGTACTTTGCATTAGATTATGGGGTCTGTTTTGACGTGGGAGGTCAAAACTCTTAAAACATGGAGACCAGCTACTGGAATTCCTCTGCAAAATAAATGCATTTACACCCATAAACAGCCAGGCAGGGGGGGGGGGAAATGTATTAATTTGTATTCAGGGATTTTTCTGGATTCTTTAGGCAAGTGGAATGAGCTTCCTCACCTTCCCCATCTTCTGGACTTGACTCATCTGCTGATCTCTGCAACAAATACATTTATATTAAAAAAATCAGACTGTATCACAAAACATAACGCTACCTGACTTTTTTTTGCATATGTTACATCACGGGTGTCAAACTCGCGGCGTCATGTTGCCGTCATGTGACATTTCCCCCCTTCGCGGAGCTGGAGTGGGCGTGGCCTGCGCATGACGCATCCGGCCCGCGGGCCACCAGTTTGACACCCCTGTGTTACATCTTAATGTGGTGCATTGCTAAGTAATAAGTCTGTGCCTGCGTCAAAAATAATTCAGAAAAAAGACTTTGGATGCCAAACCTTGAGAATCACATTATCTTTATTGAGTCAAATTCTTAGAGCAGCTGCAATTTTCCCCCCAGTTTGTTGGGAAGCTTGAAAAACACCTAAATAGCAATAAGGTGCTAGACTCGTGCTTAATGGGCTCTGAAAGCACTTTTTCTGAATAATCTATGAACTGTACCAGCCCTAATAAATGTAGATTAGATGCAAAATAATCTTTCTTTCAATTTAAAGGGTTTATAACAATAAATCAAAAATGGAGGGGGGGGGAGGTGTTTGGGCAACACTCTGTTCTTAACTGATGACAGCAAAATGGTAACGAGAAAGAACCCAGGAGGAAAAGCCGAACAAAGCCAAACCTTTTTGAGTATGTGGAGAAAACTAGTTAATCAATTAAAGCTGAATTAATTAACCCAAAAGGTATCTCCAATACCTGAGCAACAGAAACTTTGTTTATATTTTAAAGCTCTTGGACTAGAGACAAACTGTAAATGGTATACATCAGGGGTCCCCAAACTTGGCAACTTTAAGACTTGTGGACTTCAACTCCCAGCATAGCTGGCTGGAGAATTCTGGGAGCTGAAGTCCATAAGTCTTAAAGTTGCCAAGTTTGAAGACCTCTGGTATACATCATCTTAGAAGACAGGCTCCCTCCTGTGGAAAGAACAGAGTACTTCTTTTTTTAAAAAAATAATTTTATTGAAGTTTGCAGTTACAAAAATAAAAGATCAATACAAACTAAAATAGTAAAAAAAAAAAAAAGAATGAAAAAAGAGGGATAGAAAGTGCAGATAGAAAAAGGAAAATAGAAAAGGAAAAATAAGAAAATAGAAAAGGAAAAATAAGAATATAGTAAAAAGAAAAGAAATGTATTTAAAACTGTCTTCCCCCTTCCTCACCAGTACAAAGTACCGTATTTTTCGGAGTATAAGACGCACCGGAGTATAAGATGCACCTTGGTTTTTGGGGAGGAAAATGGGGGGGGGGGAATTCTGCCTACCAGGTATTCATCTGGCTAGTCCTTAGCCTGGTCAGCTTCAGCACATTACTTCGCTCGCTGGTTTTGAGGTTGGGGCTGTGCTTCTAAAGCACAGCTGATCGTCGGAGGGAGCAGCAATTAGAAAAGCAGGCAAAGCACGGAAGATCACTTAGCTCATGTTGGGGCTGAAAAACAGCTTCAAAAGCATGGTGCTTTTGCACGGAGCTCCAGTGACTAAAGCAGACAAAGCACGGAAGGGGTAAGAGAAGGCAGCAGCTGTTCTGGGTAGCCATTTTGGGCACCGCGCGTCAAGCGTTTGGAGGCTGAAAACACAACGCGCGGAGCCCAAAAACACAAACCATTGTCGGTGGCAATCTCTGCAGCCAGGAAGAGGACGCGCGGAGGCTGAAGGGTAGGGTCCGGCGGGTGGGCGGGGCTACATTCGGAGTATAAGACGCACCCAAATTTTCAGCCTCTTTTAGGAGGGAAAAAAGTGTGTCTTATACTCCGAAAAATACGGTATCTTTTTCCCATATCTCATGTCATATATAAACAAATTCTTATAGTCTCTAATTTAGTCTTAATCAGAAAAAAGAATATTAAATCAGAAAATAACACATGTATTTTAAATGTAACCAAATAAACCAACTTTATATTTCTTTTATTTTAACACAACTGTTTATCATTTGCTCCAAAAAATACGGCAAAAAATCCTCTTTTTCCAAATCTTTAAAGCCACGTTGTTTGGTGCTGGTCAATAAAAATCCATTAAGGGTCACCAGAAACAACAACATGCATATTTTAACCTTGATCAAATAAACCAACTTTGTATTCCTTCCTTTTGATTCTGATCTTTAATCCCTTTGAATAATGCCCCAGAACTTGATTTCTTTTTATTTTCTCTTTGTCTCTTCTTAGAATATATTTCAAAACTTTAACAAGTTCTTTTGTAAATCTAATATAAAAAAATTATATCCAAGTCATTCTTGTGGTTTGTTATATGTATATCCCTTTTAATTATTAAGACATCAGCCAATGTCATCTGCATAACCAGTGTGCCATTTTTTCCAAATCATTCTTATAATTTGTCATTTTTAAATCTACATTCAAATCAGCATCAGTTTTGTCCAATAATACTTGTTCTTTTTCTACAGCCTATTTTAAATCCAGTTTATCCATGGCAGCAGACAATTTTAAGATTAAGTTTTGAGTCCGTTGTTCTTAAAAATCCTCTAAATTCTTCTAAAGTTAAAGTATTGTGCTCCATTCTGTCATAGTGAATCAAATTTAGGTGTTCTTCTCCTCTAATCAAGAACATAAGATTATGCGTGGTGTCTGCAGTTTTTATAAGGATATGTGTCAAAAGGTAATTTACATTTTTACATAGTGCATACAAGTGCTGCTGCAGGTTTCACCTTCAAAATGGAATATTTCTTTTGTGATATAATAAGGTCTCCTTCACTTTAAACATATTATTGCAAAACATTTCTGCATCAATGTTTCTCTCTATCAAGAACTATGTTTCCTTTCTGTCATGCAGATTTGATCAATTAAGAGAATTTTCATGTGATCAATTTTTCAAACAAGCTGTTTGTCTATTTTAGTAAGAAAGAACATGTGAGGAAGATAAATAGTCCTCAATGAAAGGAGCTGAAAATAAACATGAATAAGAGAGTTCACAAACAAAATTCAGATGAATATAATTAAAGAGAAAGTAGCAATCTATTAGCCAAGAGAAAATGTTCTACTAAATCCATTAAAAACGCTAAAATGACACATCGCTTAAAAGTTGTTTTACTAGCCTTACATAAAAATAGACTTCTACTCAGATTATAAAAAATAGTAGCATAATGTATATTCTTCCTACATATCCTTGCTAGTGAGGTATACACATAACAACACCAAGACATATTTAGGGTTACTATGATATAAATGCAATTAATGGATTAACATTCAATGCAAATCAGTCTACTACAGTATTTCAACTGTAGTAGAAATTAGCTGTTTCTACAAACAATGATAAACTAGGACTCATTGTTACAGACGAAATCTGCAGAACAAGGTATTTTTTCTTCCTTCTATGTAGATTGAGAAATAAACCACAATCCCATTTTCTTTCAGCATTTCCTGTTTTAGAAACAATCCTCAATTTCCAACAATTGAGTCCAAAATTTCTATTGCTAAGTGAGTTTTGCCTCATTTTACGCCCTTTCTTGCCACAGTTGTTGAATCACTGCAGTTATAAAGTTAGCAACATGGTTGTTAAGTGACTCTGGCTTCCCCATTGACTATTTGTCAGAAGGTTGCAAAAGGTGATCAAATGACCCCAAGAACATTGCAGCCATCATGAATATGAGCCAGTTGCCAAGCATCTGAACTTTGATCACATGATCATGAAGCTGCTGCAACGGTCAACTGTGAAAAATGGTCATAAGCCACTTTGTTCAGTGCTGTTGTAACTTTGAGTGGTCACTAAACAAACTGCTGTAAATCGAGGACTACCTGCATTTCTACCGTATGTACAGTCCTCTCGAACTGTGGTTGAAAGTAAACTCCAGCTTCTTAAAACGAATTACCGTATTTTTCGGAGTATAAGACGCACCTTCCCCCCCCCTAAAAGAGGGTGAAAATGTTGGTGCGTCTTATACAACGAATACAGTCATTTTTGGTCTCCCGAAGCCCTGCCCCTGCATCTCATTTTTGCGAAAAATGGGCCCATTTTTCGCAAAAACGGGGCACGCAGAGGGTTTGGGAGGCCTGCAGAGTGCTCCTGGGGGCCAGGGAGGACAAAAATTTTTTTTTCTTACTTACCTCTTTGAAATCTTGGTGCGTCTTATACACCGGTGTGTCTTCTAGTCCGAAAAATACGGTAACTAAATGCTACATTTGAATTGACTTCATTAGATAATAATATAAATATTTTGTAGCTTAGTCTTAATCACAAATCACATTTTCCTTCTCGCAGTTGCATGGAAAAAAGAAAGAGAAGGGGCAGCATGTTCCAGCACTACAGTTTCCTTGAGGCCATGTGTGTACATAACGCTAAACTATGGATTAACCTTGTACACAAAATTCTTCGCTGGATGTTATGTACAGAAAAGACTAATTCAAATTGTTTGAAATAATTAAGCCACAAGCCCAGGTACACAAGAAATGTTCATGTTCACAGCGGAGAAGAGGATGAGACAGCAATTCAGTGGCCTTTCCTTACATCCGTTTTGCCGAATCAGTACACATCCACACAAACTTCTGGGCCAAAAGAAGCCTCCATTAGAACTTGGAAAGAACCAGCTTGAGTTCTAATGTCAACAGCACCTCCTGCCTGTGGTGAGAATTTATTCCCTTGAGGCAATCACGCATGGAAGACATGCCCCCCCCCACACCTCAAATACTGGGACCAGTTTTGAGCAAACATTTTAGGAAGAGTAACCATTTCAGAGAATGAAGATTACCAATGGATTAGAAACTCTCCTATGAAGAGAGAGTGAAGGAATTGGAAACGGTTTTTCTTCTCCAGAAAAGATTGATGGGACTATGAACATACTCTTTAGATCAAGGGTCCCCAACCCCCGGTTCGTGGCCTGATAGGAATAGGGCCGCACAAGTGACAGGCGAGTGGGCAAAGCTTCATCTGCACATGCACAGGATGTAAGTCAGGGGTGGGTTCTACTTACCTTCCCTACTGGTTCTGATCGCGATGGACGTGCGCGTTTTGTGCACGCGCGCTCCCTTCACTCGCTCACGCATCCCGTCACTTAAAACACCCGGAAATGATCCTCTGCGCATGCGCAGAAGCCTTTGCGCATGCGCAGAGGGTTATTTTTCAAGCCGCGACGACCGGAGAACCGGTTCAGGGGCATGGACCGCCAGTCTTTGCTGCCAGTTCGGTGAGCGGCGGTAAATTTCCGCTACCGGTTCTAATGAACCCGTCCGAACCGGCAGCAACCCACCTCTGATGTAGGTTGCGTTCAAACCCCCCCACACCCCCCGCCAGTCCGTGGAAAAATTCCATGAAACTGGTCTCTGGTGCCAGAAAGGTTGGGGACCACTGCTTTAGATATCTCAAAAGATGGCCAAGATAATGTGAATGTTCAAGATCTATCTGCTATCCCTCCAAAGTGTAGGATATGGACCAATGATTTCAAGTTATGGGAAAATAAATTCCACGGTGGGCTTCCCTTCATTGGCTGTGTTCAAGCAACAGAGGCCAGAGGGTCTTCTTGTGTGGGATGTTTTGACCCACTGAACTGAGACGGGGTGGTTGCACTAAATGGCCCTATGACTCTGTAACAGAGAGAAGTGTATTTTCCACTTCTAGACCTTACATGATGGGCAATCAGCATAGACTGGCACCACAGCAGCTGGCTTAGATAATATTTACAAATATAGTATAGTACAGTGATGGCGAACCTTTTTTGGCTCGGGTGCCAAAAGTGTGTGTGCGCGCGCGATAGCGTGCATGCGGGTACCCACACCCATAATGCAATGCCCTCCCCCCACGCATGCACAAAACCCCTGCGCTGCCCCCCCGCGCATGCGCACAGGCCTCACTGAAGCTGTGAAGCTGCCCTACTACTTACCTTCAGTGGAGCTGCCCTACTACTTACCTTCAGATAGTTGCAACCAGGCCTCCCACACCTCGGCCCATTTCTTCTGCAGCCTGCAAGGCTTTCCTGAAGGCCTCTATAGCTCTATAGAGAGCTCCAGATCGATCCGGAGATCTGTTATCAGCTGAAGAGGCCTTTCCTAAAGGCCTCTGAAAGGAGGCTGGGGGTGAGCACACAAGTGAACTTCCGGTTGGGCCATTTTTAGCCGTCCCCATGCTTCAGGAGGCTTTCCTGAAGCCTGGAAAGAGCGAAAACAGCCAAAAAGAAGGCCGAAAATCATCTGGCCAGCGTGCGCATGCGTGCTGGAGCTGACATAGGGCAACGCCTCGCGTGCCCTCAGATATGGCTCTGCGTGCCACCTGTGGCACGCGTGCCATAGGTTCGCCATCACTGGTATAGTATTATTCCAGTCAAGAAAACTGCCCTTGCCTACCCTCCCCCCCCCCTTGAATCAGAAGCGAGCCAACAAATACACCATATACCAGGGGGTCCCCAAACTTGGCAACTTTAAGACTTGTGGAAGTCTTAAAGAATTCTCCCAGAATTCTCCAGCCAGCTATGCCCCCCCCACCTTTAAATTCTATTCCCTGTGTGTGTGTTTTTATTGTTCTTTGTTTTTAAATATTTTAACGGTTGTAAGTTGCCCAGAGTCATTAGGAGTCAGGCAGCATATAAAACAGGATTATTACTATTACTGTTTTAAACAAAACACGACCACATACCTGGCTCTCTCAAAGCCCCCCACCTCCCAAATTTTATTTCTATGTCCGCTTTTTCATATGACTGATTGATTTTCATTTCCTCCAAACTCATGATTCCTCCTGAAGCTTCCAGGCATAATTCTTCTTAACTCACAGCATGCCCAACCATTGCAACCTCTATGCACAGTGCAAAGACCCATTTAGTAATATCCAATTTTGTTTTGTTTTTTAATTAAGGGCAGTATATGACAATCATGAAAACCGGAATAAATATAAACAAAATGAATAAGAACATAATCTCTGACATACTGGGGATATTCTACCTCCCCACCACAGTTTTAGCAGCAGCTGCCCTGAAACTTTAATGAGAGAGGAAGAGACTGAGTCAATTTGAAGCTGATATAACCAAATATATTTGAAGTGCTATACAGATTCTCCATAGCATCACATTGATCATTAACATCATATGCGCTGTATGGTGAATGAATACCCCATGTATCCCACTTTTGGACACTTGAAATATAAACCTTCTATGAGGCAGTTTTTATCCATGCAGACTCATCCACCCCTATCTCACATGGCTTACTTATTATTATAATGGTTCAAATTCGATTTTCCCTCAAAGTCTACAATAATGTAAATCGGACCCCTGTTTAGTCATGTATCACATCCTCACCCCCGCCGCACACAGAAAGAGAGGAAGCCTTGCCTTCTGAGAAGCCACTTATAAAGCTCAAAGCTTCCTTCCAAAGGAACACACTGGGTGACACACTTTCGGTTCTCTCTGCCTCCTCCATCCACTGACAGAGCCTCTTTGCTTGCTCAGAGGCTCTTCTTTTTCCTGCTTTGATTAGAGCACAATACTTTTAATAAAGAAACACAGTGCACGGTTACTCAGATGTCGATCCCACTGCATTCAGCAAGACTTACTTCCAGGAAAGTGCAGTTGGGATAATTAAGAAGACAGGAAAAAGAAGAGTTCAAACTTCTTATCTTATGAAGGGTTATCTGGCTTCATATTACACAGCCGAGGTGGCGCTGTGGTTAGAGTGCAGCACTGCAGGCTACTTCAGCTGACTGCTAGCTGCAGTTCGGCGGTTCAAATCTCACCGGCTCAAGGTTGACTCAGCCTTCCATCCTTCCGAGGTGGGTAAAATGAGGACCCAGATTGTTGGGGGCAATATGCTGACTCTGTGAACCGCTTAGAGAGGGCTGTAAAGCACTGTAAAGCGGTATATAAGTCTAAGTGCTATTGCTAATATTAGAGGAATAAGAAATGACATTGCTATAGACTACATGCCTGTAGTCTGAGATGCTCATCATATGCCCTTTTCTAACCATTATATGCCTCCTCATCAGAAGAGTAACTACTTAGGGACTTTAAAAGCTCTCCATAAAAGGCTCACCTGTTCCATTTTTGAAGGTGGAGGCCAATTTCTCTTCCTTTCTACTGCTGCCTCCTGTTATTTCCTATGGGCTAAAAAATTCAGAAACTATCTTTTGTAAAATATTCCCTGGATAAAGACTGTAGCTCAGTAAACACTGCATACATGCAAAAAGATCACAGGCTCAATCTCTGACGTCTCGAAGCAGGATTGGGAAAATCTCTCCAAAAACCTGAGGTACCACTGCCAATCAGTGCATAGACAATACTGAACTAAATGAGACTATTTGGCTTACACAGCTTCTTTGTCTAAAAGAAGATCTGTTGTGTCAGCTACAAAGAAAATACTTCCCATTATTTTAGAAAGAGGAAATCAAGCAGGTGGGAAGCAATTAGAAGTGCAAGTCTCACAGCTGACAAGTTAAACTATAGGCATTTTAGAGAGGAGGAAAGGAAAACTAAAAAAGAAAACAAAAACAAAAACAAAAACAAAACAAAACAGAGTTTCACCAGAAATCCTTGGTAGGTTCTGACTTACCCTGCCAATACAGGAAGCAGCTCGGATACAAGCAACTGAGGGGGCAGGAGCCTCAAGGTTGCACCCCTTGTTGATTTGGGGTGACCCATAGCCCGGTGAGGAGATTCTGCTTCTCCCTGAGGG
This sequence comes from Thermophis baileyi, assembly GCA_003457575.1. Lineage (NCBI taxonomy): Eukaryota > Metazoa > Chordata > Lepidosauria > Squamata > Dipsadidae > Thermophis > Thermophis baileyi. The sequence continues at coordinate 1,380,354 of QLTV01003465.1, forward strand.
TCCTCGCCTGAATCCGACAGCCCTTTTTGCTCTGCAAGGGACTGGGAGCAAAGAAGAACAACAGCCCTTCAGTGCCAGGCAGCAAAAGGACAGAGGAGGATCCACTAAGGGCTTTTCTTCCTAGACTGGGTCCATGTCACTATCATAAACTGATGGGTGCTACAGCAGCAGCTGCTGGGATTCAAGCACATATACCCCAATGGCAAGCAGCCTCTGTGCAATCCTTCCACCTCGTTTACCCCCACAAATCTTTGGCTTTATATGAATCACAAGCAACACTGATAACATTTGTCAGATTTTAAGAAGACTCTCCCTGTTATTCAATCACAAACGAACAAGCTCCACAGGCTCCAGCCAGATTGGCAAAGACTTCCAGATGTCACCAGCTAGGTTCCTTGACACTCTCCTACAAAACTGCCTGATTTCCTGGAGATGGATCTACCAAGTTCTCAAGGTCCCCCAAAACTGGATTTTAAACTTAAGAGACCATGTTTTTCAAAAATGAAAACTAGTGCCCAATCAAATAAATGACCAAAACCAAAGTCAAGTTATGTTACTTTGAAAGGTGGTGATAATTCCTGCAGAGATGGAGGGAGGAAGGGAGGGAGGGAGGGAGGGAGGGAGGGAGGAAGGAAGGAAGGAAGGAAGGAAGGAAGGAAGGAAGGAAAAGACATTTCCAAACTATGGATGGTGAATACTAGGTTAATTCTGCCACTTTTTCCTCAATTCTCACATATATCAACTAAAGGAACTATGAAAATAAATTCACACAATTTACCAGCCCACTCAAGGCATACCAAGGCCGAGACATATACGATGTATCGGACTTTAGGCAAAAGTCAAAGCAACATCCCACTTATTTGGAAAACAGACAGCAGCTCAAGAGATATAATCATGGAACAAGTAATGGCAAAGCAATACAAAGATATCTGCAAATTATTATTAGATTTCCTCTCTCTTCTAATCCTGGGCAAAATGATGGAGGGGCTATTAAACAAAGTAAACATGACTGCCCTGAAAAAGGACAGGCTGCATTACACTTTGCTGTACTTATATATTTTGTGTAATTGAAGAACCAACCAGCAGGAAAACGTCTGTAGGAGGAGAGACACTGCATGCAATCTTCTCAATGTTGACCCCATACATATAATTATTAACCCAACCGGATTCTATGTGTCCCAAATCACAAGAAATCAGCAGTGCACTGTTTGATAAAAATACAAAATAAAATTCCTTTATTTTGACCCGTATGCTGTGTTGTATCCCCTTCCCAAACATCAAGATAGGGAGACATTTCTGATTTCTCTCAGGTGCCAACGCAGCCAATCCATTTTCTCTTCTACTCAAATGGGACTTAAACCTGCATTTCATTTCCCAAAGAGAACCAGGATCAGAGGAAGTTTTGCACAACAGTTCAACTGAATGACTGTTCAATATGGTAAAAGTACTCGAAGTTACTTAAATCTATGAAATTTTCAAACTGAAGTATTGAGCTGTCTTTAGCTATGCTTAGAAATTAAGCTGTGCTCATTACTGCATAAACTTGCAGATAAGCCGACCCTCACATTTTTAACAAAATACCATGAAAAATGTGCCACCTGCAGATAGGTCAACCCTTGAAATTTTTGCACGTTTTCAATATATTCTAAAGGACTTTGTTTTAATACTTCGAATCAATAAATGGTGTTTCTGTTTGAAATTTTCACAACTGGCTTATCTGAGGGTGTTGTGTTTTTCATAGTATTTTGGTTGAAAATTTTAGACTTGGCTTAATCCATGAGTATATATGAGTACTTTTAAAAACTATTACCATATATACACATAGATAAGCCCATCTACGGATAAAGCCAAACCCAATTTGGGGGGGGGGGTGTATTTTGTAATCTAAAATCACTGGTTTATCCAGGAGTATATACGGTACATACAGAACGAATTGCTATGAAGTCTAGAAAATGAATGAAGATGACAAATATAGCTCCTCATTGCACAGGTGAGGAAGTAAAATCTTCCCTTTAGGTATACCACTGCTCCTATTAGAGCAGCCAGCAATCTCACAGAAACAACTTGAGGAAGAGGAAAAAACAAAAGGATATTAGAATTAGATTAGATTTATTATATTAACCTAAATTAAATTTATTAAATTAACCTAAGAGCAAGACAAAAAGCCATATAATACTAAACTCAGACATATTTTCCTGGGCCTGTCAACCGCAGGATGATAATGCAAAAACATAGAGCCTATAAAATATTAGAATCACCACCTAATTAAAAACATTCATTGGTCACGTGAGTAACTTTATAACTTGATTTAATAATCACATTCAATCTGCATAAAAGAAACTAGAAGGGTGCTTATTTCCCGTTAGGTTTGGTACTAACTTAGAAGAACCCTGTTGGCACAGTGTTTAGATTGCAGTATTTCAGGCTAACTCTGCCCACAGCCTGGAGTTCAATCCTGATGGGCACTAGGTTGACTCCATCCTTCAGAGGTCAGTAAAATGAGGACCCAGATTGTTGGAGGCAATACGCTGACTTTTTAAGCCGTTCCGAGAGTGCTATAAAGCACTATGGAGCAGTCGATAAGTCTAAATGCTACTGCTAAGTGTTAAAGAGGCTTTCCTTCTTATCATTTAAGAAGGAAGAATGCAATTTTACTCAGTGCAATAATTTAAGGGAAAATTTAAGAGAAAGTGATGTACAGGTGGCATTTGATGTCTGTGAAACTATGTATAAGAACATTTAAGGTAAATGTTGGAAATGTGGAAAGTAGAATAGAATCTATGTGGTGGACTTGTGAATTGGCCAAAAATGTTTGGTTATTGAACCATAGGATATTGGTGAAAATAAAAGAAATCCCTTTTCAGATGAAGTCAGAACTGTACTTATTAGGGTTTATGGAAGAAGGAACTAAGTAAAAAGCATGGTGTCTTATTGTTGTATGTGATCACTGGGGCAAGATTATTATATGCAGAGAAAAGGAAAAATAAAGAAGCTTCAATTAGCAATAGCATTTAGACTTATATACTGCTCCACAGTGCTTTACAGCCCTCTCTAAGCGGTTTACAGAGTTAGCATATTGCCCCCAACAATCTGGGTCCTCATTTTACCCACCTCAGAAGGATGGAAGGCTGAGTCAACCTTGAGCCGGTGAGATTTGAACCGCCGAACTGCAGCTAGCAGTCAGCTGAAGTAGCCTGCAGTACTGCACTCTAACCACTGCGCCACCTCGGCTCTTGTTAAAGACTGGATATTTAAATCCATATTCAATCTTGGTGGATATGAGAAAACTGACATGTCTAATTAGAGAGAAATCTATAGAGGTGTTTATTAAAGATGGAGCTGGTTTATGGATTATATTATAAAAGTAGAGAAAAATAGGTTGATGGCAAAGGGTTTAATAGCTTAAATAAGGGGAGATAATGGAAAATTTAAATAGTGATTACAATGGTATAAAAGAATAATAAATGGTTAACGAATTATCTGTAAGGAAAGCGAAGAGCTAAAATGGACATGTTTTTAAATCCGACGTTTAGTGTTGTATTTGTAGGTTTATGTTTCTAGATATGTTTAGGTATTGTGCTTTTTAATGTTTACTTTATGTGTAGAATTTTAATCATTTATATAAGAAGAATGCCTTTAATAAGTTACTGATTACCAACTGAATATTTTTGAAAGACAAAAAATATCAGACACATGACTTGAAAATACGCCTCACAATTGTTGACTATTCTTTTAGATGATAAGACTGTGGCATCTTCAGAACAAGCAGCAAAAGATTATTCTTCAAAATCCCTGAGAATTACAATTGGACAGTGCAGAATCTACTCTGCATAAAACTGCCAAATTAAAGAGAAAGTTTCTTATAGGATTAAAAAAAATCAAATAATCTGATTAATTGGCAAAAGCACTTGACGCAAGCCAATAAATTTTTGTCATTAATATTATTTTCTCTTACAAAATCCATGTATATACCACCCTTGTTCAAGAGCAGAGGTACGTTTATTAATAAGGATATGAAGACCTCATCTATCTATTCTTCTGGTTTTTTTTTTTAACCAGGAGATTTCTCAGGGATTCTTCTGTTAGCCATGCACCCAATTTTCCTTCTAATGCTCATATATGGGATGCTGGAGTTAGGGAAACCATATCCGCATTGAAAAAATGTCAGCAGTAAAGAGAGGTGGGTTTTTTTCCATCTATTTGTTGCTGTCTAGAGCAGGGGTCGGCAACCTTAAAAACTCAAAGAGCCATTTGGACCCGTTTCCCAGAGAAAACAAAACACCCGGAGCCACAAAACCTGGGTGGGCGTGGCCAACTCGATGTCACTCCCGAGTCACATGACACACCCCCAAACTACGCCTACCCAGGTTTTGTGGCTCTATGTTTTCTTTTCTATGAGAAAAAGGTATCTCTCTCTCTTTTCCCTCTCTCTTTTTCTCTCTCCATCTCTCTTTCTCCCTCTCCTATCTCTCTCCCTCCCTCTCATCTTTCTTTCTCTTTCCCTCTCCCCATCTCTCTCTTTCCCTCTCCCTTCCTCCCCACCCATCTCTCTCTCCCTCTCCCCCCCCCACCTCCCTCTCTCTCCCCTTCTCTGAGTGCTGAGGAATGATCGCCACCCCCAGCGGGGGCTTCTCTTTGGGTGACCCCCCTCTCGCGACTCCCTGGCTGGCTGTGGTACGTGTGGGGAGACCCTCCTCAAGCGTGCGCCAAAGCGCAGCAAAGGCGTGTGCGGAGGGCGGGCGGCTGCTCGCTTAAGGAGGGTCTTTGGATGCGGCTTCTCTCCTGCCCTAAGGATCCGGCCATTGCCTTGCCATGCCCTGTCCTGTCCCCCCTCCCCGCAGCTCTTCGGCCGAGCAGGGAGGGCGTGAGCTCCAGCCCGAAGCGGCAGGAAGCGAAGGCTGCCTTCGCTCCGGTGACCCTCCTCCCCCTCCTTCTCCTCTCATGCGGGTGGGGGGGGGGCACGGCAAGGCGATGGCCGCCGCCCGCCCTCCGCGCACGCCTTTGCTGTGCTTTGGCGCTCACTTGAGGGTCTCCCCGCGCATGCACACCCTCCTGGCCCCGCCACAGCCAGCCAGGGAGTTGCGAGAGGGGGAGGAGGGTCGCCTGAAGGAAAGCCTCCGCCGGGGGTGGCTATGTTCCTCAACCAGCGCCAGAGAATCAGCCCCGCCCGCTTCTCCATTCCTGCCGTCGCCCTTACCTTCTCAGGCCAGGTGAGGAAGGGGAGGGCGAGGCCAGCCAGTGATGGGACAGGAAGCCACAGCAGGGGGCCCAAAGAGCCGCATGCAGCTCCGGAGCTGCGGTTGCCGACCCCTGGTCTAGAGGTAGGTTGTCTGCTTAATCCAGATCATATATGATAATCCTAGATGTTGTATAAGTTCAGACATTGCACTTAGGAGGCCTAAGCATAAAGTACATGAACTAAGTACACATTTTGGAACATGACCCAGTTTTCTCAGTAATACAAAAGAAAACCCTCAGTAGATCAATCAACATCATGTTATTCCCATTAGGAACAGGACTTGAAAAAACCTTAGTTTATTCCATTTAAGCCTGGGGAAAAAAATCACCATTCTCTTGTCTCAACTTATAAGCAAGAATAATTCATTAGCCTTCCTTACCTTCTGTGCTTTATCTTTCTGAAATACAAAGACAGGAGGTGCAATGGCTGGCTTTTCTGTGAAGAAATAAATAAAAGAGATCTTATATTGCCTAATATTGAGACATACCACATGCAGTTCTCACTCTAAAAAATGAATGCTGCTTAGTCAACCATCATATCTTTCCCACCACTATTCAGGTGTGGATGAAAAATACTCTTAAAGACAGGTCAGCTGATAAGCAAGATGCTCTTCTCACTGTTACCAAACTCCCTTAGTTTCCTTAGATATATCAGTAACAGCAATAAAAAAGGCCTTAAAATCTTTTCAACCAATACATTTTCTTAAGAGAACTAACACAATGTAAAGTAACTGCCCTCCTATGTTCACTTTTATATCCTGCCTAATTTCTTTAATTTTATATATTTTACTTCTTAAGGATTTGGTCCTGAAAAATGTCTTAGGAATATTTGGGACAAGAAAACACAGTATTTATTCTTCTTTTTAATTCTAAAGGCTTTGAAGTTGAGTGATTTCAGAATTTTAAAATAAGGATGTCTAATGCTTCAGGTAGATAGACAACATCCAAAATGTGACCACTGGCTTATAAATAAGTCTAGTATCCAATGCACTTTGTTCTATTGGGTCACAAATGTTTGAAGGACTTCAAAATTATGGTCTGTGGTACCCCCAGACTCTTTTAGCAGCATTACAGAATACAAGAGCCATCAAAGCTATTATGAATCTAATGAAATAAATAAAAGAGGTTTCCCCAGAAGTGCCAAATATTTCAGGAGGAACAATAACTTATTAGCCCAATTAACAACAGCTCTAAAGAGAGACAAGGTAAATTCATGGAAGAGTAAACTTCTATTCATGACAGTAATAATAAAGTACACTTGTTTATGAAACAACATTCATAGGCACTCTGAATATCAATTACTTGGAAGCAACTATTTTCTTACTTTACTAGTGGGTTTTGTAGAGGCATCAGGTTGACTGTTACGTGAAGCAGATGTGGGACTGATATGGCAGAGATTTTCTTAAGATATTTTTTTTTTCTTCTAAGCACAATATTCTATGACAAGTAAATGCAAATAATAATGAAACACTTGGACAAACTAATAGATTTATCAATGCCATCACAGCCAATTACAGAACCTCCAATTTCAGATGTAACCTACCTTGAAATATTAAAGGCTGAAATCAGAAGAAAGTGATTGTTTCCTAAATGTAATTCGATAGTCACTGAAGGAACTAAGATGCTAGGATAGGCAAACTTCTAGGACTGATCTGACAGAAGTGTCTGATTTCTTGAAGTGTTAGTTATTACGTGTTAGTTATGCTTAAAACTTTAAACCACCTAATTTGCCAGATAAGCTTTGATTATCCCAAGATTATACAGTACAGATAGTTCTTGACTAACAACCATTCATTTAGTGACCAAAGTTACAGCAGCACTGAAAAAAGTGACGTATGACTGGTTTTCACACGACTGTTGCAGCATCCCCAAGGTCATGTGACCAAAATTTGGGCAATTGGCAACTGGCATGTATATATGACAGTTCCACTGTTCCAGGGTCATGTGATCCACATTTGAAACCTTCCCAGCCAGCTTCCAACAAGCAAAGTCAATGGGGGAAGCCAGATTCACTTAACAACCACATGATTCACTTAACAACTGCAGTGATTTGCTTAACAGCTACGGCAAAAAGGTCATAAAACGAGGCACAACTCACTTAACTGTTTCACTCAGCAACAGAAATTTTGGGCTCAATTCTGATTGCAAGCTGAGGACTACCTGCATTATATAGATATGGCATCCACCGGTGGGTAGAAGGCACATAGGGAAAAGAAGCTAATTATATAAATTGCTGCTTGTGAATGTGCTGCATGCTTTAGTAAGCAAAAAAATAAATAAAAATGTGACATTATCAGCACCTATAGATTATTTAATTTAGATCTGGAACATGATCTTCCTGATTGGGCTACTCTTATTTTTTCTACCATTATGGCACTTCTATTCTATTACTATTTTATACAGTCTTAGCCACTCTAACCTATTACTTCATCTAGGAGTTCATGAGAATGGCTTCCTCCATCATAAATTCTTTCTGATTCTGATTGTTCTAGGTCTATATCTATCTTCTTGTCCAAGATGCAAAATAATAAGCAATTTGCATAAATTCCAAGGCATTCTTCTACATGTTTCATGATAGGCTGTGGTGATAGGCACTTACTCCTATACATCTCATCTTTGAGCTTGTCCTAGAAATTAGTGGAAAAAGATAGAACTAGTGGTAGCCTGGAACAGTAGTGGATTCTAAAACCCGTTGCTACCGGTTCGTGCACGTCCGTGTCCCGGGCGGGTGGGCGGAGCCTCCCGCCGCCGCTACCGGCTCTAAGAACTGGGCCGAACTGGGAGCAACCCACCGCTGGTCTGGAAGCACTGTTCACTCACATGAGATGTGAGAAGCATATTCCATATACATTTTCAGGCCCTCTCATTGTAATAATGACTTTATAGATTTTAGGGAATATATTCCATTTTTATCACAGGCTGTTCTGCTGTTCTATATTTATAAAGAGAAATAACTATTCTTCCCATGCTCAGATGCACTCATATTTTATTCAGATCGTCTAAGATCGTGATGGCGAACCTATGGCACGCGTGCCACAGGTGGCACGCGGAGCCATATCTGAGGGTACGCGAGGTGTTGCCCTATGTCAGCTCCAGCATGCTGGCCAGAAATGACCTTCTGGTAGGCCCGTTGGGCCCATTTTTCGCCATCCACAGGCTCCGGAGGCTTTCCTGAAGCCTGGGGAGGGCAAAAAACGGCCCAACGGGCCTACCGGAAGTCCGGAGGCTTCAGTGAGGCCTGCGCGCATGCATGTGGGGGCAGCGCGGGGTGGTGGTGGTTGTGCGTGCATGCACAGGGGGAGGGCATTGCATTATGGGTGTGGGCACATGCGTGCGCGCTATTACACGCACGCGCGCCCTTTTGGCACCCGAGCAAAAGAAGGTTCGCCATCACTGGTCTAAGATGTGCTAACAAATAAAAAAGAGCAGACAGAAAAACAGTTATGTTTGGTATTACTAGACAACTAGACACAAGAACAGTTTTTTCCCGAACGCCATCACTCTGCTAAACAAATAATTCTCTCACCACTGTCAAACTATTCACTAAGGCTGCATTACTATTACTATTACTATTAGTCTTCTCATCGTTCCTATCACCCATCTCCTCCCACTTATGACTGTATGACTGCAACTTGTTGCTTGTATCCTTACGATTTATATTAATATTGATTGTTTCCTGATGTCTTATTTGTACCCTATGACAATCATTAAGTGTTGTACCTCATGATTCTTGACGAATGTATCTTGTCTTTTTATGTACACCGAGAGCATATGCACCAAAGACAAATTCCTTGTGTGTCCAATCACACTTGGCCAATAAAGAATTCTATTCTATTATTCTATTCTATTCTATTCTATTCTATTCTATTCTATTCTTCTATTCTATTCTATTGAAGCCAGCCTCAGCTGAGATGCTTCACTATGCTACTTTTTAAAATATACATATGCCTCCATTGGATTAAAAAAACAATGTTTAAATGTCATAAACCGCCCAGGGATGTTTATTATAATGGAAATATACTGCTTGCAGATTTCCATATACACATATACATTTGTGACATTATTTTCCTCTCTTTTTTGCTGCCCAAGTATCAATAGGAATGCAGGGCTAGTTAATCCTTGGATATCTTTATAATTCACTAATTCCCGTTGATTTTCAGACGTAGCTACTATGGGCAAGTTATTGCAAAGAACTGGACCTCAGCTAAGCACTCAATGAATGAAGTGCTTTTACCATTGTTCATTTCTAGCAGTCAGTAGTGTTTCCTACCAATCTATCCACATACATCCAGATAAATTACCATATCCAAACTACTAGAAGTAGCCTAAAAATTCAGTTCTGGTAATAACAAGAGTTGACAGGGAAAGTCAGAATTAAGTCCTCTCTCAATAGCTCCTTCTCAACTGACACACTGATCCTTCAGCCTTAGTGATGGATTGCCTAAAATCTCCCTAAGTTGATGGATTGCCTGAAATCTCCTTAGCTGATACGACTTGTGAAGAACTCTCACATCTGACGTTTCTTAGAGAAACTTAAGGCATTATCAGTATCAATTCAGCATAATGGACGAACTGGGAAACTTTACAATCCGACTGTCCAAGTTTGGAGGCAATTCTTTCAAATCTACTTACACGATAGAATAAGATAAGAAGAATAAACACGATAGATGATTAGTTAATTCTGCCAGGCAGATTCAGCCGCTTCTGCCATGTCTCCATGCACATTCAAAACAGCTTTTATGTCAATGAAAGAAAGGAGGAAAAGCCAGCAGAGTTGAACTCTGCTTGGGTGATGCGAAATCTCCTCATTCTTAGCACAGCACTCCACAAATGCTCAGAGGCACTCTTGCCCTAGGGAAAGAGCATGAAGGATGGGGAGGGGAGCAGCCTGAGACTGAACTTTTGAGAAAGCCCTCTGCCTATGCTCAGAGGACATCCTCATCTTCGCCACCTAGGGGACCGGGAGGCCGCTCCCTTTGTCCGGCCTGGCCGTAGCCCGCACGCCAGTCCTGGTGAACCGGCCAGTCCCCAGACGGCCACTGAAGATCTGGGAAGCATCCGGCCCAAAAGCATCTCGTTCCCTCTCACTCCACTTCGCCACTTCTTTCCCATCACTGTTACCACCGCAATCCCCCCACCCGGTCCTGGCCACCTACCTTCGTTGGCCAGGTCCGCCATTTTACTTCCTTAATCACTCCCACAATACACTGCGCCAACGACGGGCAAAGCCGCTCTGCCCGGTCTATGCGCGCTCGCGTAGGAGCAACAGGGGACGCCAAGAGGCATGCGCAAAACGAGGGGCGAGGAGACCGCTTGTAAAAGACAAAAAGGGAGCAGGATTAAAAAGGAGGAGGTGCTACAGTAAAACCCGTTGCGCATGTGCGTCTTTGCTAAACGTTAAAATCTTAATTCAAAAGGCTCCACCCACGGACGGTCTTGCGGGCTCAGCAGAGGACTTAGGCATGGACGTAGTCGGGCGAAGGACGAGAGAGAGCGAGCGGGGCGGCTCATGCACAGGTACGCATGCGCACTGCTTGCTTCCACCCGTTATCAGTATCCCGTAAAACTCGAACACCCGGTGGGAAGAGGCGGGCGCATGCGTATGGGAGAACGTTCCGTCACAGAAGAGGCCGCTCCAATGGGCAAAAGGCGCAACTGTTGTATCGCTCTTTATTTTAAATAGAGCACATGGTCAGGTCGTGCCAACTGCTGCATTGCTAATAATGTTAGCGAATTGTTTAATTCGCTATTAACAATGATTTATATCTATATTACTATGTTATTTTATTTATATATACAGATATAATTATATCTACAAAATATATGCATGTTTATTAATATTTCTATGATAATTTGTAATACATTTTACTATTAGGATATTAATTGAACAAAGGAATCGTGGCATACGTATTCAGTAACAATATTTTACCCCTGATGTAACAAATTATAATAGTATTACTTATAATTATATTTATGCTAAATAATAATTGTAATCCACCCTCAGGGGAAAAAATAAAGGGAAGCATATGTTTAAAATATATACCTTATATAAATAGTACAATCACAAGCAGTTAACAGCAACAATGCAATAAATATGAGCTAATGAAAGATATATTTTTGCTTGTGTCTTTAGTATGCTCAGGTGATAATGGAATTATTTATTATAAAGTGACATTAGAGCAACATAATTGATACTATCATTTTCATTTTAGTAACCACTTATTTATTAATTTATTATATTTTTCTCATTTTCAATTCAGGCACTCAAGGTGACCTATTTATACATTACTTTCTTCTATTTTCCCCCACAACTGCAACTTGTGATCTCTTTGATCAAGAGAGGAATTGGTCTTAAGTCCCTCCGTGAGCTTCCATGTCTGAAACTGGATTAGGTTTTTCCTTTTCCAATCCAATACCTTAATCGCTGTAGCACACTATAATATTTGTGTTATTTAGGTTTTAATTTTTATGCTTTCATTATTCTGTAATGTATTCACATGCAGCACGAGAGAGAGAGAGAGAGAGAGAGAGAGAGAGAGAGAGAGAGAGAGAGAGAGAGAGAGAGAGAATAACAGAGGGATGTCCCCCCTCAATATCTGTTCAATTAATTTCTGTCTTGCCTCTCTGTCAGAGAATGACAGTCCTACACAAGAATAAAACAGATGGCATTTTGTTCTGGGCTTTATAATCTCAAAATCATTACTAAAATTCACTGTTGTTGTGGCCATAATGTCAAAACTGAAAACAAAACAGTTTACTTTGAGAAAGGATTTTTCATAGATATGATCAGTATTCAAAGTATTAAGACATGATGACAACCAATGAGAATTCCCTAGGAACATAGGAAGACACTGTTGTCCAATTACCTCCTGTCAGACTGATAGCAACCTTCCAAAGCTGCCGACAGATTTTTGATATCTGTAGGAGTGGACAGACTGCAAAAAGCAGCCTACTCACTGTGTCCCAGAATATCCACGTTATCCTCCTCTCCTCCAACATAACCCTGTTTATCCTGCTCCTGGCTATCTGAGCTGGGGCATCTGTCCACATATGCTCCCTCTATGATGGCAGTGGTGACCTTTACCTTCACAAAGGAGTGGAGTCATGAAGGAAGGGGAGGTGGGATTGATGACATCATGCCTTCTTCTGGGTCAGTGCACACTTGGTGTTGTTTTAACAAAGCACAGAGAATCTTGTCTTCTCTCTTCTCAAAGGGCACAAGACATGAAGGAACCTTATCATATCAGCCAAGTCACTATGCTCTCATCACAATGAGCTAAAGCAGGCTTCTCAAACTGGGGGTTTCCACATGTAGCCTTCAAGAATGCCATGTCAGTTTGTTTTCTGGATGTTCTGAATTACAGATTACAGATCTGACGGGAACCAGGTCTGAAATAGAATAATCTATGTACAATAAAGTTTCTTTGTACAATAAAGTTTCTCTGTTGACTATGCTGGCGCGAGGTCCGTATTACCTATATCCCTGATACGCATCAACTATATAATTGGTTATGGTTGTCATTTTTGTGTTTTGTTAGCTGTGTTATATAAGCTGACTAGAGTTACAGGTAGTCCTCGACTTAACAACCATTAATTTAGTGACCCTTCAAAGTTACAACGGCATTGAAAAAAAATTGACATGTCCATTTTTCACACTTATGACCATTGCAGCATTCCCATGGTCACGTGATCAAAATTCGGGCACTTGACAACTGGCATGCATTTATGATGGTCCTGTGATCCCCTTTTGCCACCTTCTGACGAGCAAAATCAATGGGGAAGCCAGATTCACTTAGCAATCATGTTACTAATTTAATAACTGCAATGATTTACTTAATAACTCTGGCAAGAAAGGTCGTAAAATAAAGCAAAGCTCACTTAACAACGGCCTTGCATAGCAACAAATTTTGGGCACAACTGAGGTCATAAATCAAGGACTACTTCTACTCAAGTGACTGAGGCAGCATATACAAGTAGTCCTCGACTTCCAACAGCTCATTTAGTGACCAAAGTTACAACAGCACTGAAAAAAGTCACTTATGACCATTTTTCACACTTATGATTGTTGCAGCATCCCCATTATAATGTGATCAAAATTTGAATGCTTGGCAACTGATTCATATTTATGATGGTTGCAGTGTCCTGAGGTCATAGGATCCCCTTTTGCAATCTTCTGACAAGCAAAGTCAATGAGTAAGCCAGATTCACTTAACAAACATATTGCTAACTTAACTGCAGTGATTCATTTAACAAGTGTGGCAAGAAAAGTTGTAAAATGGGGGCAAAGCTCACTTAGCAACAGGAATTTTGGGCTCAGTTTTGGTTGTAAGTTGAGGACTACCTGTATCTGTTTTGTTGAAAAATTTAATAACTTGCTTGGTGTAGTAGATAAAAGTGCCAAGACACCCAAAGAGGGAGGAGGAGGAGGAGATCTATGCATGTAGAAAATAATATATTAATTGAAACAGCCTTCCCCAAACTCTATTAGTTCACTACCAATAATTCTAAACTGAATATGTAGGGGAAAAAAGCCATTGCATGTAAAAAAATCTTACAATCTTTCCATTTGATGCTTCTGAGATATATTGGATGGCAACTGTCATCACGCCTGAAGGGAGGATAATGGGAAGATAATGGGAATTGTAGTGCATTTTTATTGGAAATTATGGAGTTATAACTCACGATCATTTGAGGTCTGCTTTGTAAATAGCAATAGCAATAGCACTTAGACTTATATACAGCTTTACAGTGCTTTACAGCCCTCTCTAAGCGGTTCACAGAGTCAGTACATTGTCCCCAACAATCTGGGTCCTCATTTTACCCACCACGGAAGGATGGAAGGCTGAGTCAACCTTGAGCCGGTGAGATTTGAACTGCCGAACTGCAGCTAGCAGTCAGCTGAAGTAGCCTGCAGTGCTGCACTCTAACCACTGCGCCACCTCGGCTCTGTTAAATATGGCGGGGGAGGGGGATAATGATGGAGCCATGGAAATGTACCATAGCTGTATTATTTTCCTTTTGAATCCCTCTTCCTTTGCCTTCCTGGAATCCTTCTTTGTGGTTTTGGAAATGTTAGATATGTATAAATGATTATGTATTCTGGAAACCTACCCAAAGAAATGCCATAGGGTAGAGCAATGTTTATCAACCTCAGCAACTGTATGGACTAACTACTAGCATGCTGGCTGGGGAATTCTGGGAGTTGAAGTGTCCACACATCTAAAAGTTGCTCAGACTGGGAAACGCTGGAGTAGAGTATCAACGGTACCGCTCTAGCCATTATCTCTATAGCTCTGGGAGAAAGCATCCTAGGTTTCCACGGTAACCGTGAACCGACCCTGGAAGTGATATTAATTACTTCCGGAGGCCACCACACAACTTCTGCAATGAAACTGGCGGGCTTTCGGCTGAGGTGTCTGGGCGCCCCTGGACTGACTCCTTTTCCCTTCGGCCAAGAGATGCCCCTGCGAGCCGCTGGCGAGAGGCAAGCAGGACGGCTTGGGAACTCAGAGGGGATGGCCCCACGTAAGGAGGGGAGTCAGGCGGCTGCGGTTAGTTGCCCCTCGCGCTGCTCCTTCCGCCGCTCCCACCAGCTTTTTCTCCATCCAGGAGCGAAGTTTCTGCCCCGCCGCGAAACTGATGAACTGGTCGTCCGCGATTGAAAGCAGGTGGGGCAATACGAAGGCGGACATAAGGAAAGGGAGAAGCTCTGTGGCGCAACGAATCTCAAAGGACGAGATAACTCGAAGTAGATGGGGGCAGCCTTAAGAGGAAGACCGGGCAGGAGAGGCTTGTGAACGGGAAAGAATCTGTTAGAAACGGGACTCACGGTGAATTTGAGGAAAAACAGGTGGAATAGCCGTAAAAAGAAAGAAGGGAGGGATCCCAGCAGCGTTCCAACAGGAGGTAAATTGGTGAGAACAGCCTTAAGGTAAGATAGCAATGCCCGCCCCACCACCAGCAATCACATGATCCTCTACAACTCAAGAATGACCTAAGAAAATGGCATCAGAAGCCAGAGCTATACAGGTAGTCCTCAAATTACATCAGTTCGTTTAGTGACCGTTCAATGTTGCAATGGCACTGGAAAAAGTGACTTATGACCATTTTCCACAGTTACCACCTTTGCAGCATCCCCACAATCAAATTCAGATGCTTGGCAACTGGTTTATATTTATGACTATTGCTGTGTCCCGGGGTCATGTGATCAGCTTTTGCAACCTTCTGACAAGCAAAGTCAATGGGAAAGCCAGACTCACTTAACAACAGGGTTACTTACTTATCCACTGCAGTGATTCATTTAACAACTCTGGCAAGAAAAGTCGTAAAATGGGGCAGAACTCACTTAACAGATGTCTCACTTAACAGACATTTTGGGCTCAATTGTGATGGTACGTTGAGGAGTGCCTGTACTGAATTGGAGCATGGGTCCTTTTGAAGGTGGTAGCAGGTGGAGTGTCCCAAAAGGAGCATCAGTCGAGCCTGAGGAGAAAAGGGTGGAAGCAATTGTAGAGGACAGGATAATTTCACCAGAAATCAGTGAATGATTGGAGCAACTCAAGGCAGAAAGACGAGTGGGAACCTTTTAGAAACTTCAGTACTCAAAGCCAATTACATTTAGAACAGATCCATGATGGAGATATGAGTGAGTATAGAGCAGAAGCAAAATGACCATCAGAACCTGATCAGACATGAAAGCTGAAGGAGAGCAGTTCAGTAGCAAGTATTCTGATGAAGACCCACAAAACTGAAATAATTCAGCATTTCTTGAGACAACATTCGGGCATTATTGGCTCCATTACAGAAGTGAGTTCAAATAGCACTAGAGCTATGCTGAATATGTGGATATCCCATGAACAGGTGACATTATCAGTGAATGCAGCAATGTAACATCTTTAAGAACAAGAAGAGAGAGCGGCATCTACTGCTAAGTTTGCTCCCACTACTCTGAATGATTAAAAAAAAAGTCCAAGACTGTTGAGATAAATACTGGCATTGTTAGCTAAACTCAAAATAACTGCAAGAGTTCATGATAGTGATGTATGTGGGCTTCAAGATGAAGTTGGTAGAAGCAGCCATGGAAAAGGAAGAAACATTGGGCCCATGGAGCTGTCAGAATGGGCCCACCTACTACATTGGCAGCATGAATTGGAGGATAATCTGGCTGCATCATTTGCAGATCTTAGGTTCCAGAAGTTCGTTGCTTAAGTCTATAGTATTCAGCCTGATTGGTCAAAGTACCAATGAAATGGTACTTTGCAGAAAACAGTGTAAGATACTTTAAAGAGATCATGGAGAGATTCTTGAAGTTGATCGAAACCAAAATGAAACCGATTCCCTGAAAGCCCCAACCTTTACCCAGGCACATTCATTACTGCTACCTACAAGCTGATATGGAGAAAAGTCTCTTGGGGTCTGTTGTTTGTCCACAAGGTATGGGTGCCCTGTCCCAAGGGCAAAACACAGGTAAGGCCTTTTCTAGTGCCAAAGGCTTGTTTCCATCGAATCTTGAGCTATGGCAAGCATCCCCAAATTTTTCTATTTTCTTAACTGTTCAAGTGTACTGTATTGTACTGAGTTGCATTTTGAGAACAATATACTTTAAAAGGGGTAGAACTATTTTAATTTTATAATATGTATTTGCTATCCCTAGCAACACCATCATCACCAATTTAAATAAAAAGGAAGCATTTGATTCTACAAAACTAGGGTGACTGAAGTTTCAAGACCTGTTTTTCCCTTTTAATAAGAGAGAGTACTGGCAGAATTTATCTGTCTCGGGCAAAATGTATTCCTCAGAATGCTGATTCTTAGACAGGATGCCTTAATAGTGATATCTTTCTGATTAGCATCTGCTTCCAACTTTTGATAACTGTTTGTGGATATGAGAGCTAGAACTCCTATTCTCATTCAGCTCTAGGAAGAAGGAACTGGCAAACCACTTCTGAAGATGTTGCCAAGAAAACTTCAAGGACTTATCTAGAGGTGATGTAGGAGTCAAAACTGACTTTTACTAAAAACAATAAGCCACTGACTTGCAAGCAGCTCATAATCATTTTCTACTGGAATGGTTGAAGAACTTCTACAGTTTTGCAGCTTATAGGAAAGATACCCAAAATAAATTTTTGGGTTGAAATAGAGAAGTAACTGAGAGAAACATCTTTTGATTAGGAGTACCGTCACATTTATTTTTTCCTCTGCTCCCTCCCTTTTCTCTGATTCAAATCTGCCAGAATGGAGACTTCATAGAACCATTTTAATGAATTTATGACATCTTTGGGTATAATCTCTTCCTCCTATTAGTTGCTTTTTTTATATCTTCAGAGGAGTGGGTAGGATTTTCAATTTAAGATGCCAGATGCAATTTTGTTGGAAAGCCAACAAAGTTTTGGAAAGTTTTGTTGGTCTAGTGATTAAGGCACCTGGCTAGAAACCGGGAGACTATGAGTTCTAGTCCCATTTTAGGCATGAAAAACTGCTGTGTGATTTGGGACCAGTTGTGCTCTTTCAGCCTACAATGTTAGGCTTGGGTGACAAGGTGGTTGGTTAATTCCTGTTGCAACCAATGGATCAACACTTGGTTGATCTGCAAAAAAGCAGACTCTGGACTTCAGAAAAAATGTGAGGAAGAAAAAACGCAGCTTTGTTCCTAAATAAATATTTGGTGACTCAAAGTGGGATGTTTGTAAGGGATCAGCATCTTGGTAATATATACAGAACTAAGCTGGTTCCAATTGTTAATACACTTTTGAGTGAGATTCTATAAGTGGGAAAACATTTTCCTCCACTTGCCACCCTTTTGTGTTCCTTTGTTAATTTTCTGCAGCTGAATAAATCTTGGTTTGATTTTAAAAGCTATGTTTGGATGAATCCTTGACTGGCCAGTGGTTGAAGTCACATTAATACCTTTGGCTCCGTTTCGGATGTTTTAAGGGCTTCTAGTTCAGTCATCATAGTCTTCTTTTTAGACTTTTTAAAAACGTCCTGGCTGGGAGAGAATAGCATCTGAAGGCCATTTGCAAGTCCATTCATTCATCCACTTAGCAAAGATGAGATTTAAATGGGGGAATCAGAGAGGAAACCTCATATATGATGTTTAATGTTAAACAAAACGACACAACAAATGTAATAAAACTGTCACTGGTTTAGTGAATTTTCAGGTGGATGGGGATGTTGCAATGGTCATAAGTGTGAAAAACGGTCATAAGTCACTATTTTCAGTGCCATTGTAACTTTGAACAGTCACTAAATGAACTGTTGTAAGTCGAGGACTTAGTTGGGGCTGTGCAAACCATGATCAACGATCCCCTCAAAGAAAAAGCTTTCCACAGCCGTTGCAAACCATGACTGGGTTCACGCGCAGTGTTCAAGCCAACAGTGCAGCTTGCTTGGCCAGGCTTGTGAATTCGGCCATTTAAAGAACAAAGTCATAGCTTACAATCTAGTGTGATAGGTAAACCTAGCTGCGATTTATTTGATGTGTTGTGAACCAAACCAAAGGTAGCTTATCCAGCAGGCCTCAGGGAAGCAAACATGCCATAAAAAGCCGTGTGCACGTGCTGGGGAAGGTCCTTTCACCTGCATGGGGGGGGAGAGATTTACTACCCTCCACAGCTGGTGTGAAAAATGAATGGGCTAATGCCAAAGGAGAGAGAAAGTGCCATTCCCTGCTCTTCATTTCAGCTGTCAAGGCATATATCAAGCCTTTGGCCATTCCCTGCCTTTGTCTCAGGGGACTTTCTTTTGTTCTTCATGGCATTAGAGAGCTGAAATAATGGGGGGAGGGGAGGGGAGGAGGAGGGGTGAAATCTAATCTATACAGTCCTTTTGTTGCAGCTGATTCAGCAAGTTCAGATTCTAATTTTTAGAAAGAGACTTCCATTTGTGGGATATGTATGATCAAAGCGCAGCTGAGAAGCACAGCCACACAATCTGCTATTCGAAGTTTCTTTGTTCGAACCTTAAACATATTCCTCTCTCTTGCTTCCTCTGCAAAATATATGAATTGGTGAAGCGGTTGTTTTTATATCTGCAGCTGCTGGGATACGGCCTTGGGCTTTTGTGGGTGGGTAGGTTTGAATATATTAGCAGTTTATAGTTCAGACAGGAAAGATCTTTATTCTTTGTATAGGTACATGATAAGCATGTGCATTATGCAGCTATGTTAAAACCAGGTTTGAAGGTTTTACCTATATGCAAATCAGCCTTATATTGTTGCAGTGTGGATGGTTCTGATTTAGACGAGGGTTTAAACAGCTATGCCCTGACAGGCCATGCCATTCCATCCATTGCAGATTTCATTTTCCTGATTTTTCCAGGGCCGCCTCATACATACAGTACTAATATTTGACAGAGCTGGGTGGGAGGAAGGGCAGTAGAGGGTCTGTATGCTTCCTATTTTTTTTTTATCCTTCCATTGAATACAGGGGACTCTGCTGCTATCTGCCTGCCTGCCCACTTCTTGTTTTCATGTGGGTGTTTTTGAATGCCCCTCCTGATGTTTACTAGTAGATATCCATATCTATTATCCTAGGCACATTTGTTTTAAATAAAGCAGAGTCTTACAGATGGGACTGAACTGAATTAAAAAAAAATACTGTAACTTTCCTTTACTGTAGACACGACTTTGTGTGTATACAAATAAACGTTGAAAGTTATTTCAGTGATTAAATCCCAAAAGTGCTTTTTCATGAGGCAACAGGACTTCCTTGTTTTTCCTTGAAGACTTTCCCTTCTCATCCAAGAAGCTTCTTCAGCTCTGACTGGATGGTGGGGAATGGAAGGATTTATATTCCTTGCAGACAGCTGGACATTGGCATTCTTTTAGAAAGTCATTGAGGCCACTTGGAGGTTTATCTGTGTCCTCAGGGTCACCCCAGTAATGCAAATGGGCGTGGAGCCTTCTTGGAACTGCTGAAAGGATTGTGTTGTGACCTGTGCTTTCTGCAGGATGTTGCACTCTAAAAGAATGCAAATGACCAGCTGTCCTCAAGGAATATACCGGTAAATCCTTCCATTCTCCACCATCCAGTCAGAGCTGAAGAAGCTTCTTGGATGAGAAGCGAAAGGTCTTCAAGGAAAAACAAAAGAAGTCCAGTTGCCTCTTGAAAAAAAGCACTTTCGGGACAACTATGACCTGGATGACTGAGAATCAACATAGACATTCAGTGATTGAACTTTTATCCTATCTCTATTCCCCACTGTGGAAGTTCATGGATTCTTACATATCTTTTTTGTGTGCCTGCTTCTGAGATTACGAGCGAGCGTGTTCATCGGCCATGTGGATTTTACCTACTTTGCCAAGTTTGAGCAAAGCGTATTTAGCACATGCCAAGGGAGGCTTGCAAGAAGCTTCATTCTTAAAAACGTCTGGCAATTCCCCCCCCCCTCAGGCGTGTGTGTGTCTCTGTCTCTCTCTCTCTTTCTCCCTCTGTCTCTCTCTCCCCCTCTCCTCTCCCGTCTCTCTCCCTGTCCCTCTCTCTCTCTCCCTCCCCCTCTCCCCTCTGTCTCTCCCCCCTCTGTGTCTCTCTCTCTGTGTCTCTCTCTTTCCCCCCCCTCTCTCTCTGTGTATCACTCTGTCTCTCTCCCCTTTTCCCTCTCTCCCCCATGTCCCTCTCTCTCCCCCTCTTTGTCACTCTCTCTCTGTCCCCCTCTGTCTCTCCCGTCCCTCCCTCTCTCTCTCCCCTTTCCTCTCTCACTGTGTCCCTCTGTCTCTCTTCCGCGCCGCCGNTCTGTCTCTCCCGTCCCTCCCCCTCTCTCTCCCCTGTCCCCTCTCTCTCTGTCTCTCTGTCTCTCTCCCCCCTCTCTGTCACTCTCTTCCCCCCTCTCCCTGCCCCTCTCCCCTCTGTCTCTTTCTGTCATTCTCTCTCTCTCTCCCCCTGTCTCTCTCCCTCTCTCTGTCTCTCTCTCTTTCCCCCCTCTCTCCCTGTCCCTCCTTCTCTCTCTCCCCCTCTCCCCTCTGTCTCTCTCTCTCTCTCTCCTCCCCTCTCCTCTGTTTCTTTCTATGTCACTCTCTCTGTCTCTCTCCCCCCTTCTCTCTTCCCCTCTATCTCTGTCTCTCTCTCCCTGTCCCTCCCTCTCTCTCTCCCTCCCCCCCTCTCTCACTTCCTCTCTTCCCCTCCTCTCCCTCTGTCACTCTCTCTGTGTGTGTGTCTCTCTCCCCTCCCCCCTCTCTCTGTCACTCCACGCTCTCCCCCCCCCCTCTCGCACCGCTGGGGGGAGCCTCTAACGCGGGCTCCCTCCCCTTTGACAAACCCCAGCCCCTC
>QLTV01003465.1:1409031-1439315 GCA_003457575.1 Thermophis baileyi
GGGGTTGCCAAGAGAAAGATGAGAGACATGAGACCGAACAATGCAGTAGAGCTGAAGGCCGCTATTGAAGCATCCTGGTCTTCCATAACACCTCAGCAGTGCCACAGGCTGATAGCTTCCATGCCACGCCGCATTGAGGCAGTAATTGCTGCAAAAGGGGCCCAAATCAAGTACTGAGTACATATGCATGCTTATACTTTTCAGAGGTCCGATATTGTTCTATGTACCATCCTTGTTTTATTGATTGCATGTAATATTCTAATTTTCTGAGATTGTGGATTTGGGGTTTTCATGAGCTGTACGCCATAATCATCGCAATTATGACACATCACGGCTTGAACTATCTTGCTTTGCATGTAATGAGTCTATCTCATATATTTGTTTCACCTTTTCAGTTGCATTACTGAAATAAATGAACTTTTGCACGATATTCTAATTTTTCGAGTTTCACCTGTATAATATACATGGCATAAATTTGTGTTATTTATTATCCAAGTGCTTTTCCTGAGGATCTTACCATCTAACATTTGATCTGGGAGATCAAGAGAGGAAGGGAAGTTGAAAAAGAATGGTAAATTAGGAAGCAGCTGACAATTGTTTCATTGTCCATGTCAAGATTTAGCTGTCAGCTGAGTTCTTTTAGAGTGCAGGAGCCAAAAGCCTTGAATAAAACATGTTTTTGGTTATACAGTACAGCTGTATAATTTACAGGTATAAATCTCTTTTTGCTCATCCCTGCCCACTCTCTTTCTTTTGCACTCAAGCAGCTATTCAATTAACATAATAAAAATAAAAGATAAATTTGAAGGAATGATTTCACAGGAGAAAGGTAGCCTCACAGACATATTCTAGGAGATACTTGCAAATGCAGGTAGTCTTCGACTTATGACCATAACTGAGCCCACAATTATGGTCATGTCATGCAAGTCATTAAGTAGGTTGTCACATGACTGTGCCTGATTTTAGAACCTCTTTTTTTTTTTTTTGCGGTGGGTGTTTTTTGCTGGAAACTGGAATTAAATGCTTGTTTCGGGGAGGGGAGGCAATGTCATAAATCATGGTCACATGACTCCGGGACACTACAGGTGACCATAAATGCAGGCTGGTTGCTGAATGCCCCAAATGCGGTCACATGACCAGGAGGCGGGGCAGATGTTGGAACTCCCAAGTCATAAGTCACAAGTATTGATTTCGGGTCTGTCATAACTTTGAATGGTTGGCCAAGTAGTTGGTCGTTAGGCGAGGACCACCTGGGAAGCAGCAAGAGAGAACATCCCTGGAAATAGAGTTACTTGTGACAGTGTGGGTGGTGCAGCCAGAGGAACGAAGGTTATAGGACAGGGCTTGTCTCAGTACGGAAGGATTGGAGAGAAAAAAGGGGGGACAAGGGGGCTTTAAAAAGATGGGGAAATTATGCTGAATCTTGAAAGAAAAAAGGGAGAGGCAGATGAGAATAAAATAGAATAGAGCTGGAAGGGACCTTGGAGGTCTTCTAGTCCAGCCCCCTGCTCAAGCAGGAGAACCTATACTATTTCAGACAAGTGACTGACTAGTCTCTTCTTAAAAACCTCCAGTGATGGAGCGCCCATGATTTCTGGAGGCAAGCTGTTCCACTGGTTAATTGTCCTCACTGTTAGGAAGTTTCTCCTCAACTCCAGGTTGCTTCTCTCTTTGGTTAGCTTCCAACTATTATTTCTTGTCCTGCCCTCTGGTGCTTTGAAGAATAATTTGACCCCCTCTTCTTTGTGGCAGCCCCTCAAATACTGGAATACTGCTATCATGTCGCCCCTAATTCTTCTTTTCTCTAGACTAGGCAAACCCAAATCCTGCAGCCGTTCTTCATAGGTTTTAGAAGGGGCATGACTTTGCCATCAGAATGGAAGGGTCGAAGAGGAGAACCAAAGAAAGTTGAGGTAGTTGCAGTGAGAGATCAGTGCACAAACCAGAGATTTGGCCAAGCAGGTCACGACCAGGTTCTTTAGCAACGTGTTCTTAAATTCTCTTCTTCCAGTGGGGAAACTGAGGCCGAGGCTGAAAGACAAGAGCTTTTCTGTTACGTTGTTTGCTGACAGGCTTTCATCTCCTCCTCTCTTGCTAGGAGAAGCCACTCTCAATGCTGCCTGCCCAAACTGCTGTTCCCCTGCCCAACCACGAGCTCAGAGCTTCACTCCCTCACATCCAAAGCTGGGCTGAGAAGGAGGAAGTGCCATCGGTGACATCTCCCGCATCTTCATCGGAGGGTAAATACGGTTGGAGAGGGAAGGAAAGAGACAAAGGGCTGAACTGAGCTGCTACTATAAGAGAATATGGTGGGTTCAAAGCCTTAGCCGGCGATTGCGGTTTGTAAAACCTGGCTAGTTTTTAAGATGCTGCAACCCCCTCGCTTAAAATGCCCTCCTCTTATTCCATGTTGCTTTTCTTGATTCCCAGGTGCTAACAATCCAGGGCTTTTGGGCAGCCAGACACAGCCAGCGTGGAGTGGGGGTAGCAGTACTCGAAACCAGGATCTGCAGCTCCCAAAGCGCAGACCTACCGCAGGTACATTTGAGGCTGCGCTTCTGTTATCGCCTCTCAGTCCTTTTCACTCTCTCTTGTTTTGGTAGAAAAACATTAAAAGGGTGAGAAGGATTCATGGCTCCTGACGACAGGAATGGCAGCCTCCAGAGAGGACGGCCTTTCTTTAACTTGTGAAATTGTTTCCTTACTTAACATTATTTTTTCTCCTGCGGGTGTTGAAAAGTTCTCAGGAAGTGTTGTCCTCTTGCGTCCTTGCAGCCCTGCCGGAGAATTTGTGTACACCAGGGGTCCTCAAACTTGGCAACTTTAAGACTTGTGGACTTCAATTCCCAGAAGTCTCCAGCCAGCTATGCTGGCTGCAGAATTCTGGGAGCTGAAGTCCACAAGTCTTAAAGTTGCCAAGTTTGAAGACCTCTGGTGTACATCGTATCTGGCAGTTTTTCTCACCAATAAGCCCTGCTTATCTTTATAACAGTCTTATCAATCATCTATTTTATTTAGAAAATTTATATGGCTGCCCCACTGATTCATAGTGACTCTGGGTGGCTTAGGAAATAGAACCCCACCCCCCCTGACAAAAGCAATTAAACCAGCCACTTTGGGAGGGGGGGGCTGCATAGTACCCTGAGGTCCCCAGGTCCTTTGGCAAAATCATGTCTTCGGGACCTTTTGAAAGAGTGTGAAAGTGGGGGGGGGCAGTCTTTTTCCACAGAGATGATGTTCCACAGAGAGCGAGCCGTCCTAGAGAAGGCCCTTCCTCGGTCCCACCAGATGGAGGGGACCCATAACAGACCCTGCCTCTCTGCTCTGGTGGGTCAGGTAGACATAACTGGGAAAAGACGGTCCTTCAAATAACCTGTTGACTGCAGGCCATGTAGGGCCTTAATGGCGACAACCAGCACCTTAAATTGGACCCGGAAGCAAATTATAAGCTATACTTTGAAATCCTGGGCTGGTCTTTTAAGAACTCCAGGCAAGCTAATGTGCAAAATATTTCATGTTTTTTAACTTGAAGCGAAGCCACTTTTGTTCATCTCTTAAAGGAGGAGGGAAATTGAGGCTGGGAAAACTGCTGCCTGGGCTCTCAGGCCAGCTCGCATCTGTGATCCCGGTAGAGAAACGAGCCCAGGATCAGCTCAACTTCAAGTCCATCCGTGGCTCCCTTAATCAGCAGGCATTATGGAGGCTCCTACAGAGCTCATAGAGAGAGCATTCCTGCTTCTGTTCTTTCTGCCTATTCCAGGGAAACGTTACCAGTGTTCAGGGGACGGCTGCCGGCTGGCCTGCCGCAGCATGAAGGAGCTTCTTGACCACATGCAGGTCCACTATCGTCCCACGGAGTCCCTTGAGGGTAAGGCTGGCTTTTCAAACTTGTCGGTGGGGGTCGAGTACAGGAGAAGAGGAAGAGTAGGGGGACCATGAAAAATTGTGCTTCCTTCTTTCCTTCGTTCTTGAATTTTGCAGGGCAGGAGCCTAAAAGGTTGCCCTTTCATTCTGTCTATTTGTGTGTAACTAAGCCAGGGGTGCAGAAGCCTTCAGAGGTTCTTGCTATATATATAGGCAAGGGCAAGGGGCCCGGGTTCTAATCCCATAAGGGTGTGGCTAGCTGATGAGAGCTAAATAGCTTGAAATAGATCTATACTAGTCTCCCTTTATTTATGTAAAAATACAACATATAGAAACGGACTGTCGTTTGTAATTAACTGTCTGGATGGCCCCTGGAGGGGCTGAAAGGCAAAAAGGAAGCAGTATGCTTTCTCCCATATTTGGGTATACCAGGTGATTTAACAGAGAAAAAAAAACATATATATATATTGCCCTCTTGGGTGTTTTTTTTTTTAGCATGGTCCTTGAGCGTCGGCAGAGAGAGTTCATCTTTTGCTGGGAAGAAAGGGAGAAGAAACACTGTGATTTTTCTCTTGTGGAGAAAATGACAGTATCCTCCTTCTCTGTTCTTCCCAGCAAAGGAGGGAAGACGGCTCTGGAGGAAGGCAAAGGGTGTGTGGGATTTGTCTGCTTCATTTGTGCCCCCTAAACGTGTGATGTGTAGAATTTCATCAACTCCTTTGACCGGCAGTTTTCCCTCCGTTCTGTTGCACATTTCATTACCCTGTTAACTCTGAATTTTTGTCACTGAAAATGTTTAGAACTCAGATGTCTGCATGCAAAGCCTGTGCTTTGCTGCTGAGTGAAACTCTTTATATAAACAAGGCCCCCGAGGCATCTTTACACAACTTCTTAATGATAGCTATAGTTCCTGTGTGGTTTTACAAAGGGCATATATTAAAACTGCAGCATCACAGGTATTCTGTTTTCAAAAGTAGCCAGTCAGATACTTCTTGGGGGCGTTCAAGAGTGCCACGAAAATCCTATGCAACTGCATATCCCCCCATATCCATGCTGTGATTGAATAGAGGCTTGATATAATCAACAGGGTTCATAAGGTTCATAATCTGTCCTCCAATTCTACCTGAAAGACAGTCCATCCTTCATCTTACCATAAAATGTTCCATAACACATTTATTTATAAAGTCACACGAGGAATGACTTCAATGGACAAATCCACCATGTTTTTAAAAATAGCCACCCTCAAGTTGAACTCTACTTCTGGTGACCATATGTCCATGTCCTTGTCGCCCTTGTGGCAAAACTTTTTTTCCTGAGATTTCTTGATGGCCTTCTATTTAAGAATTAATTAAGCCTGATCCTGTTTACTGTTGAAAATCAGCCAACATCAGTCTGCTGCTGCCGCCATCTGCTGGATCGTCATATTTATAAGCTGTTTGAAATTCTCCTTCCGCAAACCAAGGTCTGGACAAGAAATTGAGACTTGTATTGGCATGGGGGAATAAAATTGGGAGGTAGGAAGAAAAGCCCCAGTCTAGACGAGGGTTTAATAAGTGAAATCTGAGTTCAAAAAAGGGGTGATATTTGAGGGGCTGCCACAAAGAAGAGTGGGGTCAACCTATTTTCCAAAGCACCAGAGAGCAGGACAAGAAACAATGGATGGAAACTAATCAAGGAGAGAAGCAACCTGGAATTAAGGAGAAACTTCCTAACAGTGAGGACAATTAACCAGTGGAACAGCTTGCCTCCAGAAGTTATGGGTGCTTCATCACTGGAGGTCTTTTAAGAAGAGACTGGGCAGCCAATTGTCTGAAATTATATAGGGTCTCCTGCTTGAGCAGGGGGTTGGACTAGAAGACCTCCAAGGTACCTTCCAGCTCTGTTCTGATTGACTGAGAAAGTGTCTCAGAAGGGATCCTCCCTAGTTTTTGAGAGACTAAAAGTAAGGCAGGAGAAGAGGTACTTTTAGACTTGCAAGATTTTGTTACTGTAACTTTATCCTAAAGGTAAGTGTTGGTATTTGTGGCTGGTGATTCTTGTCTAGGCTACCTCCAAAGGCTGACTGGACTGGAAGAAATAGGCCTCCTCTAATTAAAGCCCTGGCTCTTCACCCAGGCCTTGGCAAGCATGACTGAAGCTCCCTTTTCTTCTTCTTCTTTGTTTCCATGTGGAAACCATCTTTGCTTTTTTTTTTTTTTTGGTTTTGGTTTTTTTTTGTTTTCTTGTTTTAAACGGGTCTTTCTTTTACATTTTCTAAATTGCCCAGAGCTGTTGGGAATCAGATGGTAAAAACATTTAATAAATGTGGAGTCTTTGGTGCTTTCTGAGCTTGGTTGTTTGCTTGCAGACATTTCATTACCCAACTAGGTAACATCATCAGTGCAGGGGAATGTTGGATTTGCCTTGCAGGGAAATTTTAGTTTGTCTAAATAGGGAGAAAACCCCACACTCCCTTGTACTGATGATTTTACCCAGCTGGATAATGAAACGTCTGCAAGCAAACAACCAAGCTCAGAAAGCGCCAAGGATTCTATATAGTTCAACCTGAGCTACAGCTGCAGAGAACGCTCTTCTATTGGAGCATTTAATAAATCGATGAATAAAGCTACAGATGCACTGAACTGCTGGGTTTCTCTTAGGAAAGACATTCCGCTGTTCCATTCCCGCTTGCTTGGAATCGTTCCCCAACATGCAAGACCTGATGGCTCACATGAAGGTGCATTACAAGCCCAACCGCTACTTCAAGTAAGACCCTCCTTCGTTTTATCGTCGTTAAACATGTATATTTCTTTTGACAAATTCTCTGGAAAGGGTGGGAGCGAAGTGTGCGATTGAAAACCAGGTCAAAATTAAATAGGTCTCTCTCCAATTAGCTCTTCTCTTTCTCATGTCTTTGAATCCCCAGTGAAATATAAAACTTGGCAACTGAATCTGGGGCAGTTCACTGTCGGCTTAATCTGCATTATAGGATGATTGTTAGGATAAACATCTATGCGACTCAGGGGGATTCAAAAGAAGAGTGTAATAGAGAGCAAGTCTACTTGGGAACTCCAATCAATACGTTTTTCTAATCTCTGCAACTTTAAGGTGTGTGGACTTCAACTCCCAAAATTCCCCGACCAGCATGCTGGTCAGGGAATTCTGGGAGTTGAAGTCCACACATCCTGAAATTTCAGAGGTTGAAAAACGCTGAACTGAAAGAACTCTTTTTTTCCTTACAACCAGCATAGAATAGATCACCCTCCCCCAAATAGTCCCCTTCAATAAGGCATAAAGGTCAGTCCCCATTTTACCCACCCTGGCTTTCTGTTTGTGAATCAAAGCAAACATCCTCCCATGAATATTTGCAGGTTAGAAGCTCCCAAAGTGGCTGGGCAAAGAGGAACCTGTCTTAAAGGTGAAAAGAAGGAATTAGGCAAGGTGAAGTCTAAGGCAGAAGATAAGGTCCACGGAGCCCACATAGAATTTTTTTTCCTTTTAATGACCCCTGTAATTCCTTGCATCAGTGTGGAGTTGGGAGGGGGAGAGACTGAATGGAGCTCGAGCGTTTACTGGCTGGATGCCCTTCCTGACGCCTACGGGGAGTTCATTGTGCCCAGAGAACGAAATATCTGCCACTACTTCGGATCGAACTCACAGGCTCCCGATTGTGAGGCAAGAGCTCTATCTGTAGGCCACTGTGCCACTCCAGTCCACATAGAAAATAAGGAGTAGAAATTATCTTGGAGATCACCTAGGCTGGGGAATTCTGGGAGTTGAAGTCTACACATCTTAAAAGTTGCCAAGGTTGAGAATCTAGGCCAGCCCCTGCCCAATGTCACCATTGCATCCCTGCCAGATTGCCATCCTGCACCTGTTTAAATACCCCACTAAAGGAGAGTCCAAACAACTCACCCAGCTCCCTCATAGAGGAGCTTTTGAATTTATTGAGATACATCCATCACTGCCTGGACCACTGCCTTTGTCCCAGCTGTAGATTCTATGCTTATATGCTGGTATCACACAATGTACCAAGCATTTGGTTTACAAACAGTGGTGAATGGGTTTGCATCCTGGTTGAGGAAGTTGTGCAAATCCAGCCTATAATTGGCTAATAGCCTGGAACTAGCTGAAGCATACCTAAACTCTTCAGTGAATCTGAACAACTTTACCTATTATTTCAGGTATGTTGTTCTTTGTTTCTAATAGGCCTCAAAGTAATACAAACAGATTTAGTGATAATTCATAGCCTAGGATAGTGTGTATAACAGCTACTTTAGGTTTACGAGACTATTATGTCTTCAGTGAAAAGATCTTCTTTTCAGATCCCTGTTCTCCTCTCACTTATGTCCACAATTTTTCAAACCCCCTTCCCGTTTTCACTTATGCCCAGGACAGCACTGTTTCTGAGTGCCAATTTGGTCTAGTAGTTCAGGTATTAGCTAGAAAGCAGGAGAGGGGGAGTTCAAGCCCCACCTTAGCCATGAAAGCCACCTGGGTGACTTTGGGCCACTTTCTCTTAGCCCAACCTACCTCATAGGGTTGTTGTGGGGAAAATAAGAGGAGGAAAATATGTTGGATATATTCACCACCTTGAGTGATTAGTAAAAATTATAAAGGTGGGATAGAAATAAAGTGATTCACCTGTTCCCACTAAAATCTGCCAAAATTTGACAGTCCTTGTTTTCTGGATATCTCCTCTTCTTCAGTAAGCAAACATGAGCCTGGTGCTCAGCAAGGAATGAGAATGCCGTAGTTCAGGGGTCCCCAAACTTGGCAACTTTAAGATTTGTGGACTTCAACTCCCAGAATTCTCCAGCCGCCATTGCTGGCTGGAGAATTCTGGGAGTTGAAGTCCACAAGTCTTAAAGTTGCCAAGTTTGAAGACCTCTGCCGTAGTTGATAAGCTTGTTGGAACCTCAGCGCTGAATGCTTTGTTTAGCCTGTTCTGTTTTCATTCCCTCCAGATGTGAGAACTGCATGTCACGTTTCCGAACCCATCGCTCCCTCTTCAAGCACTTGCACAGCTGTTCTGATGCCAACACCACCACCGCCACTTCCACAGCCCTAACTTCAGAGAAACCCATCTTCCCACCTAGCTCTGGCCTGGAAAAAGAGCCACCGGGGAAATTGCTGGAGGAACTTCCAAAACTCCAGAGCGTCATACAGCACTTCAAGAAGGAAGCTCTTCTCCCTGGCACAATGGACACCCCTCTGGCCACTGACTCGCTTCCGGCTGGACTTCCTGGCCCCTTAGAACCTGGCCCATTGCCAACATCTCCTATGTATCCTCTGCTGGAGCAATCCCTGTTTGGGCCACCCTCCCTGGCAAAATTCTCTGGGCCCTATATGCACCCCACGTCCTATGCTTTACCTCAAGCTGCAGTGCAGAACCGCCTCAGGCCTTTCTTGCCAGCAACCCAAGGCCTCCCTGTTTCCAATGCTGTGTGGAAGAAAAGCCAAGGTGAGCAGCTATCATATTCCATTTTTCAATATAATGTATGATTCCGCCGTTCCTGCTCTAAATTTAGTCTACATCAGGCTGGTGTCAACCCCTTTCGAAGTTGCGCATTAATGCTCAGCATTTTACTATGTTACTTTGGGGGGGGGGCTGTGGAAGAAATGCCACTGTAAGTCATAACTGCTTAAGACCATATTTAAGTCGTGAATTTAACAGATGTAGGACTGAACCTTGTGGCATTTCCTTTTATATCTCTCATCTGAGTAGAAACAATTGATGAATAATTTTACAAGCCAGCTATGTATTCATTTAATTGTCATGCTAATCCGGGCCCCCAGTTTAGAATATAATGGAATACTCTGTCAAATTAGCCCTGAAATCAAGCTCTATTACATCCCCAATATTCCCATAATTTACTAAAGAAAATTATTTTTTTACACATCCATGTTGGCCTAACAGTCTTTACGTTGTTTCAAAAATACTTCCAGATCATTTATGATCTGCTCTAGAATCTTCCCAGCTATCAGGATCTGTAATTTTCTGAATTCTTGTTTGAAGATACCCTTTGTTTTCCTCTTATCCTCTACCGGTTCTTTACAATTTCTCAAAGATAACACATGCAAAATTCATCTAAGCCATCGGAGAGTTCCTTTAGTTATCTTTTCAGAAGAGTAGCTAGACCTGCCGTTGCTTGGGAATCAGGAAACTGACCAGTTGACTGGATTTTCAGCTGCTTCTTTCCATTGCAGGACACTCCTCCAACAGCCGCATTGTATGGGAACACACCCGAGGTCGTTATAATTGCTTACAGTGCCCCTATTCCACAGCCTCTCGGGAGGAGATGACCCAGCATACTGAAGACCACCGCAAAAATCCCTCTCTAACCAGTCGCTTGGATGCAGAAATGGGTGAGTGCTAACAGCCATGGGGAATCTTGGTAATGAAATTTTGGAAAGAGGGGAAAAAATTCATCTGAGATTCCTCTGTGTCCTCCTTGTTATGGAAGGGCTAATTCCAAGTCTTATATTGTATTTCCCTCATTAATGCAACAGTTCCTCAATTTGATTTACGGATACAGGAAGGAGTTTAAAAATCCTTAAAATAATACTGGGGTCCCCTCTCAGCTTTGACATGCAAATGTATCAGATGTTACAAGTATGTATGTAATAATTTCTCCAACTATTTTAATGGCTTCCATTTTGTAAAAGGCTTTCCTGAGACCTTCAAAATGACTGAACTTATTTTAAATCCGTGAGGGGTGGGGAGAGGGGGCTGTTACCTGACATTTTAACTCAACGGTTCTACCTTAATCCTGAAAGAAATACCCTTCTTTGTGACTCAGAATTTTCCTCTCCATTTTGATTCTTTGTAGTTCAACTATATTACTTTAAACTGACATTTTTTTTCCTCTTGTTTTTTTTCCTTTCCCCCAGACTTTGGTGTTCCTCTTCCCGCATTCCACCCGAAGTTGACACCCGAAGTGGAGAACTCCCTCTTTTCCCCGCTGTGAAGTTCCCACTGGGCTGATTAAGCTGACTTTATTATTTCCCCCCTGAAAAACAGCATCTGTGTGGAGAGATTTTTTTTTATGTGTGCATCCCCCCCCCCCCCCCGAAGGAGGCGTCTGGGGACAACCATGTGTCAAATTTAGGCCAGAATTCATCTACATTCTAGCTTGTCCAGAATGAGCAAGAGCATGGATGCATTCGGCATACTCCTGGTTGTTTCTAGTGACTCCCTTTGGCAGAAAAAGCCAAACGTCTTTAGCCCTCCCCCCCCTATGTTTTATTGAGCGTTGCATCTGAATCTAGTCCTTGGCTTATTTCTCAAAATAACAAGCTTCTGATATAAGTCACTGTCCTGTTTGTGGCTTAAATCAGGTCTGTCAGGTGAAGAATGTCTGGGATTCTGACTACACCGTTCACTTTTCCATTCTTTATAAACCAGGTTTGAAAGACTTTGTCTTATATGTGCTCGGTTCCCCTCCCACCTACTTCCTCCCAATGCCGCCTTTCAATTCAAACAAATGTGTTGACAACTGAGTACCACTTAAAAGAAAAGGGAGTGGAAATTGATTACCATTTAAAACGGATTAATTTAATCAACTTTCCTTGCATTTCCTTACTTTTTGTTTCTATTTAAAATCTACCTTTCTCCTGCTTTTAAGGTAAAAAAAAAATTCTTTACTCTGTACAGTCATAACTAGTTATGCTCAGGTTTGTTAAGTGGGCTACTGCTGCTTTTGAAAAAAATAAATTGTAATTGTACAGAAAGGCATGTCTTATGTTTGTAGCGTTTAGGAGAGAATGTCTCAACTTTAGAAGGAAGGCAGGAAAATGCCTCAGTTTCTTTATCCTTCTGCTCCTACTTATTTATTATGAAGTCCCAAGAACGGTAACAGGCCAGACCAGCTGACTCTTCATTTATGGGTCGTTGTACAGAAAAAGGAAGAGAGATTTTCAATCCTGCTCCACCTGAGCTTCCTCAAAGGGCCTATCACAGGAGTGTCAAACGCACGTCATGGTGTTGTCACGTGACGTATCGGGACTTTTTCCCCCTTCGCTAAACGGCGTGACGCATCCGGTCCGCAGGCTGGGAGTTTGACAGCCCTGGCCTATCAGAAGAGCATGTTTGATTATACAGTCTAACTTAAACTCCAACAGCTCAAACTAATCTCAGCAGTTAGTGACAGATCTGCTCCCATCCTGCCTACTACAGTATACCAAAATAGGAGGTGGTGTGCTGTCAAGAATAACTCCCAATGCCTTCTTTTCCCAAAAAAAGTGCAGTTTTAATATAAACATTGATACATTTTTTGGTCTCCATTAAACACTTACTACACAAATTTAAAAGTTCTTGTAAACCAATTGGAAGTTGTCATCATCAGAGAGAGAGGGGGGGGTGGAGAGAGAGAGAGACTGAGACTTAAAGCAGAAACAAGAGTTATTGAGTGCTTTGACTCTCCGTTTGGTCCTATTAAGAGCCTGTTGCAAGCAGAGGGGAAGAAAGCCAGGCCTGAGTGGACTGCTGGGCAGAGAAGGGAACTTCAAGCCTCACCTCAGAAAGTGGAGATTGGTTCAGAGCTGTAACTATTGATCCACATTTGATCAGATCAGAGAAGCACCAATTGTTTCCCAGATTCAATACCGACCAAAAGCCCTGGTGCAAATCATGACCGTTCTGTTTGGGTGAGCAGCAGAACTTTTAAATACTGGACTTGACCTGGGCTCGGAATAGGGCAGTGTTATCTAACAGCTCCCGAAACGGGACTGCTAGTTACCCCTTTTTGACCTTCACTGAGCCTGCCTCTCCCATTTACTTTTGAGATGACTGTTCTTGGTACATTCCCGTGAGCAGTTCATCCTTGAGAGAGGCAGTTCTTGGAGCAGGGAGGGAGCGGGTCTGTTAGCTTCTCAGTCCTGGAAGACGGCTTGGGCTTGGCTATGTGCATCCCCTGGAGTTTGATGAAGAGGGCTTCCCTTGAGCAGAAGCAAAGAGGATGGCCCACATGTGGTGGATAGGCGAGGAGGAGCCGGATCTACCTTGGCGGAAAACGGCAGCGTCTTCGGTGATCCAGTCTCTTCTTTGGCGGAGGGGCTGATGCACTGAGCAGCAGGCTCTTTGCTTCCTTTAAAGAGAGGGAGAGAGCTTGGGTAAGAAACCTGTTGCAAAGGGTTGGTTTTTTTGCTGTTGCAGTAGAAAGTTGCAGAAAAGGCTGGTGCCGGGATGACCAACAAGGCCACCAAGGGAATCAGAGGGAAAAAAAACCTGCACAATACCTTAATACTGACCTTCAGGGTCACGACACCCCACACGCTCCTCCAACAAGCTTTCTGTGCTAACTGACGTCTCAGAATCGACATTCTCCTCATCAGAACAACGCTGGTCCAACTCGGGGAGACGATATGTTATGTCTTCCCTAAAGAAGCGAGAAAGAAAGACAAGCTACAACCTTCCATGGGAGGGCTGGATCAATTTCAAAGACGGGGATAATGAAAAGAGTTGAGTTTTCTGCCTCTCCTCCTTTCAAAGCCTTCGATCCCTCACGTCCAATGTTGCTGTTGGAACCACGGGAAGGGTGATTATTATTCGGGTGGAATTGGGGTGGTGGGCTTTGTTTGCTACTGAAGGAGGAGGGCAGCTCAGGGCAATCTGGGAGAGGCTTTTTCTCACAAGCCTAAAATAGATTTGAAAAGGCTAACAATTCTCTCATGCTTTGCAATGCAGGCTCCATTTTTTAAATACTTTGCAAGAACCGATTCTGCTGGAAAACTAAAGCACAGCTCTTCTTGGTAGAGATCCTCAGAGCTGGCAGATGAATTCAGAGACAGTAGCTTCTGTCTTGGTAGGCCCTTACAAGCCCTCACTCACTTCTCTTCCTTTATTGACTGTATCCGTTCCATCAACAGCTCCTTCTCCCTGTTGTCTGTTTCCTCCTCTTCGGGCAAAAGTCCAAGTTTAGGTGAGGCACCGCTCGCTCCTATAGTCGGGGGGCTCTTGCTCTGCAGGATAGAAAGAGAGCCGTATCATCCCCTTGGCTAAGGATACAGCAAATCATCAACCCTGGGTAGACAGGAGCCATTAAGTCCCACAAGTGAATTCTCTTGTGAACTGCAATAGATCGTGAAGCAGCCTCTGCTCTGCCTGGACTATTTAGCTTTCCAGGCTTGAAATTATAATTTAACAAGCCAGGAAAATAATGATGAAGTGGGGTAGTTCTGAATACAGGAAGCCTAAGCGTGAGATACCTGCTGACAGTTGCTTTAGAGCAAGCTGTCCTTTCCTAGTACTGAATCCAACTTGCAGGGCTACGATGATTATAAAACAAGAAGAATCGGTATTGAATCCCAATGCAGAAAAGCAGGTACCGTTTCACAAACTCTCCTCCCTCCCAAAGATATAAATTTGGGGCCCGAGTTTTAAATTTACGGTGCCTTGGGATATTATAAAAAAGTATTAAGGCTGCTCCCGAGCACGTGCACAGAAATGTCTTCCTTTGACAGCCAACCACCAAATTCACACGCGCGCACACACATACAAACCTGGGTTAGTGTAAACAAATTCAAAGGGTTACGCATCCAAGGCCAACCTTGGATGCAGGGGTATCTTTTTATTTTTCTATGAAGCATTGGTTAATATCTCTTGCAATCCACTATTTAATCCCGTAATTAATTGGGAAAATAGGTAAATTGTGCACAGGTGTAAAACATGCAGAGTTTTAAAGTGAGGGGTTTTGAAGCATTCAGCGTGTGAAGGTGCTGTGAACAGCCTTCCCTGATCTTCAGCTGATGCTGGGAGAGGCAGAGTGAGGAAGGGAGGAACGTTCCATGCACTGGGGCACATCAGTGCTTTCACCTACCCGGGCTCCCTCGCGGGGAGAGGAAAAGGCAAGTTTTACTGGCCACAACTAGAGAAAAGGAGAGATGAAGGGCACATTCATAGGAGGCCAAAACATTTTCTCTGACACTCCATGGATAAAAATCAAAGACTTAGATGATAATAACTATACAGTATATATATCAAAGCTAAAAACTCTAAAAATGCTGCACACGTGGTTTAAACAATGCTAATACATTTGCAAGGTTCTAAAACTAATATATTAAACTTATTGAATTATACTGAATTATAGCTGGGATGAGTTTTCAGATTGCTTGAGCCAGTTTTCCACAATCCTCCATCATCAAACAGATGAATTAAACAGCAAGAGCAACAATTTCTACCCAGCAGGGTTTTTGGGATTCTTAGATCAGGAAATGGATGATTAGTGTAACCCCACACTGCTCAGTATTTCTTTTTAAGAATATACCCAACCCATATAAAACCAACCACTAAACACAAAGGAAACATGAAATATAAATATCAGGCTCCCAATGCTGTTATAGCATGGCCCGCATTACCAAAAGCTGCTAAAAGAGAATCAACAGGGCTGCACCTGTATCTTTCTCCTCAAAGGAGACATTTATCACGATGACCAAAGTGGCTTCAGTGCTAAACCCCCAGTATAAACCCAAATGGAAATGGGCTAGATAATCTGTCATCCAGTAACTTATCAAAAGAGGGGCACTGCATTAATAACCTCTAAAACAAATCCAGTTCATCTTTGACCTATTAAAGCTAACCAAAATGATCAAGGATTGGGACTAAACTCATTGAACAAAAATAACAATAAGGAATGCAAGGCAGAGGCTCTTCCATCAGTCTTTCTAACAGGGTCTGTTTGTTCTTCCACTAAAGGAGGGCGCACCACTTCCTGAGACAGTTCTGTGCCACTATCAAGCAGCTATCAAATCAGGAAGTTCAGCAAAAACCTGTTTCCATACATTGATTATTTCTATGGTTACGTTCTAGAATAACAGAGACAGCTGCTGCTTCTATTAGGTACAATACATGAAGACCAACCATGTCTCCTCTTTTTTTCTCTCCACCTAATTTAATTTATTAGTTTTTCAACTACCTCTTACAGGACTGTTTTCCAGATTTCACCATTTTGACTCATCCATCCAGAACGTCTTCCAAAATGCATGTGCTGAACTGGACTTGGTGCAAATGGCCTCTGCACCCCAGATGCAGTGGGACAATTGGGAGACTAGAACAGACCTTGTGACTGGACACATCCCAACTTTACAATCATTTACTGAATTATATTTGGAGATTATATCAGAACTGCTTTCAATAAAGTCTATTTTTTTCCTTCCTAACTTCCACTCGCACAAATATAAGTCCTTTGGAATTTAGCATGAAGTCGCACATTACATATCAGCCTTGCTGTGTGAGATTAATGGAAAAGTCACACTCCTGTTGTGAAATCTCCATCACATTTCATGCCAGGTGCAATCCCAGTGCTTACTTTGTTCTGTCGAAGCAGTGAAAGCCGCCGAAGAGCAATGCTTTCTGCTGCTTCTAGTTGGCAAATTTCATCCATCTTCATCTTGTACTTTCTCAGCTGTTCCTTGATGATCATCTCCACACACCTAGGGAAAAAAGAGAGCAAAAAGGAGAAATGAAGAAAACAACCACAGATCATTCATGGGCCCTTCCTTGATGGATGGAAGAAGAGAGGATGAATGGATCAGGTGAACGCATGCATGGATAAACGGGCTGACGGAAGAGACACCATTCTCCCAACAATGCAATTATGAACAGGTCAGAGCAGGGAAAGTCACTAGATGGTCACATGCACTGATGTTTGTGTATATTAACAACCAGCCAACCTCCATTTCCCATCAGATCTACCCTTTCTGTCTCCCTCTTCCAACAGAGGTACCATCCAAGTTCTACCATCTCTCACAGGAAGCCATCTGAATCAGAAAAAGGAAATCGGTTCAAGAAACTTCAAAAAGAATGTGGTAATTGGCCAGGAGATTGATAGTGAGAGATGGAAAAATTAGATTCAGGCTTCTATTACTTGCAGGGAAAAAGAGAAGAGAGAATACCGTAGTCAGATGATAGAAATAAAATTTACCCTAAAGATCTCTGGAACATTTACTCATTATACCTGTGGAGATTCATTAGCAATGCCTGTCCAACTAGAGCACTGAAATCTGTTCACACAATCTCTATTATCCGGGAAAGGGCAGAAGCCTCATTGTTCACAGGCAATCTAGGATAACTCACGTGGTTGTTTTGGAGACATCCTTCATGCTGGTGAGAGGATCCAAGTTGTCAGGACAGCGCAAGAGGCAGGGGGCAAAGACAATGGCCAGGGCATTGGGGGACATCCGATTGACTTCTTCCACCACAGCTACCCTGTGTTTGGGTAGGAGAAGAGGTTTTTGTGTGTGTTTTAAGCATGTTAGAGGTTAGAAGGAGAAAAAAAGATATTGGCTTATACTATTTACATTGGCAGCATCTTTTGCCAACCCACTAACCTTTTTTTGTCTTCCTTAGCTAAATATTGTGCTAAGCTTGATTTTAACACAATTTTCTCTCCCCATAATAGTTGCTTTTCCATGAAGTCTTTCCTTAACTTCTTTCATCATACCATCTACTACCCACTGAATAAGATATATAAAACCTATATATCATCTGTATATTGAGTCAGATTGTTACTGAACCAAATCCAGAATGTTCTGCTTCCAACTGATATAGCTATCAAGAGATACTGAAGATTAGATCTGGATCTTCTGAATGAAGAACAGGTACATTCCTGTATATTCCATCTAGTAAGCCTTTCCTACAAGAAATACATTATGGTCTCTTCCAAAGGTGATGCGTAGGAGATTGGTTTGTTTGAGAACATGGTTATATCCTGCCCGATTCTGGAAGAGTCAAAGTAAGAAGATACTAACATATGAAGATGATAACACAATCTAAAAGACTTCTTGCATACCATAAAACACAAAATGCTCATCAAGCAGATTTGAGGCATTCCACATCTTGGGAAGCAAGATATTAAACAATATGGGAGGATTTGATTAGTCTCCACTACCTTGATTTTACACGAGTGGGGACACTCAACAATCCCTTCTTGTAAATATGCAAAGGGTGGGCTAGGTCTTGATGGAAGAAACTGTCTTGAAGATTGGAAACAAACCATGTATGGCTTTAAAGGGGACAACCACCATATTGAACTGGACCCAGAAGCAAATACCTAAGCAAACACAGTAGCTGTATCACTGGTGTTACGTGGCCAAATTGCTCTCACTAGTTAGCAGATGAGTCATTGCACTTTGGATCAAATGAAGACTTCCAAGGTGCTCCCCTATAGAAATACATGCTATAATTGTTTAATTATCAGGTGACCAAGACATGAGTCAGTGTAGTCATAGTATTTTCATCTAGGTGTCTTGCAGCTTCATTGGAAGTTGGGCAGCAAATACATTTTAATAACATTAATAATAAACTGGCTTGCCAGTTGGGAGTAAAACATCCTCACCCCCACCATGGTTTCTACCTGCTTCAGCAGGAGCCATAATTCCAGAATGACCTCCAAATTACAGATTTGCTTCTTAAAGAAGAAGGCAAACCCATCAAGATCTAAACCAGAATTGGGACAGCCAGATCTATAGCTGGCAAACAGCAACTCCATGTTGCAAGGATTTGAGCTTGTTTGATCCATTGAGGTCCTCAAAACCTGTAGGTCTTAAGGATTTTTATAGTATTTCTGGCTTGGCCTGGGGTGACAATGTATCATTTAGCATTATCAACATACTATTGACACCTCATTCCAAACTAATGGATTGATTATAGAGAAGATGAGAGAAGGCCGGCTCCGCTGGTATGGACATGTCCTGAGAGCAGCACCTTCCACTGTTGCCAAGACTGCCTACCAATTAGAAATCAATGGCCGGTGACCTCGCGGGCGCCCAAAACAGAGATGGCAAGACACCATCAACAAAGATATGCAAGCTGCGGGCCTGTGCCCTGGAGACGCAGCTGTGCAAAGTGGCGTTCAATGACTGTGACTGTGACAATGACTGTGCACTGTGACTGTGCAAAGTGGCGTTCAATGATCCGAAAAGCGGACCCTGCACTTGCAGGAATACACTAGGAAGAAGAAGAAGATTCCAAAGTGATGGATGACCTTACCCAGTGGTTTCATGTACATCTATATATATAAAAGCGAAACCCACTCACGCATTAATCACAAAATCTCCAGAACCGTAAAGCCTACAAACTTGAAATTTGCCACGTATGTTCCTCTTGGCTTCTAGGTGCTCACTAAGAAAGGATTTTTCAAAATGACCATCGCAGCATGAGTATTTCTTATATTAATATTAACAAGCTCTGATGCTAAGGAGTTCTATTCCCCCCTCCCCACCTGAAAAGAAATCTGATCCAAATGCAAAACACAAGCAGAGGAGTTTCAGTTTCGCTTTTGCTTTCACAGCAGCAAGCATCTTTACTACAGAACAGTTGAGCTAACCCACGCACAGACTCCTTCCTGTCTCCTTCTTGCTCACACAGCAAATACTGTTTGAGTTTCCAAACACCCCTCAACTCTCACACACACTAACAGGACGCTAGCCAGATGAATACCAATGGATGCTGCTAGGCAGACAGATTTTTTTTTCTTATTTTCCTCCTCAGTTCAGACGACTCTGTTCCTTCTACTGTAACACCAGTTAAAGGGAAAAGAGGCAAAAAACGAAGGAATATATTTAATTATTCTTTTATGAAAATACTGC
Source organism: Thermophis baileyi (assembly GCA_003457575.1). Classification (NCBI taxonomy): domain Eukaryota; kingdom Metazoa; phylum Chordata; class Lepidosauria; order Squamata; family Dipsadidae; genus Thermophis; species Thermophis baileyi. The sequence continues at coordinate 1,428,463 of QLTV01003465.1, forward strand.
TATGCAACTTATTAGCCTGGCTACATAGACAAAACAGCCACGGTTGCTGCTGGGATTAAAGGGTTTAAGCCCATCTATTTCATTGTTGTTACACTTACAATAATATCTTCATCTGTAACAGAAACTTAGCTTACCATCTCTAACGAAATAATACAGTCCCTTTTTTAACTACTCATTAATTTTCAAGCTTTAACTGTCGATTTATCAAGCCCCATCACTTAGTTTCGTAGCGAAGCACGGGTATCAGCTAGTGTTGAATAAAATGAATCTTGTAGTGGCTCTCACTGGAGTAACCACAAATTTTACTCTTCCTCCATATGTGTTTCCTGAAGTACTCCACCAAGGAAGGAATGGCACCACTGTAGAAAAGTATCTCCAATCCCCAACCTTCCCAGATGTTTCAGATGTATAACATGATCTATGTTGCCTTCTACTAAAATAAATAATTGGTCCATCTTCCTTCTGAAAGGCTTTTTTTGGGAGGCTGTATGTAAGATGAAAAGTCTATTCCTAGAACTTTCTGGTGCTTCCTGGAAAGTTTGTTTTCCTGCCAAAATCCACTGATCTTTTCTTGAGTGGCTTGTTTTGTGTTTTGGGAAGCAATTTTTTTGGAACAGGAAATAGTTCATACATAGACCTTAGTCCCGAAACTGCATGAACTACCACCAGTTCCAGAAATTTATTTTCACAAAGCAGATGAACCATCTCTAAAACTGTTGGATTAGCACATCGGGGAGAAAAATGAGCATTCCAGAAAATATTATTTAAATGTTCCTAGAACAAACTCCAGAGTTTTACTTGTGTAGATTTTCCCATCACTCATCTCCATAAATGGAAACAACAGGGGCTGAAGAATAACAGAGTTGGAAGGGACCTTGGAGGTCTTCTAGTCCAACCCCTGCTCAAGCAGGAAACCCTATACCATTTCAGACAAATGGTTCTCCATTTGTCAAGATGGAATGTTCTGCAAGCAAAGCAGATGTTTCCCCAATTGTTAGCCCTTCTTATTTCCCACACTGAAATATAACAAGGGAAATGGTTTATTTCTATGAAGCCTTGGGAAAGGGGATGATGAGTTTAACTGATTTACTTTTATTTACTTTAGATTTTTTTTAATCCCGCCTTTCATTATTTCTATAAATAACTCAGTGATTATTTTAAAAAGGCCTCTTGATTTCAAACAGGCCTTGCTCGGTTTATACTTTATTGACCTTGGAATCCTGACTTCGTACAACATACATTTCAAACAAACTGTAGAGTCGGTTTTTTTAAATGATTAAAGTACTTGGCCAAATGTTCTCTGGCTCTTGTCAATTTTAAATCCACAACATCTCACAGGACCATGGCTATAATCACTTCTCTGACCACAGGGGGGAAGTTAAACCACAAGATGGTGCTCCTTACTTGACAAGGTGGAAAATCAGCCGTTCCAAGGTGTCATGATTGGCCTGGGGGAGCTGCTCAAGGACACTGTAAATGGCACAGAGCTGCTCTTGCTTCTCTGGGAGCTCTGTAAGGAATGAGAACATAAGGAGAATCCAGTTAGTTATAGGTCAGAGGTCTTCAAACTTGGCAACTTTAAGACTTGTGGACTTCAACTCCCAGAGTTCCTCAGCCAGCAAAGCTCTGGGAGTTGAAGTCCACAAGTCTTAAAGTTGCCAAGTTTGGGGACCCCTGTTATAGGTGGTCCTTGACTTACAACCACAATTGAGCTCAAAATTTATGTTGCTAAGTGAGACGGTTGTCAAGTGAGCTTTGTCCCGTTTTACGACCTTTCTTGCCACAGTTGTTAAGTGAATCACTGCAGTCGTTAAGTGAGTAAGACAAGTGAATCTGGCTTCCCCATTGACTTTGCTTGTTAGAAAGTTGCAAAAAGGTGATCACATGACCCCGGGACATCGCAACCGTCATAAATATGAGACAGTTGCCAAGCAGGAGAGCCGTGGTGGTGTAGTGGTTAGAATGCAGTACTGCAGGCTAAATCACTGCTCACTCCAGCAGTTCGATTCTCACCAGGCTCAAGGTTGACTCAGCCTTCCATCCTTCCGAGGTGGGTAAAATGAGGACCCAGATTGTTGGGGGCGATAGGCTGACTCTGTAAACTACTGAGAGAGGGCTGTAAAGCACTGTGAAGCGGTATAGAAGTCTGTGCTATTGCTATACACATTTTGATCATGTGACTATGGGGTTGCGGCAAAAGTCGTGAGTGTGAAAAACGGTCATAAGTAACTTTTTTTCAATGACATTGTAACTTTGGTCACTGAATGAACTGTTGTAAGTTGAGGACTACCTGTAATATCCGGTGTCTATCTAGTCCAGTACCCCTATTTCTTACAGAAGCCAACTGGAGCCAGTCTCCTGCCACCTGAGAAAAGAATCACCTCTTTTTTCTCAAATGCTTCACTACTTACCCACCGCCCGAAGGAAGTCATTGTACTGAGCAAAAGTCATAAGAGGATCCGGTAACTCTCTCAGCCATTGTTTGAAGATCCCCGTGATGGTATGGATGGGGTAGTTCTCTAGCCGCACTGAGTTTGGCTCTGAGAAGGAGAGAAGAAACAAAGAGGGAAAGATTGAAGCTCCTTAGTCTATGCAAGATGCACAGGAATGACAGCATTGAGATTTTGCATCAAAGATTTGAAGATTTTTTTCCCTAGTGCAGGAATTGGCAATGTGTGGACCTTTAGCTACTGTTGTTTTCAAATTCAATTTGGGCTAGCCCGCCCCCTGTGGTGCATTCTGGAGAGAGTGCAAGTGTGAACTGAATGGACTAGCACTGTCTTGCAGCCAAACAACTACTTTATACTCACACCGTAGTCTCCTGACTAATGTAACATTGCCACATGCTAAATAAATAGGCCCAGCACTGTAGCTACTGATACGAAATACATATTACAGACTCAGTGGTGGGATTCAGCCGATTCGCACCGTTTCATGTGAACCGGTTGTTAAATTACCCACCCACCGCACTATCAAAGTGGATCCTGGCTGCTGCGCTGCAATGGAGAATCGGGCAATGGAGCAGCAGGCGCGAGGGAAGGAGGAGGCCACTTTCCCTCTTTCTTCTCCCTGCTCCTCTTCCTTCCCTTGTGCCGGCCGCTCCATTGCCCGTTTCTCCATTGCAGCGCAGCGCAGCGCCCAGGATCCACTTTGATAGCAGGGAGGAGGGGTAATTTAACAACTGATTTGCCCAAGGTCAGGTTGGCCGTCACGGGAGGCTCGCCCCGCATGTGTGGCGGAGCTGGAGGACGGGGATGAGCCACACCTCCCACGACAGCCAACCTGACCCTGGGCGAACCGGTTGTTAAATTATTTGAATCCCACCACTGATTACAGTCTAAAAACTTCTGGAGGGTCACAAGTTCTCCTCTCCTGCTCTGGTCCTTTCAAGTCTGGTAAGAACTTTGATTTTTCTACAACTTCGTTTTTTTCTGATTTAACTTCTTTAATGGTGGCAATGCTTTGCTGTGGTTTGTGTCCTTTTCCTTCTCTTTCCTTCTCCTCCATCTCCCAAGGAAGAAAAGCCCACATGCAGTAATGCTACCAAGCGTCCTAAGGAAGAAGCACTTCATGCCCTACCTGCTTGCAGGGACTGCTTCAACTCCCTCATGCGGTTTGCTGATCCCGACTTCCGATAGATGCCTTCAGTGTAGAGTCCATGCATCTCGACATACTCCAACAGCTTCTCCATGACAATCGGGACAGAGTTCTTCTCACTAGTCAGAACACTGACACTGACCCCAAAGTGACGGGGCTCTAGGTCTTGGTCACCCTATAACCAGAAGTGGAAGATGAAATTAATGATTTTGTGACATACACTGTCATACAAAGGAGGAATGCAGAGTTTACAATTAAAGCTCTCTTGAAAAGCAGGTACAGAGATAAACCTGGATGATATCATTTCTGATAGTAATACCCGTGTTTCCCTGAAAATAAGACCCTGTCTTATATTTTTTTGAACCCTGAAATAAGCACTTGGCCTTATTGCCATGCACTCAAAAGCCCGATTGGGCTTATTATCAGGGGATGTCTTATTTTGGGGGAAACAGGGTATAAGGAGCCCTGGTGACACAGTGGTTAGAATGCAGTATTGCAGGCTAACTCTGCCCACAGCCTGGAGTTTGATCCTGGCAGGATTCAAGGTTGACTCAGCCTTCCATCCTTCCGAGGTCGGTAAAATGAGAACCCAGATTGTTGGGGGCAATAGGCTGACTCTATACACTGCTCAGAGCAGTGGTGGGTTGCTCCCGGTTTGGCCCGGTTTAGCGAACCAGTAGCGGCGGTGGTGGGACGCTCCGCCCATCCGCCCGGGACGCTTCTGCGCATGCGCAGAAGCGTCGCGTGCACGAGCAAATCGGTAGTGAGGGGATTTACAACCCACTACTGGCTCAGAGTACTGTAAAGCATTATGGGGTTGTTATTAAGTATAAGCGCTATTGCTGAGCTATTTCAGGTTAACATGGCCAAACAAGCTGAAAGGTACTTTTTTCCTTCAGGTTAAGTGTCTCTTTGTGGATGCTCTTCCTTGAATGGAGGACTACTTATTAATATGAGGGGATTCTGCTAACTGAAGCAGGCCAGATTGAACTGCTTTGTTAAAACCATGCTAAAGCATTTTGCTAATATACAGAACAATGGTTATAGGATAAGAAAATAGCCACTGGCTGAATGGCTTTGAAAAGTAATGGTGGAGAAATAGAATCGTGTTGACTACTAATAGTATGAAATCACAATTTATACTGGTGCATCGTGTGTAGAAACATTGGCTTCTGTGGAAAAAAGGATCCTGGACTCAGTAAGCTTTTAGAGTCTTTATCAGCACAGCTCTTCTCATTCAGTGTCAGATAAATTAATGGTGTGCGTATGAAGCTCTAAGTGATGATTTAGGGTGTGGTATTGTCAGTATGCTGATGATACTCAGTTTTATAACTCCACCAGTTGTCTGAATGATGCTGTGGAGATTCTGTCTCGTGCTTGGAGACTTTGAGGGGTCTGGATGAGGTACAATAGGCTTCAGGTCCACCTGAGCAACATTACCTATATTTTATCTATTTTTATTGTAAGCTGCCTAAAGTCATGCACTGTATGTGAGTTTGGCAGCTGTATAAATCAATATCAAACCAAAATGCTTCAGCAAGTAGCGAGTATGAAAACTAAGAAATGAACATTCATATTTAAGAAGTAGTATAATTTTGACAGGAAAAGTGGGATTACTTTCTTCAGCCCCTTACTGAGTGGCTCCCTGGAGACACTTGGTTGGTTGCTTTTGGAAGCAGGATGTCAGTCCAGATGATGGCTTGGTCTGATTTCAGCCCTTACTGAAATCTAGTGGCAGAACTTTAGTTCTGTTGGGGTTGAATTCTACCCTTCATGAGTTGTAACCGAAGCCTGTCTCTGCTTTCCCACAAAAGCTGGCCAGAGAGGGGCTATGACCTACTTTTTTTGTTTGTGAGGATGTGCATCCACTTTGGATTTTGGACAGACACTTCTTATGGCAGGTCAGCTTACAGACTAGAAGAGGGAAGAGAAAACAGACAAAGAAGGCTTGTTAAAGAGAATCTGTTTGGTCTGGTAGTTAAGGCACCACGCTAGAAAACAGGAGACTGTGAGTTCTAGTCCTGCTTTAGGCATGAAAGCCAGTTGGTGACTTTGAGCCAATCACCAGGAGACTGAGAGTTCTAGTCCCACTTTGGGCATGAAAGTTGGCTGGATGACTTTGAGCCAGTCACCTCTCTTAGCTCAGCTCCCAGGATTGTTGTAGTATGGAAAATGGGAGGAGGAAGGAGTATTAGCTATGTTCACCCCTTTGAGTTATTTCTAAAAATAATAAAGATAGGATGAAAAAACTAAACTAAACTAAACTAAACTAAGCAATTAAACTAAACTAAACTAAACAATTAAACTAAACTAAACTTAAATAAAATAAATTAAGATTTTGTTTTCAAATAAAAGTCTCCTTCCACAGTCTTCTTTATGGAGACAAAATTTAAACTGAGTGGTGTTTGCAACATGGAAGAAAAATGCTAACTTCTCTGAGAAATAAAGGAGAAACAAAAAAAAAAAAAATTCCCATGGAGAAAAAGATGATAAAAAACTTTTAAATGAAAGAGGAGTAAGCCCAGAGAAAGCAAAACGACTTATACAAGCACACCATCCCTGTGGTGTAGATCATTTTTCTGTAGTTTGAGCCTTCCAGATGCATTGGGAATTTTAGGAGTTGCGATGCCAACACATCAGGAGGGCCCCACAGTGGGGAAACCTGAGGAATAGGAATGCTTCCATTTTTGGAAGGAGGTAAACAAGAGCTCTACTTCGTAGTCCAATTCAGAAGATTTCCCATTACTAGCAATGACAGTTTTATCTCCCTGCTCCCAGCCCACAATACTATGCCACTGTAAATGAAAAGGCTCATTACAATCAAAAATACCCAGAGCTGCTTAAAGCAAGAGTATCAAAGCCCAGATCCTATAAACTCGCACTTACTGCTACACAGACAAGCCTTCTCCATAGGCCAGATGTAGGAACAGCACTGCTCGCAAGACTGTAAGATGTTCACTTGGTAATTCACAAATACATGGCCATTGAGTTCCACAATCTGTAAAAAGTCACACAAATATCTGAATATACCTCACTTATTCATTAAACTTGTATTTTTAGGTATGTGTTTTATTGAAAAGGGAATCAAAGGACCATAAAGTAAAAACTGATCTTGTAAACATGCTGCTTAGTCATTATTCTCTATCCCAATCGATAAAAAACATATTCCAGTCTATTAGGCATTCTAGAATGGTGGTGGTGGTGGGGTTTCCCAGGCATAACTCTGGGCAGAGGTGTGGTTTGTCTTTAGAGCATACTACCATGTTTCCCCGAAAATAAGACCCTGTCTTATATTTTTTTGAACCCTGAAATAAGCGCTTGGCCTTATTGCCATGCACTCAAAAGCCAGATTGGGCTTATTATCAGGGGATGTCTTATTTTGGAGGAAACAGGGTATGACATCCTATTCCAGTGATGGCGAACCTTTTTTGGTTCGCGTGCCAAAAGGGGGTGTGTGCATGCGCTAGCGAGCGCACACGTACCCTCACCCATTCCCTCCCCCACACGCATGTGTACGACCCCCCCGTGCTGCCCCCTGCGCATGCGCACAACCACCCCCGCCCCCCGTGCATGCGCAAAGGCCTCACTGAAGCCTGGAACAGTGAAAAACGGGCAAACCGGAAGTTCAAAAAACGCACTTCCGGTTTGCCCGTTGGGCTGTTTTCACATTCCGGGGTTTCAGGAAGCTTCCCTGAAGCCTCCGGAGGGCAAAACGGCTTTTCCTAAGGCCGAAAATTAGCTGGCCAGCGCGCACATGCACGTTGGAGCTGACATAGGGCAACGCCTCGCGTGCCCTCTGATATGGCTCCGCGTGCCACCTGTGGCACGCGTGCCATAGGTTCGCCATCACTGTCCTATTCCATTTAATTTGTTGTAAATATTATAAAACACTCGAAGTTGCTTGCAAACACATTTCTCTATAATTCTTGCATTTTCTGGTTGCTCCTCTGCATATACACAAATGCACTTTTTTGCATTTCCAATGTTATTTCCTCCCATTATGTCAGATTCGCTTTCCCCCAAATGTAGCTCATGCCACACCAGGAGATAGCACAACATAAAAACTGAACACATCATAATAATTTCCATCTTCTCATTCTCTTCCACACCCGTAAGGCTTTTTCTTTTAAAGCAGGGGCCTCCAAACTTGGCAACTTTAAAACTTGTGGACTTCAACTCCCAGAATTCCATTCCATGCTGGCTGGGGAATTGTGGGAGTTGAAGTCCACAAGTCTTAAAGTTGCCAAGTTTGGAGACCTCTGGGATAAGGGACAGTTCTTACAACTCGCAGCACCCAAACCCACACCTAATTCAAGGGCTAATATAATGCTGAAAATCACAAAGGACTCACCACATGTTCCTGTTTCCGCTTTTTTTTTTGAGCCTTGCTTTGCTGTTGGAAGAGTAAGAAGAAAAAGATTCTTTTTCACGTCCTTTCTGTTCCAGCTGAGCTAGATCTCTAATGAGCTAGATCTCTTCATTAGAGATGATCTCTAATGAAGAAAGGTCAATTCTTGGCATTCAGCAGTAAAAAAAATGCTTGGCTTCTGGGAAGCAAGACAATATTCCCACTTCTATGGCAAACTGTAGCATTAGCCCCTTACATTTTGGAACTGAATGAGTGATTCAGAAGGAACATGCTGAGCAGTTAGAGAGCAGATAGAATAACAAGGGAGTGTATGATGAACACAAGTCTCTACTAGTAGAGCCGAGGTGGCGCAGTGGTTAGAGTGCAGTACTGCAGGTACTAGCTAGCTGCAGTTCGGCTGTTCAAATCTCACCGGCTCAAGGTTGACTCAGCCTTCCATCCTTCCGAGGTGGGTAAAATGAGGACCCAGATTGTTGGGGGCAATAAGCTGACTCTGTGAACCACTTAGAGAGGGCTGTACAGCACTGTGAAGCGGTATAGAAGTCTAAGAGTCCTTCGGGAGTTGGGCGGCATATAAATTTTATAAATAAAATAAATTTTATAAAATAAATAGGTGCTATTGCTATTGCTAGTGTTTTCCGAGCTTGGCAATTTCCAGGTGTGTAGACTTCGTCTCAGTTCCATTTGGCGGGTCCTAGATGGTGGGCCTTTTCTGCTGTGGCCTCCATTTTACAGAATATCTTTTCCTTGAAATAAGGCTGGTCTCAACCCTTTTAGCTTTCCAGAGGTCCCTCAAGACCTGGTTGTGTCAGCAGGTCTAGGGACCTCAGGAGACTGGTGAAATATTGAGATGGTTCCTGGTTAATTAACACCTCTTCATCTAATTTCTTTTCTGTTCTTTTCTGTTCTGTTTTTAGCTTTGTGCCTTTTTATACTTCTAAAGTTTTTCATATTAATCTTTATCTTAATTTGTATATTTTGCTTTTAAATTTATTTCATGCCACCTAGAGTCACTTGATTGTGAGATGGGAGGCTATATAAATCTGACAAATAAATAAACAAACCAACAAGCTCCCACAACTCTCACGCTGGGTATGGAATTCTGGGATTTGGAGTCCATAGACATCTGGATATTGCCAAGGTTGGAAAATAATACTCTGGATTATAGTTAATTGAAGTGATTTAGTTTGTGCAGAGATAATAATGAAGAAATAATAATACATGCAATCCCCTTTTTAAGTGAGTCAAGAAGAAAACCACTCATGTCAAAACTTTCCATGAAAAAACCCCAATCTTTAAGAATTCAAATAGGTTCCAAGGACATAAATGCGAGACCTTGTGTTGTTCCGGCTCTTCTTTTTTTGCATAGCTGCGGGCAAACTCATCCAGAAGAGACTGGAAAAGATTCAAGACCAGCTTCACGTCCTTCTCTTCTTTCTGTTTTGCCATGTTGACCACAAGGAGTTGGTAGTTTTCCATCAGGTCTCTGTAGCCAACATGGATCTGTCCGTTCTGTGGAAAGGTGGTAGAAATAAGTAGGGATGTTGAGCTGGGATGCATCAGCGGTGTGGGGAACAGGATGTTTCCTCATCGATGTTCCACCGTGCTCAACCATAAACACAGCATGTGTGTACCACATTCAAACATTTTCCAAAAGTTAGGGAATTTTCAACATCATAACTTTTGAAACTTAGCCAAACTCAAGCTTCTTCAGTACTTTTAGGTTAGGCAGTAAATTCAGGAAAGGAAAATACTTTAATGTATAATTAACTTATGAAACTTAGGAGGATATTTTTTAACAGGCTAAAGAGGTTTAAAGGAGCATCAAATGAATTCAAAAAAGATCAGGAGGAGGTTTATAACAGTAAGTCTGGGATATTAAACAAAACCTCCCTGTTCGGAGGCAATCTATCTCTGATATGTCAGATTTATGGGAAGCAGTAGCAAAAGATTGTAATCTTCATTCTTTACTTCTGAAATTTCATTTATCTAGTGCAGGGGTGTCAAACTCAATTTCACTGAGGGCCGCATCAAGGTTGTGTTTCACCTTGGGGGGCCGGGGTGGGTGTGGCCAGGGTGGGCATGGCCAGCTTGACGTCACTTGTGCCGGGGGTGCCTGTGGTGGCTCGAGCGCTCTGCCAGAGAAAATGGGCTCCCGAGCTCCATTTTTGGCTGCGACGGCCTCCTGCAACCCTCTGCCAGTGAAAACACAGCTCGGGAGGTCTGCTTTCGGCTGCGATGGCTTCCTGCAACTCTCTGCCAGCAAAAAACGGAGCTCAGGAGGGCTGCATGGGCTGGTCCTTCACTGTTTCCAGGTTGGCCTGGCGGGTTTGACACCCCTGATCCTGTGGGTTATTGCATTGCATCAAATTTAGATCTGATCCATCAGGGCTACGTTAATAAATTTTGTGATCTAAAATGTTGGGGAACTATTGAAGAAATTAGTGTTTTGTTAAGAAATTTAGCAACTCAGAAAGCCAGTGTGATATAAAGAAAAGGTGTTGTACTAGGACAGGGGTCTGAAACCTTAAACACTCAAAGAGCCACTTGGGCCCGTTTTCCACAGAAAACAAAACAACGGGAGCCACAAAACCTGAGTGGGCGTGGCCAACTCGACGTCACTCACTCCCAACCAGTCACGACCCCCCCAGCCACACCTACCCAGGTTTTGTGGCTCCCCGTGTTTTGTTTTCTATGGGAAATAGGTATCTCCCCCTCCCTCCCTCCCTCCCCTGGTGGGAAACAGCGGGTGGCTACTTCTGGGTTTGCTCTCCACAGAGAGAGAGAGAGAGAGAGGGAGGGAGGGAGGGAGAGAGAGAGAGAGTGAGAGAGAGAGAGAGAGAGAGCGGGAGAGCGAGGGAGAGTGTGGGGAGGGGAGAGAGGGTGG
>QLTV01003465.1:1439919-1458715 GCA_003457575.1 Thermophis baileyi
GCCGCCCCCCCCAGGTCCTCTCCCCCCCCCCCCGGGCTGTTGTGCTCGGTGCTTGGCGGGGGAGGGGAGCGCTTCCCCACGCTGCCCCCTTTCTCTTGGCCCTGCCGACAGGGGAGGAGGAGGGCCAGGCTTGGGGGATGGCCCCCACCTTGCAAGATCCGCCCCCGCCATTCTCTCCCAGCCCTCTTTGGTGGCGGCAACAGCAAATGTACCACAATGAAGGTGGAATGCTGTTGCCGCACAAAGGCAAGTAGAGGGGCGCTTCGCTCCCGCACTAAGGCTCCGGCCATGCCACTGCTGTGACAGGATGATGGCTCTTTCATCCCTCTGCCATGACAGGGTGACAGGGAGCCGCAGCAGAGGGCCCACAGAGCCGCATGCGGCTCCGGAGCCACAGGTTGCAGACCCCTGTACTAGGAGGAAGGTATTGTGCAAGGATGGGGAGACCAGTATTCATATATACGTAAATACTGTCACTGAAGCTCACTGGGCTACTTCCTATTTTTCAGCTCAACCTAATTCATAGTTGTTTCATGGGAAAATTGGAGGAAAAGATGCTATATACATTTACTTGAAGCTTTTGGAGGAAAAGTGGAATAGTTACAATGAATAACATTGTTACAGTTATAACTGGGGGAAAAAATGGAATTTCAGTGCAGATTTAATATAATGCTTATTTCCTTCTTACTAACACAAAACTTTACAAACTGAAGGCCTAGCTATTGAACACAGGTTCCAGTCAATATTTAAAAAGTCCTCCATGTGCAAATGAAGTTGTTTTACTGATTCCCCAGCTGTCGATGTCTTCTGCAAATATTTAATAGACAATTTTGTTTTAAAGCTGTTCTCTTTCATTTAAGCCAATGGTGCTTCATTTTGACATCCCCTCACAAGCTACTTACAGGAGCAGAATACATGGTTTTGATATTCCCACGGAACTTCTCAGTGGCTTCAAAAAACAAGCATTCAATGGCTGACTTCTGAGAGTGAAGATCATTTATCTGAAAAAAAAAAGGAGTAACAATACATGAAAGGGGAAGAATGTACTGTAATCTTCCCTTTAAAAAAGCTCACACTGTGCCTTTAGACCTGTTCCCCTCTTCAATTCTGCATTGATAATCCTGATATTAGGATAAATTATATGGCGATGTATAACAGCGGCCCCCAACCTTTTGGGCTCCACCGGGGACCAGTTTTTCCCCCCTGGACAAGGGGGGGGGGGCATGGTTTCTAGATTCTGCACATGCTTACTTGTGCAGCCCAGTTCCTAACAGGCCATGGACCAGTACCGGCCTGTGGTTCAGGAGTTGGGGATCCCTGATGTCTAAGATGTCAATTTGTGCGTGTTCATATTTTAGAACAGGAAAAAAAAAAAGTCCCAGGAAACAAACAATGCAATGTGTTTTACACGGGATCGCCTTGGAGATCTGATACAAAACAGGGCAGCCAGAATTTTGACAGGAGACAGGAGAACTCCATCCAGGTTAAAATAACAATGATCCTTAAATTGCTACACTGCCTGCTAGTTGGTTTCTGGGACCAATTCAAAACGCTGGTTATTAAAACCTGTACAGTAATAGCAATGGCATAAATCGGGCAATACTTTGTCTGAACTGAACATGTCCCCCTAGTCTAGTCATCAAACGAGGGCTAGCTGTGGATCCCACCCTCTTCAAGAGACACATGGAGCTTGGATCAGCCCCATTCTATGGAATACTCTCCCTTAAGAGGAAGGGAAGGTCCCTGGCTATTATTCATTCATAAACTAGCTAAAGTAGCATTGTTTCAGTGACTATCTGGCTCTTAGGTAGTTTAAGCTATTGGGCCCTTATGTGGTTTTTAATTGCTTAATGGACTTTTAAATACTTGTATGCTGTTGTTTATTTTTCTCTTTAAGATTTTGTTGACTCTATCCAGAGTCCTTGGTAACTTTTGCAGACTATAAATATTGCAAATGAAGAGAATCCCTGGATTAGACTATGTACTCCTGAGTTAGAATATAACTTACCGGGAAAGTCAATTACACATTCCATGTATTATCATTGCCTAAATGGGTGCTTGATTTGGTTTTCATACCCAACTGCCGTCTCTCACCTTGTTCAGAAGGAATTCATCCAAATATTTCAGCTCACTAGCATTTGCAATCTCCCTTAGAAATGGTGCCTTCCATTTCTCTGGCGCCCTTTTGGCTTTGCTGATCTTAATGGTACGGTTCCTTTTAGCTTTGCCGAATTCTTTTGTCTGGCGTTCCTCCAACTGGGGGTGATTAGGAGGCCCAGAGGGAGCTGGAAATGGGAAAAACCAATGCAAGATTAAGAGCTTTTCTTCCCTCCCACCCCCCCAACCAACATGCTCAGCTGTTTTAAGATAAACAGCTTGTGATTCTCATCTGCATTAGAGCTGGGAAGCCTTTTAAATTTGGGGGTATCATAAATAGGGTAACATAATCCATTCTCCCCCCCTCCTACTCCTCATTCCTCCCATCTCTCTACATCAAAATCCTGCTCCACTGAAGTGATAGAGGCTTAGAAAAATGTTCAATTTGTACATTGGAGAGCTTGGGAGGATGTTGTTTGTGTAAGAGACCTGGGAGTTTTGGCTTCCCACTCTGATCCGTATAAATAGTTCTCCCAAAGCATCAGAGAACAAGGTGCTCTTCTGGCAATGGCCCAATGAAGTTTGGCATCAGAGAAGACAGCCTATACAGCAGGTGCCAAAATTTACCTTCAGTTGCCTTCTGCGTCACTGTCGGCTCCATTGGCAACATGCAGGAGAAGAGTGGAATAGTCTCACTAGTATCCTCATATACTTCAGCATACTCTTTGAGGTTCTTCTTGTCTGTTCTTTTTGCCAAGAGTCTCCGCAATGGACTCTTGAAAGTAGATCTGACAAGAATAGAAAACAGCTGAAGATGTAGACAGAGATAAATAAGAGCAGGCTGGGATTTGAGCTAAGAAAAAAGAATTGCTCCTTCTACGAGGCTGCTTGATTCTGAGAACAAACTTTGCTCTAAAGCAGCCCGAGGAACAATGCAAGATAAAATTGTGTATGTGCAGCTAAGAAGGCAGCTATGGCCGGCAAAAATGAGTGAACCATGTTTCTGTGTAAAGGATCTACTGGAATAGTGATTGGCTGAATTCTTTGTGCCCTTCCCCAGTTCCCAAAACCTCATCTGATTGATTAAACTAGAAAACTTTTGCCACTAGCAATAGCAATAGCACTTAGACTTATATACCGCTTTACAGTGCTTTACAGCACTCTCTAAGCGGTTCACAGAGTCAGCATATTGCCCCCAACAATCTGGGTCCTCATTTTACCCACCTCGGAAGGATGGAAGGCTGAGTCAACCTTGAGCCGGTGAGATTTGAACCGCTGAACTGCTGAACAGTCAGCTGAAGTAGCCTGCAGTACTGCACTCTAACCACTGCGCCACCTCGGCCCAGTGGCTCTGCGCCACTATCACTGCCTGACACCCATAAGTGTCCACAGGGCACGCATACTTGGCATCCATCTGTTGGCTGGGTCCTGAAGTGAGACCCACTGCACTTAAGGTAGTAGGTAGCTCCTCGGATTTCTTCGGTGCGATCTTCTTCTGGGTGTTTCCATCACCTTCTACTGTGTCCAAAGATGGCTGCAAACATGAAGAAAAATATGAAAACATGCCTTAGACCATGTTACTTTATTACATTAATTAAAATAAATGTAACAATTTCTGGAATGTAAGGTTGCACAGCTAAAAGCACGAGAACATACTAAATTGTCTTATGCCAAATTAGCCCATTAATCTACCAAGCTTTTTATTTGGCAATGGTTTTCCAGCTATGCGTGCAAAAAAAAAGCCTTTTAAAGTTCCATAAGCTGCAGTCCTTTGAACTATAAATACTGAAGTCCGGGAAGTCTAAATGCATGAAGCTTAAGTTACATCCAATATATTTATTAATTCTTCTTTAAACCCATAGAAATCTGCTTCGAAAGACATTTCTGCCAAAATGAAAGGGGTTTTTTTCCTTTCAAAGGCTATACTGCAGTTTTTTCAAGATTGTGTTCTGGTAAGTCCTTCTATTATCAAACCCAAAGTATTTGAATTTTAATCAAGCCCATTAAGCTGATTTGTCTTTCAGAGGATTTTCAAACTGACTGGTGGTTTTTGACAACTGATGTTTTACATAAATTACTATCTGTTTTCCCGTGCCCCACCAACCATTTGGTTAATTTTATAGTTTTAACATCTTTCTATGAGCTGCTCTGAATACTATTCTAGGGAAAATAGGATATGAATTGATGTACTGATGCTGTCATGTAGGCTGCTCAGCCTTTTCAGATTCTTTTGGCACGTAACAATTCTTCAGGAGAGAAGTCACTTTTAAAGTAAAATTAAAGGTGGGTTTGAGCTATGGGCATTCTGTAGAAATAGCCATTTGCTCTCTGACTGTATTATGGCACTAAATCACCTTCCAAATAAGGCTGGTATTGGAAGCCAACTTGTACAATCTGATACCTGAATATTCATGATGTATGGGGGGGGGAAGTTTGTCCTTCTGCCCAAAAATGTTTCAAGTGTGCACTCCAATCTTCCAGCTGTAGATTTTCCTCTAAAAACCCCCGAAGCTTTTAAGAAAGCTTCTTAAACAGTTCATTTTTTTAATTTGCAGTAATGCCCCATAGTCTAGGACCAAAAAAAGGCCTTCAATTTAATACATTGCATCTGTTATCACTGCATGCAAGCATTTGACTGTAAATTGTGACAGCAAATGCAATGTCAGCTCTCAGCAAACTAGGCGTGTATTGGTTTGATTAAGATTTTGCTGGTGCCATTATTTTTTTGCTCAAGCTACTGGGAGCTGTTTTCTCTTGCACGATGCTCCTTTGCTGCTGGCTGTAGTTACAAGGACCACAAAATGAACAGGTCTAGTTCAGCAAGCAGTACCTGGCTTGTGGAAGTGGAAAGAGTGACCTTGGGGATGTCGTCCAAGGAAGAAGCCGTTTTTTTCTTCCTGCAAGGAGAAAAAAAGATATTTCAGAATGAAACCACCTGTGGTTTAAAAGGATCCTGTTAGAGGCCAATAACGTTTGAGTTGTGATTCTGTGTGGACAAATTTTGACAGATCTCCTTGGCCACTATTATGCGCTCCAGCTCGTTCATTCAAACTGAAACAATTTCAAGATAGAACTTAAAGGCAGGCAATGCAAGCTGATGAAAATTGTCCTTTTCAAAGAAAATCAAGGCCCATTTGCAGTAATAGCAATAGCACTTAGACTTACATACCACTTCCCAGTGCTTTACAAGATGTATTTCTTGGCTAAGCACCCTACCCTGAAAAAAACAGAAATGCCCCAGGATTATTTGACTGTATTACCTGAGTAATGCTGCTTAATGCCTAATGCCTTCAGTTATGTTTGCAGGAGAAGAATTGTTTCAGCCTGTTCTTAACTCTTTAGTTGTATCAAGATACTGCAGTGCTACCTGCTGAAGGAGGTAGCAAATAGTGCTACCGCTTTAAAAGTTATTTGGGTACCAGTCTCCCTGGGACAACTGCGATAAACAAGTGTCCCGTTGCATATTAGGCCATCCTCACATGTCTTTGCTTGCTCTGCCAATCACCTGAGATGATGGTGGTAGATGCAACTAACTACAGGGTTTTGGGGTGGTTTTTTTTGCATTCTGCTCAAATTTACTTTTAGTACCAAATGCACTACAGTTGTGGATCCATCTAAAGGGCACACATTTCCCACCTTCACTCTGTGATTTAGAAGAAAGAATAAAACAACAAAAGTGCAAGCATTTGGATTTGTATAATTTCAGCAGCACTTTCTTAAGAAAAATATTTTGGATATAAGTCACTTTGAAGATCCTTCTCAGCCAAAAAGCAGAATGGGAATAGCAATAGCACTTAGACTTACCATATTTTTCGGAGTATAAGACGCACTTCCTCCCCCTAAAAGTGGGTGAAAATTTCGGTGCATCTTATAGACCAAATACGGGCCTGTTTTTGGCCTTCCAAACCCTCCAGGTGTCGCGTTTTTGCCCTCCCTGGCCCCCAGAAGCCCTCTGCAGTGCTCTGCACGTCCCGTTTTTGCCAAAAACGGGCCTGTTTTTGGCCTCCCGAACCCTCTGCGCATCCCGTTTTCGCCCTCCCCGCCCCCCAGAAGCACTCTGCAGGCCAAAAACGGGTGCGTTTTTGGTGAAAACGGGACACGCAGAGGGCTTGAGAAACCAAAAACGGGCCTGTTTTTGGCCTGCAAAGTGCTTCTGGGGGCTGGGGAGGGCGAAAATGGGACCCGTGGAGGCCAAAAACTATTTTTTTTCTTGTTTTCCTCCTCTAAATCTAGGTGCACCTTATAGTCCTAAAAATACGGTATATACCGCTTTACAGTGCTTTTACAGCCCTCTCTAAGCGGTTTTACAGAGTCAGCCTATTGCCCCCAACAATCTGGGTCCTCATTTTACTGACATCGGAAGAATGGAAGGCTGAGTCAACCTTGAGCCTGGTGAGATTTGAACTGCCAAATTGCAGGCAGCCGGCAGGCAGCAGAAGTAGCCTGCAGTACTGCACTCTAACCACTGTGCCATCGTGGCTCATGAACTCAAAATCACAGATGAAAACTTTAGTTCCCTTTTTCTCATTCTTTCTCTTTTGTTCTGCATGGTCTCATTTAGATTAATCTTCCAGGGGCAAAGGGAAATGTTTCTTTTTAAAACAGAAGCACTACATGATGTAGGTAGAGTAGTATAGAAAACCATCAGTGATTGTATGATGAAGCACAGCCTTAGGAAACAGTGGTTTTTACAGGAAACCTAATTCAGATTAGTACAGGTAGTCCTCAACTTACGACCACAAATGAGCCCAAAATTAATGTTGCGAAGCAAGACAGTTGTTAAGTGAATTTTGCCCCATTTTATGCCCTTTCTTGCCACAGCTCTTAAGTGAATCACTGCAGTTGTTAAATTAGTAATATGATTGTTAAGTGAATCTGGCTGCTCCATTGACTGCTTGTCAGAAGGTCGCAAAAGGGGATCACACGACCCCGGGATATTGCAATCGTCATAAATATGAGTCAGTGGTCTAATGTCTGAATTTTGATCACGTGATCATGGGGATGCTGCAATGATCGTAAGTGTGAAAAATGGTCGTAAGTTTTTCAGTGCCATTGTAACTTTGAACAGTCACTAAACAAACTGTTGTAAGTCAAGGATTACCTGTACTCAAGATCTAATTTTTCCCAATTTTTATTTCTCATCCTTTTTCAAGGTTAAAGATGTAACGCCCAGCATCTTACTTCAATTGTGCAGAAGAAGACACGGCAGGGGCACTCTTCTCTTCCAAAGATTGGCTGACCAGATTGTTCTGTCCGCTGACCAGCTGCCTCTTTCCCTGCCAGCGCTCCCGCTTATCTCTCAGTTTGCTTGGGTCATCCTGGTACCGTTGAATTTGGAAGGAGGGGGGGCTGCCTAACTCCTTCACAGCCTGTGGCTTCCTTTTGTCAGCGCGGCTCCGGAAGCTCCGGTTGGCCATCAGATTGTTTGCCCAAGTTAGATCCAGCTCTGTGGGCCTCTCAGGGTAAGTGAAGCTTTGGCTGGTCCGGATCTTGGGAGTTTCCAGTCTTTCCTGTACATTTGTATCCTCTTTTAGCACCCTACTTTCCAGTTTCAGTCCTGGCCTTGGACTGGGAACTAGTGTGCCACCATCCAAAGGAAGAAGATGACTGTTAGTCCCTGGTGCTCCTTCTTCCTCGACACATTTGGGGACCGTTTCTGAAGAAGAAACTGCATCTTCTCCTACAGGTTGCTCAAGCTTTTGAGCCTCTTCTTCCTCTTCCGTGTTGCGAGGGGGGCTATCTTCCCTGGTAGGGACTTCCGGCCCCCCCTCAAATGCTAAAACAACTTGCTTATTTTGCAGCTTGTTGTGCTCCAATCCTCTTTGTCGGCGGTTCTCCCGTTTTTTCCGGTTGATCTTTTGAGACAGAGGAGGAGACTGGTTTTCTGCTTGGGCATTTTTAGCTCCATCATCTTCTGCTGTCAGCCCAGATGTTTTATCCAGCTGCACCTCGAGTTCAACAGCCACCTGGTCTGAGATGGGTTCCTTTGGCTGGAGCAACTCATTACCTTGCTTTAAAAGTTCCCGTTTTATTTCCTCTTGCTTTTTCTCTGTGATCATTTGATGAAACCTAAGGGTTTAAAGGGGGGGGGGGGGAATAAGCAATTTACCCAGGAATGGTTTTTGTGTGTTTGTGTATATAACTCTGAGTCAGTCTTGACTCCTGGATTAGTCCCTGCAGTTTTCTTGGCAAAATATTTGGAAGTGGTTTGCCATTGCCTCCTTTCTAGGGCTGAGATGACTAGTCCAAGGTCATCCAGCTGGTGTCAATCCTGAAGCTGACCTGACCGAAGCCATTTTGAAGCTTCAATGTTTCCACACTGGAGCTGAGGGATAGGGAGGGGGGGAAGAGAGATAGCTGGTGTTTTGTAGCCTAAACAAAATACTTTCTCCTGGAAACCAAGGACATTCTCACACCTGGTCAGAGAGAGGAGGAGTGATGTTACCAGGCAACCGGACAGCACCTTGATTCGACCATGTGACTGATTGTTTGGGGAAAGGGGAAAAACTTTTACTTTTAATTAGGTGAAAACTGCAGGAATATTCAGAGTCGGTTTTCACCAGAACTGTACCAATATGATATACCCAATAAAACTATTCTTTGAGGAATCCACCTGCCTCGGAGTTTTGCTTGCTATGGGTGTATTACTTGGAATCCTGACAGCTGGTTTCGTACCTAAACTGGGACTACAACCTCTGAGTTCCTAGACAGGTGCTTTAACCACTAGACCAGGGATCTGCAACCTTAAACACTCAGAGCCACTTGGGCCCGTTTCCCACAGAAAACAAAACAACAGGAGGCACAAAACCTGGATGGGCATGGCCAACTCGACATCACTCACTCCCACCCAGTCACGACCCCCCCCAGCCACACCTACCCAGGTTTTGTGGCTCCCCGTGTTTTGTTTTCTATGGGAAATAGGTATCTCCCTCTCCCTCCCTCCCTCCCTCTCTCTCTCTCTCTCTCCCCTGGTGGGAAACAGCGGGTGGCTACTTCTGGGTTTGCTCTCCACAGAGAGAGAGGGAGAGAGAGGGAGGGAGGGAGGGAGAGAGAGAGAGTTGCCAGGGGCAAGTGGGGCAGGGAATGGGCTCCAGGAAGGGGAGGGGACCCAGTCTCCCCTATTGTGAAGCACGCTAGCTTTCACTGTGCTGTGCAAGGCGCTGCAAGAGCAGCGGGCAGGCCATGGAGGGGGTATTGGGTCTTCCCCCCGCCCCACGCC
This sequence comes from Thermophis baileyi, assembly GCA_003457575.1. Taxonomy (NCBI): domain Eukaryota; kingdom Metazoa; phylum Chordata; class Lepidosauria; order Squamata; family Dipsadidae; genus Thermophis; species Thermophis baileyi. Next base: position 1,449,236 of record QLTV01003465.1, read on the forward strand.
AAAGGAAAGCCAGCCGGGCTTCTCCTTCCCTCCTACCCTTCCCCCTGCTCCCTTCTCCCCACTCAATCCTGCTTTGGGACAGAGAAGCGCGCGCTGGAAACGTGTGTTGGGGCGATGTCGGAGCGCGTCTTCTGACCCTCTGGTGCTCGCCTGCAACTCTCCACGCTCCTCCAGGCCTGGCTTGCTGGAGGGGAGCAGCCCTGATGCCTCTGCTTCCCCTGCCCCCCACGGCCCCAGCCATTGCTGCCCGGGGAAGGAACAGGAAACAGAAAGCAGCGCGTTTCAAAGGCCGCGAACAGCGTTCCGGTGCAAGAGCCGGGCCAGGCCTCTCTGCCATCCAACTCGCCAATGGGGCCGCTTCTGCCGGGCCATCTCCCCCCCCCGCTGGGCTGTTGTGCTTGGCGGGGGAGGGGAGTGCTTCCCCACGCTGCCCCCTTTCTCTTGGCCCTGCCGACAAGGGAGGAGGAAGGCCAGGCTTGGGGGATGGCACCCACCTCGCAAGATCCGCCCCTGCCATTCTCTCCCAGCCCTCTTTGGTGGCGGCAACAGCAAATGTACCACAATGAAGGCGGAATGCTGTTGCCGCGCAAAGGCAAGTAGAGGGGCGCTTCGCTCCCGCACTAAGGCTCCGGCCATGCCACTGCCGTGACAAGATGATGGCTCTTTCATCCTCTGCCACGACAGGGTGACAGGGAGCAGCAGCAGAGGGCCCAAAGAGCGGCATGCGGCTCCGGAGCCACAGGTTGCAGACCCCTGCACTAGATCAAACTGGCTCTCTCAAGAATAAAAGTTGCAGAGTCAAAAAAGAAAATGCCAAACTGGATACTCAGCATCCTTTTATTACTACCACTGCCCCCTAACCCCACACAGGATGAGAAGGTAAAATGAAAAATCTGCTCTTTGGCTTTGAAGCATTGGTCTGGCTCTTCTAAAAATGAAATGTTGTGCCTGATGGATTTCTGCTTTAATCTAACTAGATTCTTCCTATTTTATGACTTTAAGCTCAAGAGATGTGTAAAACCATGCATTGCTCACCTCTTGCGCTGCAGATACCCCCGTACCAGAGCTTGAAGGAGACAAACCCTCTTCTTCTGCTGCTGGTATGATTTCCTTTCCTGGTATCCACGCCATACCGATTGGATATAAATAGTAGCATTTTCTTTCTCCAGGGCCCTCCGGACGACACAGTAAGAACGCCAGCATGCCTGCAATTGATACATACAGAGGAGGAAGAGACCTTCACGGGAAGGAAAAGTTGTCTCATAAAAATGAGGGAAGATGGCAACCACCACCAGGGCCTGTACCTGCAAGGTAATCGCTGCTTGCCGAGTCCGGAGGAAGCGCCTCCTCTCCAGCACCATTCGCAGCCAGCTCTGGAGGACAATGATCTTCCGGATGACTTCTTTGTGTAAGGTGTCCTGGAGCACCTGTCGGGTGGCTTCCTTCATAAATACCTGGAGGGCAGGAAAGACACTGTCAGCGTTTTGAGTAATGCACCCAATGAAAGCAGAACTCTGAGGCAGGTAGATTCCTCAAAGAACATGTTTATTGGATACATCATATCAACACAGAACCTCTAAAAGTTCCCGTGGTTTTCTCCTAATTAAAAGAGTAAAAATCCCCCCTCCCAGGTGTCACTGGTCACATTGTCCAATGAATATACTTAGCAGGCTCCTCTCATCCTTCAGCAGCCACCTGTTACGATGGCCTTGGTTCCCACAGGAAAACTTTTTGTTTTGACTGTCAGCCAGGCTATCTACTTCCCCCCTCCCTTCCTCCTCTCAGGCTTCGTGGTAACTATGAGGCAGCACAAGATGGCTTCAGCCAGGTTCACTTCAGAGTTGACAGACACCTCTGATTATTCAATGTTTTGAAACTAGCAAATAGCAACAGCAGAGACCTGTAGAAGCTTCTTGGATGAGAAGCGAAACGTCTTCAAAGAAGAACAAGAAAGTCCAGTTGCCTCTAGAAAAAGAACCTTTGGGATAGCAATAGCAATAGCACTTTCACTTATACACCGCAGTGTTTTACAGCCCTCTCTAAGCGGTTTACAGAGTCAGCATATTGCCCTCAACAACCTGGGTCCTCATTTTATCCACCTCAGAAGGATGGAAGGCTGAGTCAACCTTGAGCCAGTCAGGATAGAAGGAATTGAACTCATGGCAGAGAGAGCAGAGTTAGCCTACAATACTGCATTCTAACGACTGCGCCACCACGGCACCATAAACTAGCCCCTCATATTGATTGCAACCAGATATTTAAAGAAAGAAATAGGACCAGGGAATTCTAGTCAATAAGAGGAAGACACAGACATTGAGTTATTACTGATAAAAGCACGGATTCCTGATCCAAGGCACATTAAAATTGGATACAGGAAAAGTATAGATAATAGGAAAGAAAAAGAAGCAAAAAAAAAGGTATTTAGTTTAATTACATACATTTAGTTAAGATCTTAAAACAGATCTGGACATTTTATGGTCCTGTGGTGATATCCGGCCCTTTGGCTGTCCCTGTCCAGCCTGTATGGATTGCTTTTATTTTGAGGGTGACTGCTATTTCCCCCCCCCCAGTTTACATATGTGCCTATTTGCACAGCTGTAGATATTGTACTTTTAGAGAACAGTTACATCTAACTCTTCCTTCATTATAGACCATAACAATTTACAGTCTGCCTACTCAGATGCTGGCAAAATCCAAAACATACTGGCTTTCCCAACACAATACGTCCCGTTTTGAAAATTCAGGAGGAAGAAATGACAATGTTCCCAAACAGAATAGGACACACAAAGAGAGGATTGGTCAATATAAAGAAGGAAAATTCACCTAAGGTGTTTAGATTTGGCATTCCAAAGGCCATGTTGAATGTATTTTGTTTTCAGTTGTTAATTCAAACATACCTTGGTCTTTCCAATTTGATAGCTGTTAGTGTCCAGATTCAGCTTGTTTAACAGAGCATTAATTTCTTCCTTGGAGGCTTTGACATTTTTGGGCAGCAACACTTGAAATTGATCAATAAAATCCTAGGAAGGTAATGCATAAACAAAAGCAGATTTAGCCAAGGACTCATTATCCTACAATGAATTTGAATGTTTTCTTTCTTTCTTTCTTTCTTTCTTTCTTTCTTTCTTTCTTTCTTTCCTTCCTTCCCCTTCCCTTCCCTTATTATTTTTATAAATAACTCAAGATGGCAAATAGCAATATATCCAAAACACTTTCCTCCTATTTTTTTTCACCACAACAATCCTCTGAGGGCTGACAGACAGAATGACTAGCTCAAAGTCACCCAACCATCTTTCTTGTCTAATGCAGGACTTGAAATGTTAATCTCCCGCTTTCTAGCCTGGTGCCTTAACCACTAGACCAGGGGTATCAAACTGGCGGCCTGGATGCGTCACACACAGGCCACGCCCACCCCAGTTCCGTGAAGGGGAAAAACGATACGTCACGTGACGGCAATGTGACGCCGCGAGTTTGACACCCGTGCACTAGACCAAACTATAAACTGTAGAAGTCCTGCATTTTTATGGAAGGCCCTTTGGAGTTAAGCTGAAGCTTTATTTCTTGCAACAAATGATCAAAATTCCTAACATGCATTTATGTTATAAAATGTGAGCACTGAGTAGTCATTCCTAAATGACTCATAATTTTTTTTCCCTACCAAGCTTCTAGGATATTTTACTATTCTCCTCAATGTGTTATTGTCATTGCCATCATAATAATCAGAGACCAAAAGAATAATAAAAGGTACTGTTAATAGGACAAGGTGTAGTTCCAAGTTTTAAAACAGTAAAAGAGAAAACAACCTGCTATTGAAAGTGACTGACAAACCTTAAGCAGTGTCATTAGTAAGTATAGCTGAGTTCAAACTCAGCACTGTCTAATTGCAACCTGAATTGAACAGTTTAACAATTTTCATAGAAATTTTAAAAAGCACACAATCTCAACATGCCCCCCCCCATTCCATATTTAATAATCAGGGGGATATTAAACCAGACTGCCAGATAGACAAAGGGCAATATAGCAAAACATGAATAATTATTTCAACTGTCTCATCTAGACCCTGGCACAAGACCTCTGGATATAGGGAGTTATCTCTCTGCAAGTCCAGATCAAGGACAATTGAGGTAAACCAAATCTGTAACTATTCTAATTTTTTTTTCATGAGGAGGCATAACTTAGCTGCAAGGATTGATTGGGCTAGATTTGTGTCCTTATATGCAAGTGGTAGCATGTATATACAGTATTCAGAACAAATACACGACTAAGGAAGCAAAACTCTTTGGCGTTTCAAGTACTTTGAATACAAACAACTCCAGCATTTCCAGGAACAAGTCTAAAGAAAGAGATTGGTCTTGTTTTTTGTCCCAAGGTGTTTTTTTTCAAGAGGCAACTGGACGTTTCTGGTTTTTCTTTGAAGATGTTTCACTTTTCATCCAAGAATCTTCTTCAGGTCTGACTGAATGGTGGGGAATTCCCCACCTCCAGTCAGAGCTGAAGAAGCTTCTTGGATGAGAAGTGAAACGTCTTCTAAGAAAAACCAGAAAAGTCCAGCTGCCTCTTAAAAAAAGCACTTTTGGGACAGCCATGACCTGGAAGACTGAGAATCTCCATAGACATTGGTTTAGCTTTCTCTTTCCTTTTTTCCTTTCTGAGGCACTGAACCGTGAGTCAGGATAGACAATAGACAAAAGGAGGAGGAAGAGGAGGAATCTGACCCTGGTTTAAGGCAGCTTCCTGATTGTCTTCTGATAAATAGACCTCATATAACTTTTCATCCTATAGGTTGAAAAAGCTTAATGTATTTGGAGAAAAGACTATGGCAAATGATTGAATTCATGATACTGGCTCATTTCCAGATGATTCCTTCCATAAGGGAAGGACGGATTATTTCTCAAACCCTGAAAGAAAATGTTAGGAATTCTGAGGATGATTTTGATCAATCAAGTGGCTTTTCTTGGACTAAGGAAAGAAGGCAGATCCGGAGTGCAAAAGTACCTGGAAGTTAAATTTAGCGCTGTAGCCTGATTGTCGGATTCTCACTGTTTCCAGCATTCCTGTATATCTCAATTGCTGAAGTACCAGCCGTTCATCAAAGAACAACTCCCTCTGGAAAAAAAGAGGAAGAAACAGAAGATCAAGAGCAAGGCAGCTGGCCTTCCCTATTATAAACCAGAATCTCTCTTCTCAGAAATGGAGTTACTCTTGTCTGTTGCATTTTTTTAAAAGACGATGACCATTCTTTATTTAGCTCTTTCAGCCAATAAATATTAAACAAATTGAAGAGGTTTAAACTGTTTTGATTGATTATGAAGGTGATTCTGAATAAATGGGTGCCGTACTTTTAGAATATTTTAAACTAATTTTAATTAGATTGCTATGTAAATTAGGGAGCAATGCCACACTTCTCCAATACTTCTCTCCAATGCTCCTTTTAAGAAAATGAATGCATTCATGAATATTTTCTTTTTCATAAATACTGGTAAAAATGTATCCATGAAAATTGATGGGAAAAAAGCATTAATTAAAACAACAAAAAAGACTGCTTCAATTAACTGCCAAGCAGATTTTCTTTCTCAAAATTATACATTTATTCTAAAAAGTATTCTAAAATAATAAAAATGTAAAATTTTCAATGTACATACCCCCCCCCCCCGAAAACATCAATTTTGCACAATCTTAAAAGATCTATAAAAGGTTGTAAGAATCTTTTGTACAGGGAAGTACCCTGTAAGAATGAAAGTGTGAGCTAGTTAGCTTTTTAGTCTTTACAGTTAAGAATATAATGTTTAGTTTAGTTTTATTTTCTTTTTATGAAAACTACACAAATTGAGATTGGCAGAAATTGTTTAGAGGCAACTGGCTAAACAAGAATGTAGGACTCCCTATATGTTATCAATTTTAACACAAGACTTTTATGCAAAGACTACCTCTGGCAAGACCCAGAACCCCAAGGTGTCCACCTACCTTCTCAGAATTGGAACGGATGCAGCGGATAAAGAAGGGCTCAGCTTTCCCCAAAGTTTCTAGAAGCTTGTTCAAAGAAGTCTGAAATGAGTCACACAATAGGAATTTATCAGCTAAGCTTAGGGAAAGAACCATATAGGCCAGTGATGGCGAACCTTTTTTGGTCCGCGTGCTAAAAGGGGATGTGTGCGCGCGCGCTAGCACGCGCACGTGCCCACACCCATTCCCTCCCCCCACGCATGCGCACAACCCCCCCACGCTGCCCCCTGCGCATGCACACACACACACACACACACCTGCGAATGCGCAAAGGCCTCACTGAAGCCTGGGACGGTGAAAAACGGCCCAACGGGCAAACCGGAAGTTCGGAAAAATGCACTTCTGGTTTGTCCGTTGGGCTGTTTTTCACAATCCGGGGCTTCAGGAAGCTTCCCTGAAGCCTCCGGAGGGCAAAAAACAGCCCAATGGCAAACCGGAAGTGCGTTTTTCCGAACTTCCGGTTTGCCCGTTGGGCCGTTTTTTGCGCTCTGGGGCTTCAGGAAGCTTCTCTGAAGCCTCCGGAGTGCAAAAAACAGCCCAATGGCAAACCGGAAGTGCGTTTTTCCGAACTTCCGGTTTGCCCATTGGGCCGTTTTTCGCATTCCGGGGCTTCAGGAAGCTTCCCTGAAGCCTCCGGAGGGCAAAACGGCCTTCCCCAAGGCCGAAAATCAGCTGGCCAGCGCGCACATGTGCGCTGGAGCTAACATAGGGCAACGCCTCGCGTGCCCTCTGATATGGCTCCGTGTGCCACCTGTGGCACGCGTGCCATAGGTTCGCCATCACTGATATAGGCCATCTAGCTTTCCAAGCTGTATTATACTTTCCATCTATTTCCAACAAATAAGAGATATTAGAAATACTATCATATGGCAGTAAGGTTACATTGCACTATGCATTACGAAACATTGTACAACATACTTTGCTTGGTTAAGCAATGGGTTCAATTTTCTGAACATGTATAATTCAGTGAAACATAAACTAACCAAACAAGCTGGGTTAACACAACATAGTAATCTATCAAGATGACAACATGACATCAAATGAAATGAATGATACATTTAGTGCACTGTGCAAATGCTGATATTTAGGCAAGCATTTAGACTGCTAATGCTTCATGCAATCACCTTTAGATATTACATTGGACAAAAACAGCTCACAAAATTGACAAGTGAGGATACTAACAATATATCAGTATCAGTGGTGAAATCCAATTTTTTTTACTACCGGTTCTGTGGGCATGGCTTGGTGAGCGTGGTGTGGCTTGGTGGGCGTGGCAGGGGAAGGATACTGCAAAATCTCCATTCCCACTCCACTCCAGAGGAAGGATACTGCAAAATCCCCATTCCCACCCCAGTCTGGGGCCAGCCAGTGGTGGTATTTTCCGGTTCTCCGAACTACTCAAAATTTCCGCTACCGGTTCTCCAGAACCTGTCAGAACCTGCTGGATTTTACCCCTGATCAGTATGCGTCAGCCTAATAACGCAGGCCTTAAGAACCTTATGAGGGCAAGTGGGATTGGGACCATCCTACTCTCAGGGGGCAAGCCCTTTCACAAGACAGAGAGGTTTGCTTTCTTGGTTTTCCATGATATTTTCAGAACCTTCACCAAATAAAATATTCAATTCAATTCAATTCAATTCATTGAACATATTCAACGCTTTCTCATCTCTTGAATAGAGTGTATGAGAAACATGAAGGAAAACTTAATACTAACGAAGTGGAAATAAAGCATGCCCACAGGATGTTTAAGGAATAAGCAAACTTATACAAACTGAAATACAGTAGTCCACATTAAATGAGGTCTTATATAGAGAGATATTCAAAAAAAGAGATATCAAAGTATGTGCTTTGCCAAAAAAATTCTTTATTGGCATCACTTTGTTCTAAAGATGGATATCAGCAGATGAATATTGAAACCAGGTAGACTATGAAGCAGAAGACAGAGAAATGCAATTGAGTCAGGTGCAGAGGGTGGAACAATTTATTATTTATGTTAAATGTATGGATTAAATTTAGAAAATTAAAAAGAGTATAGGTTGCCAATAAAATATGGCCAGGAAACAAATAAACAACATTAAGACAATGAAAGGAACAGGTTCAGCATGTTTAATGAAAAAGCACTGTAAAACCAAATGGGGAAAAACTCCAGTATTCCAAGGTGAAAAAGATTCAAACTGAGCAAATTATGAATATAAACATGGAAAGAGAGAGAATTAAAGTATTGGGCAATACAAAAGTTGTGTAATGACTCAACATGCTGTCCAGTATTAAGCAAGAAAGGACAAAAGAAGGTATCCCCATCAAGTATTCAAAAAATAAAGGAACAAGAAAAAGGAAAGTGAAAAAAAAATCCTTTTTAACAGGGAAAAATAACAGGAAAAATTACCCTGAAAATACAAATACTCAGACTTAGCAGGTGACAGTAGGTTTTGTGTTGCTCCTAGTTAATATTTGGATGAGAAACTCCCAGGGAGCATGGAAGACTATTGACCTAAACTGGACAGTTGAAAACTATCCCAAAAGAAGGTAACAGCAAACCACTTCCATGGTGTTGCTGAGAAAACTGCATGGATATGTCCATGAAATCATCAGACGTAAAGCTAGACTTGAAGAAGACGACTTAGTTTTTACTTTAGTAATGCTCAAGAGAAACTGCAGAAGAACTCTCAAGTTTTTATAAGTGAATTATATAGAATGACACACATTTGCAAAGAAACAGTATACTGTATTCAGAAACTAATCCCACTAGAAAATGATGCTACCAGAGACAATTAATCGGCTACCATACTGGAAAACACACATCTGAAATACTCATAGAACTATGAAAGATGCAGAAGAGACTGTGAGTATCTGGACAGGGTAAAACAAGCTCAGATTAATTCCTAGCAAGACAAAATTGCTGTTCATCAATAAACAACTAAGAATCCCAGTAATCTTAAGTACTCTTGATGGGATCATGCTCTTCCCAAAGTGGTTTATGACTTAGGTTTTTCCTGGACTCTCAGCTTCTACTAAAACAACAGGTGAAAATTTTGGTCAGGGGAACCTTTACCCAGCTTTGGCTAATTTGCCAGCCACTTTAAAAAACTTACACCTCAATTACCACTCCTTTGACCTAACATCTGGGACAGGAGAAGGGGTACTATTGGAGTCAACCTGGAACTACAGCTGCTGCAGAATACAGAACCTAGATCAGTGATGGCGAACCTTTTTTTGCTCGGGTGCCAAAAGGGCGCATGCACACGCCCATAATGCAATGCCCTCTCCCCGTGCATGTGCGCAGAACCCCCCCCCCCATGCTGCCCCCCGCGCATGCGTGCAGGCCTCACTGAAGCCTCCGGACTTCCGGTAGGCCCGTTGGGCCGTTTTTTGCCCTCCCCAGGCTTCAGGAAAGCCTCCGGAGCCTGTGGAGAGCGAAAAATGGGAGGCTCCGGAGGCTTTCCTGAAGCCTGGGGAGGGCGAAAAACGGCCCCCTCC
>QLTV01003465.1:1459999-1496670 GCA_003457575.1 Thermophis baileyi
AGTTCCCAAATAATTCTTTTCCACCATAATTTGCAAATAAATTATTTCCACATCAGGCAATGTGATTGTCTGGATTTGTTTTCTCATTTAGTCTCTCATAGTTGAGGTCTACCTATGATGTCAATTACAGGCCTCTCTCATCTTTTTAAGTGGGAGAACTTGCACAATTGGTGGCTGACTAAATACTTTTTTGCCCCACTGTATGTGCATGCTGGAGCTGACATAGGGCAACGCCTCACGTGCCCTCAGATATGGCTCCGCGTGCCACCTGTGGCACGCGTGCCATAGGTTTGCCATCACGGACCTAGATTATTGCAGGAATACCTTGCCAGTGCAGAATATCACCAATCTTTAAATTGCTGCATTTGCTTATCACTACTGTATGTTTTCAGACTCAAATCAAAATGCTGATTACTAAAGCCCTGTATGACACAGCACGGGGATAAACCAGGCAATGCCTTGTTAGAATAAAATCTGTATATAGGTCTTGAACATCTAGAGGAGGTCTGTTGAGAGTCATCCTCCTTGTGAGGTTCATGGGGCCACATGTTTATGGACAAGCCGCCTTAGAGGTGGCTCCCATTCTTTGGAATACCTCTCTCTAGTGATATGGACAAACAAGCGAAAGCCATTCAGTTTGAGCTTGCTTTCATTTCAGTATTCTGTTTCCATGTGGCATATTTAATTCCATTGTCACCCACCCAGAGTCCCTTAAGGTGGAGTAGAATTGAACATTGGGAAGGATATCGTTGAAAGATTTCCAAGTAAATTTGTCAACAAGAACATGACTTCCACCTCTAAAATTCTACCATCCCTTTGCCCGAAGAAGAAAAATCTTAATAGAATTATCCTTGTGATCTGAAAAACAATTGGTACTACTCTGTGGACTCCTGACCATTGTGTTGCTCGTATTGTTTAGTCCTCATGGTGGGACAGAGGGCCGCCTGTTCTCATATGAATAAGGTCCATGAGAAGACGAACAGATTTAGGATCAGGAATCTATTACCATTCCCAGTTTCAATTGATTCATTCTCCTTACGGAAGAAAGCATGACACTTATTGCCATAGGTTTCGGCAATGGATGCATTTGCACAAAGAGCCCTCTTTCCCAGTTTTGCTTGAAATGTAGAGTTAAGAGAAATGAAAGGAAGTACAGAAGAAGGGAAAAGGTGGACTAGAAAAGAAAATAATTGAAGATCTACTTTGTATTCCGTGCAAAAGAATGAAGAAGTACTATTGCTGAAACAATGAAGAGAAACTGAGAAGATATATACACCATGTTCTCCGCCCCACCCCCCCTCGGCCGCCCCATGAAGCAAGCTTCCTGCACAAATACATATAAGACCAAATATAACACCTGCACAGATCCCAACCCCATATGTGGTACCGATTATGAAAAACATTAAACAAAAGGGAGGCAGCTATGGTCATTCTCTACTACTATATGTGCCCTTTTACCTGGAATTGAGCGCTGATGCTAGGTGGCTTCTTCTTCTTATGCAAATGCAGGAGGGATTTTGTGGTTCGGTCATGCAACGTCATGCTCATGATGAGTTTCAAAGACTTTGAGTCCAGTAAATTCTGCAGCCAAGGGATTATTTATTTATTTAGTTGATTAATTAATTTATTTATATGCTCCCATCTCGCTATCAAGCGACTCTGGGCAGCTAAGCTAATATGCCATAGTTATAATTACAATCCCATGAAGGCAGGCACAATAACTCCAGTGCTGAAACTACACTATTTGGTAGGATGAGTGCATTAAATTATGCTTCATTTAGGCTTTTATTTTGTTACCAGCCAAAGAAATGGAGACAGATAGGAAATTATGAAGAAGAGTTAAGCCAAACGTTTATGGACTTCATCAATGCACTTAATTTTGGTTACATGAATATTTTTCATCCTTCTCCTAATAGCCAAGAATTTGATTTTCACTTTATATGAAAACAGAGATTCACATGTGTCAGAGCTGCACTTAGCATTTCCCAAAATATAGTGACATACAGTGCATATCTAGTGTGTAATTTACTGTTGCACATTTTTAGCAGAATTCACATAATGTGCACATGCTTTGCAAAATGTAAAATAACTGATCCAAAAATGCCCCCCATCACCACATATATTGGAACCATAAAACATAAGGAAGCTCACCTTTGGGATGATCTGCTTTTGTTTAATACCTCTGTTCTTCCTGTTAAAATATTAGAAATCATTGGAGTGATAAAGTATTGTTAAACGTGCAATTCGGTTAGTTCAGCAAAGCCACATCTTTCAAATTAAACCAAGCAAAGCAGACAAGAACAAAATGATGGCTAAGCAGTTCTAAAGAGATGGTGGAACTGAGCTACAATGGGAATACTGATGTGAGACATAAAATCTTTGAGTTAATTCTATGCCACCAACCCCTGAAATTTTTTTGTCAAGCACTGAGGGTGGGCTAATGGGGGATGGGGGGGGGGAGGGAAAAGTCAGCCTTAAAAAAGAAGCACAAAACCATGGATTAGTGTTTCTCAACTTGGCCGCTTGAACATGTGTGGACTTCAACATGGCTGGCTGTGGAATTCTGGGAGTTGAAGTCCACACATCTTCAAGTGGCCAAGGTTGAGAAACACTGAATTAGCTTATCCTGTGACAGAACAGGACTCTGTATTCTTCCATGAATCTAAAAAAATTTAACTTTAAATTTAGAGTTTAAATTTTAAAATCAAAGGATTTTTAAAAAGCTACCCTTCAAAATAACGGTTCCTGCCAAATAACCTCTGATATCAACAAAAGCTGACACTTAAAGAAGACAGGAGATGTAGGGGCTATCTTCTCTTTAAATATATCTCATATATCCTTCCAAGGATACCATTTGAATAATTTATATTTAAAAACTATTGCAAGAGGTTCTAGATAACAGTTTTCCAAGTTGAAGCTGTTCAACCCCTGGCATTCTAGATGAAAGCAATCTTCCTAAAACCGAAAAGCAGTCAAAAGGAGGCAACACTAGGCTAGTAGATGAATAGTCTGACTAAAAACAAGGAAGCTTCATGCCTTCCTGTCTGCCTAAATTCAGAGGACATTTGGTGAAAGCATCCACCACTAATCTAGTGTGAAGCTGTCTTTTGGGAACCACAGAAAACTAGCCGTCCCAGCTCTGCCTCTTGCCGTGGGACTGAAGAACTAAAAGAAATAAGAGGGATGCCTTTAACAAAAGGGTTAAGGCTCTTTTTCTGTGCCTTATAACTTGCCTTAAAAATTACTTGATATAAAAGGGTTATAAATTTTTAAAATAAAAAAAATATGGTATGAAATAATGACAAGAATTTAACTAAGTTGTGATAAGAAATTTCTTCTTTAAATCACAATGCAAAGAGGCTCCTCTTTCTAAACTCTCCTCAGCCTGTTTTACAGGCAGTCCTCTTTTAGCAACTGATTACTTTCTGAGTATAAGATGCACCTTTTTACTCCCAAAAAGAGGGTGAAAACTTGGGTGCGTCTACACCGAATGTAGCCCCACCTAGCCACCCCCACCCTTTGGCCTCTGCCTCCCAGCAATTTACCTCCTTGCAGCAAACAGTGCAGAGCCCGAGTAGCACAAGGAACTGATTATTGGCCTCCCGACCATCAGCTGAGAGGCTGCAGGCAGGCCCAGGTGCTAAAATGAAAGTGAAACTAGAACTGCAAGGAGGCAACTTGCTGGGAGGCAGAGGCAGAATTTTATTTCTTGGTGCTAATCACTGCTGAAACTGGCTGTTCGTTGTCTATTTAAATAATTGGGAGGAGTTAGTGTGACTACATTTAAGAAAACTTTCTGGCATTAATATACTGCCATAATGTACATTTCTCCAATTCTTTGCTATTTCTATGGGTCAGGCACACATGCACAGAAATACACAGCAAACAGTGTATATCATCTGTACTGTTCGCTGTTTGCTGAGAGGCAGAGGCAGATTTTTTTTTTCTTGTTTTCCTCCCCCAAAACTAAGGTGTGTCTTATACAAATACGGTAGTTTAGTGACCATTCACAGTTACCTATTAACAATGATGAAAAAGTAACTTTGGCGATAAATCCATGCATTTACAACCTCCACAGGTCTGTAAAGCAAAGGAAAGCTTAAAAGAGCCGAGGTGGCGCAGTGGTTAGAGTGCAGCATTGCAGGCTACTTCAGCTGACTGCTAGCTGCAGTTCGGCAGTTCAAATCTCACCAGCTCAAGGTTGACTCAGCCTTCCATCCTTCTGAGGTGAGTAAAATGAGGACCCAGATTGTTGGGGGCAATATGCTAACTCTGTAAACTGCTTAGAGAGGGCTGTAAAGCACTATGAAGCGGTATATAAGTCTAAGTGCTATTGCTATTAAGTTGTTTCACTTAATAACCGCTTCACTTAATGAAAAAGTTGCTGGTTCATTGTGTTTGTTAAATGAGGATTACCTGTATAGGACTCAGAAAGATAAGGTTTTCACTTGGATATATCCAAAATCTGAAATAGGAAAAACCTGAGTACTCTTCTGCAACACAGAAAAGACCTTTTTGTCTTTTTCTGAAACACAGTAGAGAGAAATCTATCTATGCTTTTCAGGCTCTCCACGTTGGAGATTCTTGGGGAAGGGGAAGGGTTATGTTTATAAAGAACTTACTGAAATTGGTAAGTCAAGGCCTGCCTGCCTGCCACACATGCCAAAAGCCAGAATATGCAGTTTTTATGTGTACCAACTGAGAAATCTACCACAGCACTTCTGCATTTCCTGCACATGAAATAGAGCCAAATTCTGCAAGACTGAGGGGAAAGGACCTCAGTAATTTCCACAAAATGTGAGCTTAATATTTGCATGTTTGCTTATGCACTCTGCACCATACCACTCAGCAAAGCTAGAAAAACTGAGCTCCCCCCCCACCTGCCCCACAACATCCTTTTTCCACAAACTCACAGGAAATGGCAACGGGGTTGCTGGTACCGGCTGAGTGACTGCAGGAGCCTGCGGGGATCTTCACCCTGCCACGGCAGGCCCTTTATACTCCTAACTATTTGCTCATGCAAGTCCCTAAGACATGATGGACACACACCCAAAACAAGGCAGACAAGACATATGAACACACATAGAGAGACAGGTGTGAAAGAGAAGCACCAGGAATTAAACAAAGGAGTCTCTATCCCACTATTGTCATATGTGCTCTGAAAATGTCAAACGAGGTTTTTCTCCTGAGCTGACCTTATCTTAAAACTTGCTCATCTTGAATATAAAATAAGGATGAATACCATTAATTTGTAGATTTGGTAACATATGATAGAATATGACAAAGACTGCTATTATGGAGATGTCTCCAAAGATGTTCACATTTTGGACTGTGGGAGAAGATTTTATCCGTTTCAATGAAGTAGTATTCATAGCAGGCCATTGCCCAGCTATCAATGTATTTTACATCAGAGACTATGCCAAATAAGATTGGGTGTCAACCTTCAGATAAATAAATAATGATTTGGTGATTTATTTATTCATTTGGCATGGTATTTTTAGACATGTTTTATGATCCAGTGGTTGAAAGCTGCACGAATTCCCCACAGAGTATACCCCACAGATAAAAATACACTCCCTGATTGAACTGTGAATATTGAAACTAGTTTTCCAGATAGATTGTTCTGTACCAGAAAAAAAAATCAGGTTTAATTCAGGTTTCTAGTTTTCTAATGCACGTATTCTCTGAGTAAGATTGCATACAAGTTGCAAATGAATTCTGCTCCATGTTTAGTTCCTACAGTCAGCCTGGAAAGTGCACCAATAAATGAGTGATTATCAGCCTTCCAATCATGCAGCATGCTTTATTTAACACAAAAACTTACCTTTGCCACTCTCCAGAGAGGCAGAAATTAATAACAAAGAAAACCAAGAAAGGAAGCCAAGGAAAAAAGAAAGAGGAAAAAAAGGTGACAGAAGTGTAAAAAAGGTCATTCCTGGGCAGAGGAACAGTCTTCATTCTTCTGAAACACACTTCTTTCCACTTCTTGTAAGTTCCTCCTCTACATATTTTAAATTTAAGGTACAATTACAGCATTCCACTTCAGCGTTAAAAAAAAGGAATACAGGTAGTCCTCGACCTACAACAGTTCATTTAGTGACCGTGTAAAGTTACACAGGCATTGAAAAAAAGTGACTTATGACCATTTTTCACACTTATGACCACTGCAGCATCCCCATGGTCACGTGATCCAAATTCAGACGCTTAGCAAGTGACTCATATTTATGACGGTTGCAGTGTCCCGGGGTCATGTGATCACCTTCTGTAACCTTCTGACAAGCAAAGTCAATAGGGAAGCCAGATTCACTTAAACAACTGCGGTGATTTACTTAGGAACTGTGGCTAGAAAGATCATAAAACGGGGCAAAACTGACTTAACAAATGTCTCACTTAGCAACAGAAATTTGGGGCTCAATTGTGGTTGTAAGTCGAGGAACTACCTGTAGGCTCCATTATATCTGCGGTATTTTGAGTTGCCTAAGAACACCCCAACGGTGAGTTTCAGTGACTTCTGGAATGAAGTTGGAGAAGAAGACAGTGACTTTTTTTAATCCCTGGTTTTCTGAACCAGGTCATTCTCAGGTCTGTCTGCCCAGGATCGTGCTTCCCTTGCCACAGTGGCAAGCTCCTCCTCCACCTTTACCCACTTACTTCTTGCTTTCATATGAAGCAATGATGTCTTCGAAAGCGTTTATATCAAAATCCTCAGAGCAATCAAATGAGAAATCAAGTACTGAACAGCTGCAAAAAGGGGAACATGCAACGATGCTCAATCAACCAAGTAATAAAGCAGGCAGAAAGGCAAAGCTTCAGGCTAAGTTGGTCAGACGTCCCCTCACCCACCCACAGTTGTATCTTCTTATAAGCCTTTCCCTGAGGAAAACAACCACAACAACAAGCAACTGTGCTTTGGTATGCCAGGGAACTGATGAACATCATCAGGAAAGCCACAGCATATCAAAAGGAAATAAAAGTATCAGGAAGAATTAATTAACGTTCTCTTCTGTTTCTAGTATTTGGTATCCCATGACTGCAAACTTTAACTGATGAATTTTGTGTATTTTTAATAGGGTAAAACGATGTCCCTTAAAACTGCCAATAGGTACTGTGTTTCCCTGAAAATAAGACTGGGTCTTATATTAAATTTTGCTCCAAAAGACGCATTAGGGCTTATTTTCTAGTTGCCTTATTTTTGGGGAAATATGGTACTAAATGCATCCTTCTGACTGACGATCTTAACTGGGGCTTTATTTTTGGGGTAGGACTTATATTACAAGCATCCTGAAAAATCATGCTAGGGCTCATTTTCTGAGTGGGTTTTATTTTCGGGGAAACACGGTATATCGCATCTAGCATTGTCTACAACCTAAAAAGTATTATTTATTCAAATCACACACACACACATTTGACTATCAATTTAAAATTCATCTCAACCATTATTTTTAACTGCCATAATGCTAAGCTGCATGAAAATTCTAGTCTGCTAACAACTTATGCTAAATGTTGCTATTACACTACATTTCAATCAGAAAAGGCCATGGGTATCTGTTTGTACAGGCTTCCAACTCTAAACAGAATTAAAAGGGAAGCCTGTCGTTCCACAGGTGAGCTCTTTAAAAAAATACAGTGCCAACCTAGAACCTTACTGCCTCTCCAAGTAGCTGAAATTGTGGTACTCGTACTGCAAAGATGTCCACAGGGGTTGGAATCCATTATCTTTAGCCAAGTTAATTACCAAATTTTAGCATATTAATTGGAGTGGTGATATGAGCAGGGATGGGGACTGTGGATGTCAGTCAGGCCCTACTCCACCCAAAATTCAAGCACTGGTAGGAAAGAAAACTTGAGAATGTAAAAATAGCTGGGCTCTATCAAGCAACATTTTGTTTCTCTAGTGTCTTTGCTTGCGACTAGTATTTGGCAGCCCCAGCCTGGAGGTACCATGAGGATGCAAGACAATCGGACCTGATGGACTTGTCCTCCATGAATTCGTCTAACCCAGGGGTCCCCAAACTTGGCAACTTTAAGACTTCTCCAGGAGAATTCTGGGAGTTGAAGTCCACAAGTCTTAAAGTTGCCAAGTTTGAAGACCTCTGGTCTAACCCTTTTAAGTCATTCAAGTTACTACTGCCACAATGTCTTATGGCAATTAATTCCATAGGTTACTGACTCATGAAACGCTACTGAGTCAAGAAATGCTTTCTAAATCTCCTTCCAATCAGCTTTAATACCCTACAGTCCTATTTTTCTGAGAGGGAGAAAAGTTTTCCCTTGCTTTCTCCTTGTCATGTATGATTTTATATACCATGATCATGTTTCTCCTCACTTGCCTTTTTTTTTGGAGTTACAATTCCCAACATGCTAGTCTCCCCCCCCCCCGATTTTTGAACCCCCAATCATTCTAATAACTCTTTTCTTCTCAATTTTCATTCTTATATTCTTCTTCAAATGTAAAAGTAGTGTTCCAGATGGAGGCATCGCATATTTACAAAGAGAACTTACAATACTGATTGAAAATAAACTTCTTGAGGAACCTAGCATGGTATTTGTCTTTTTCACTGCTATCGTATATTAAGAGAAAAAAAAACACGTGAATTCAAAGTCTTTACTGTACAATATAGTGGAATTAATTTCTCTCTTTAAACTACAGAGGCCAACTGTGTAGGATTTAGATAGGATTACCAAAATAAGAAGCTCTGAAAATGGGAAAGGAAAGAAACCGAAATTTGACAAAGAACTAGTAGCAAAGATGCCAAGTTACTTTTGCAACACACTGATTTCCTCATCATACTGAATTCCTCATAAGAGCTCTTCAGTCCCTTGTGAGAAGCAGATAATCTTTATTGTTTACAGGCTCTCTTCATGTTTTTTCCAGAGGGGTTGCAAATTTATCTATAGTTTTGTATAAGTTAAATACAAAAACAAACATCTAGGGGCTATTTTGGTAAAACAAAAAACAAAATCAGAAACTGGTGCAGTACAAGGAATCGTCCTTTGTCAAAAGAAACCAAGACAAGCGTAGAAATCTAACAATAATAATAAAATCCAATTAAATGTGCTTCTTACCGATAAACTCTCTCATTTGGGGTGTTGCTCTGTTGCAGTTCCCCAAGTGGGATCCTGGGTCCATGGCGTATTACCCCTAGTGGAAAGGCGGAAAAAAAACCTATATTGGCATAACCTCCGTAGTTTTTGCCAGCTTTCACCAACAACCTTACTTTTTTATAAATGGGATTCTTTGAGTGGCCATCTTGACCTAGATCCTGCATGTGTCAAAGCTAATTCAGAATTTTTTAGAGCTTAAAAGACTGGCACCAGTATTACTGCATATTAAATAACTTAAAATGATTCCCAGTCATTCCTCAGTTCTTGAGGCTGATTCAGCAAAATCTGAAACCAAAAACCAGCACAGTAATGAAGTGGAAACAGAATAATGGGAATACCCAGGTGATCATTTGAACAGGTTGCAGGTAAATAAGCAGCTTTTTTATATAATGGTCTCAAAATGTGAATAAGTAGTAAGCCGTTTTGTATATTAAATGACACTTTTTTAAAAAGGAGCTTGACACAGAATACCCTAGTTCTTTCTCCTCCCATTTTTTCCAAAGCAATCACCCAGTGGAATAGGTTGGGCTCAGGGAGAGGGTGGTGTCAGATGCATAATCATGATGCAATGGATGACAGGATTGCTTTGGCAAAGGCAGCCTCTCACTCTGCCCAAAAGTCCATCTTGAAATACTTAGCAAAACTGAAAGTCTACAGTGCAACCCATCGTAACTGCTTCAAGGTATAAGCTTCAGAAGAGAAGTTAAATTACCAATTGCCCCAACAGATTATCATCTAGGCAATGGCTGCTTTGTAGTTTATAATAAGGCCACGCTGTTGCAGTGGTTCATTTGGAATATTGTGGAAGGTAATTTATTTTTGCACGAACTATCAAATATAGAAAGAGATGAGGATCGTTTTAGAATGGAGTCACCAGTGCAATGGAAAGATGCCACCAGTATGCACTTGGAAAGAAAGGAAAAGACAAGTTGCTCTTTGGAAAGATAAGTAGAGAAATTCTCTACGGTCTCATAGTGGACCAGTGAGGTTGTCTTCCATGAAAATAACCAGTCAGTCTGAATAACCATTGGCTCCTCTTAATATTTCTCTAGCTGTTTTAGGACTAACAATAACCTCTGGGTTAATAACAGAGATGGAAGAGATTGAAAAAGATTCAGTGAACCTGTAAAACTTTTAAATAAAGAATGTGAAAAACTGAGATACCTCCAATGGGACAATGATTGAGCTAAATAAGCAGGAAGGTAGATATGGAGCAAAGAAAAAAATCCAAATGTGGTCATTTAAATGTAACAAAAAAAGCTAGGACATTACAAGTGTTCAAATCCACACAATGTTGAACTGGTGAAAATGGAGAGGATAAAGAGAAACAAGCGCCACTCTTTATCTTACAAAAACTGTGTGGTGACTCCAGGAGTTATTTACCATACACGGTTATGGTCTTTGGGGGAAAGAAATGTGCTCTGTGTTGGCTGCCGTTGAGAATCTAACCTCCTTCTGTTGTCCCAATGTGAAGTAAGAGAACAAAAGAATATGTGGGAGGCTTGGGATGGTAGGAATGAGGTACAGTGGAGATTTAATACGATCACGATGCTCTCTGGATAAGGAATGACATTGCTTGCCTTGATGAAGGGTTTAGTATTTCAACCTCAGAAACTGAATCCTTAGCAGTCTCTTCTTGAAACTTGCAAGCTCAAGAATTCAAAGAGTTCAGGAGGGGAGATATATGGCAATAGCCCTCAAAGAGATCATTGGCTGCAGACGGAAGTATCCACAAATAATTGTGTGTCCATAGCTTGACCCTCCGAATCCCCTAAATTACCCAGAGTTATAGCAGAAGCAGAGTACCAGTTACCCAAATCACACCTTGATATATTTGTCTGAAATGGTATAGAGTTTATAGAGGGGGTTGGACTAGAAGACCTCTAAGGTCCCTTCCAACTCTGTTATTCTGTTATTCTATTATCCATAACAGCAACTGAGCAATTGAGATTTGCAAGTTAACTTGCAAAATATCATCTTGCCCTTCAAAGTTTACTGTAAAACAGGGGAACCCCAATCCCTGGTCTGTGGCCTGGTGCCGGGCTGCAGCCTGTTGGGAACCAGGCTATGCAAGCGGTGGGCGAGCAGAGAAGCTGCATTTGCGCAAGCAGTGCGCACATGAAGCCATCCCCTCTCCTCCCTGCTTCCCCCAGTGGTCCAGAGAGTCAGAAAGGTTGGGGACCGCTGCTCTAAAGGAACATTCACAGGTGTAAAGAATGGTTCTTTTCTCCCTGCTTAATAAAAGCTTTGCGGTGAGGGCAGGACTTCACCCACCTAGACTTCTCTAAAGCAGGGGTCTCCAGCCTTGGCAACTTTAAGACTGGCTGAGGAACTCTGGGAGTTGAAGTCCACAAGTCTTAAAGTTGCCAAGGCTGGAGACCCCTGCTCTAAAGCACAACAAGCAAAAGTTATGCCCAACTGATGGAGGAGATTTTTCACACACTTTTGGAATTTGTGGAACTGGCTCTTCAAGGCCATTTCAACAACTATAGGGGAGGAGGAGGAGGAGGGAGCATTAGGGATGTTCGGCGCCTTGAATTATTTATAACAAATAATAACGGTGGGGATAAGAAACAAACAAACAAACAAATTGCTCATCATGAGGTTAAATAAATGAAAAGAACCCATAGAGGGGTTCCCCCCCCCATCACGAAACAAAAACCAAACCAACAGGAGAAGGCAAAAGAAGGCAAGAAAATGATCAATAAAAGGATGAAAATGATGAAAAAGTTTTTGAGCAAAGTTCACAAAATTACTCTGGGGAAAAAACCATACATTTCAGCAAATTGTTATCACAGTTGCTTAAAATAACTGAGGGATCAGCAAGAGCCACATCCATAGATGCAATGAAAACAGGAGGCATGGCTTAAGCTCTGAAAGTTTCCAAATGAACCTGCACAATATCTATCTATCTGTGTGAATCGCAGAAACCACAATGAAGAAACTGGTTTGTTGGTTCCTCTTTGGATTATTATTTGTTCAGAAAGACTCTTGAGCAGTGACAAGAGGCATGAAGGAAGACATTTATAATTAATTTAAATGCATTTATTTGCTTTTGAAAATCAAAAGTGACCCTTAGTTGGCTTTCAATAATCAGAAACACAAATTTAAAATAAAATAGATAACATCAGTAGTATTACATGAAGTAGGTAAGTATAAACTACTACATAAATATCACGTTTGAAACAATTCTATGGGCAGATTGTGTGAAAGTTATGAACCCACCTTATTCCAAATTCAACTAATTTATATTCATCCTAGCATTGCTTCCATCTTTTCAGATAATTAAGCAGCACGGGCCTGTCATCATCTGCCATCTAAGTTTGTTTTAACTGGAATTGCTGAAGAATTAATCTGGATTACACTACCTGAAGGCCAAAAGTCTTCTATACTCTTAAACTGTAGATGTCGATATTTTGATTACTTCTGCTGTGCTCATACTTACCTGCTGTTTTCTCAGCTCTTTGGCGACCCGCTTCTGCAAAAACAGCCATGGCGTGGATTGCTGCACGGAGGATAGCCCACCGGAAAACAGCCACTGGATCCATTCCAATCAGCTCCCGAACATAAGTGCTGTCACTGCTCCGCAGCAAGGCAACAATATCTGGCCGCATATAATCCATATTCTTTTCACGGAAATCCTATAAGGAAGAATGGTCATGGAAGCCAAGGCACATAGCAAAGGTTATGCTCAAGGGAGAGGTGGATTTAACCACGACTCTGCATGTCTTCCTTCCCTTCTTTACCATGCTAAAGGTTGAGGTCTTCAAGACATGCTTGGCAGCAGGTTCACCGCTGGAAATCAGTACCATAAAATATACTTTTGGATGTCCACATTCATTTGAATTACATTTCCATTACATGAACACTGATGACTGGGCAATGGCAATGGATTCTCTGTGTCCTTATTAAAGAGAATAGTTGTTCAACATTGGAAAGAAAAACCTATGGCCTCAATCACTCACTGGAGACCTGGTGTTCCTGTGACTCATGACTGGATTGCTTACAGACCTAAATTATGTACGAATGATGAAGAAAAACGATCATTTTTATTGAAACTCTTGTAAAACTTCCATTCCAAACTGACAAGATCAGATGTTGTTGTTTTTTTTAAAGGATGGGTTTTGGCCTGTTTCAACTAGCAAGGATCTTCTTATGACAACCAGACTTACTTTTTTTTTTTTTTTTTCTGATTAAGCCACAAGCAATTCCTTGACATTCTGCATCTGGAATCACATTCCAATTACCTTTATCTGATATTTCACTTTGCCAGCAAAGTGTTGAATGATGAAAGCAGGTTCCAATACAGGAGTTCCAATGAAGAACTTGCTGTCCTCGTGCTGCTGTTTGAACTTTGCAAGAAGCGTCTCGCTGGTGGCATGCGGAAAACTGCAAGCAGCAAAAGAGGAAGCCACAGGCAGAAGAAATTATCGTTATCAGTAGAGCTTAAACTTGGCAAACTGGGGAGGGGATGATATCAGAAGTTCCCAAATGTAGAAAGGAATTCTACAGGTAAGAAGGTTGGCTGTATTCCATTCACATTTACTGATATTCTTTAATAAGCAGTTTTTATTACATCATTGTTGTTACGTCTTTAAAAGTATCGGTCATTTCTCCTAAGAATTTTTATAAACTGAGATGACTTAGTTAAAAATAATTAAACTTTTTCTTAATTTTTGCTTTCTTCCCAGACTAAAAATTTAGAAATTCTACATCCCAGCAATTCACAACCTATTGGAAGTAAGATTCTAAATTCTACTGAATTTGTGCACATTTCTTTAACTGGTAGCTTTGCATTTTTATTTGGTAAGTATAATTGTAGATTATATCCCTTCCTTCTTTAATTGCTCCTGGTTGCATAATTTCACCCTCCACTATTAATGGGAAGAGGACTTTGTGCCTTCCCAAGCACTGATCAGACTCCTATCTGCCTAATTTCACAAGTCATACATTTTAAAAGTTCAGTAGCAAATCCTGGGCTCTATCTATGCTCACTTGTTCATCTTTACTAGAAGATATAGTGCAACCCCCACCCAAACCCCACCACTTAATAAATCCAGTATCATTAATCATAGAATCATCATTTTGGAAAATCCTCTAGTCCCACTTACAAGTCTCTCCTTTCCTTCACACGCTTCAATAAATATTTAACTTATATTTCTGCCCCTGATACTTTATGACTCTTCTTCCCAGGACTGTTTTGTTCCAAACGAGTTAATATTTAGTTTTGGGGGGAATATATGCCTAAATGTGTTTTACTTCCTGTTACTTTCATATCCCTTTTATTTCATATAAGGCTTATTAAGCTGCAAATTTGTGGATGGAGGCTGCACTTTCTCCAATCTTCCCTCCCTCCCAACTTCACATTTATTTAGGCAATATCATAATACTTTGTTTCATATTTATTGTAGATTTTCTCCTAGTCCCACAGCTAGCTATACTTACTTGCTTTCTTCATCTAGTAGGTAGAACAGACCAGTTGGTTTCTTGCCAATTAAATGGATGCAGGCCACATTGTCTGTATAGTCAATGTTGTGCCATGCAATTCCTTCACTCTGATACTCCTCCTGCAATGAGTAAATGCTGGAAGTCAGGCATCAACAGCTTTTCTTTATCTCTCATACTATTACCTCTTTACCTCTCGTAATATTAGAACTTGGGGCAGTTGAGGACAGAAAAACAAATGAACTCTTTGTGTAGGGAATATCATAAGGTGATAACCATCTGCTTAAGTGGCTTTCTTGGAGGAGAAAGAAGTATCTTACTGGCTACTGTGGACGAACAAAATCTCTAGGGCTGCCACTTTATTCTGATTCTGAGTTTCTCAGAATTATCTGCTCATTATAGAAAAAAAACAACAGAATGTGAATTAAACGGACCAGAGAGCTCTTATAATCTTAAAGCAAGAACATCTCCCCTTCCAAATCAAGATCTTCGCTAAGAAAGAAAGGTACATGCCAGCAATTACAAACATAACAATGGCTTTCTTGTAAATGACCATTTTGAGAAACAATTAGACAACCCATGAATCCCTGGGTCATGGTTTCAGAGATATTTCATTACCAGATTCCTCAGTGCCTTCAACGATGGCAGAGCTTCTAATGTACTTAATGTACTTGAAAAGTTCTTGAGAAGCTTTATAGAGAGATGTATCTGCCTTGAAAGCAGCCCATGTTGCACAGTCAAACGTTAGCAAGTGACTATAAAAAACGTTTTAGAATGTTTTGTATTGTGCCATAAAATGCTTTATGATAACATAAATTTGATTGCAATAAATTTTTATGTTAAAAGTTTTATGTTGGAAAGTAATTTATAAACACCATACTTCAGTAGAAAAAGTAAAATATAGAGGTTTGCAAACTGAAATCTGTCAGCAAGATCTCAAATCCCAAATCAATATTTCTGTCATTCAGCCTGTTTTTATACATATTACCTTGCTGTAAAGTTTAAAAAAACAACACCATTTTTAATCTGCAAAATAAAGAGCACAAACCCTTCTGTTTCTTCCATTGCTTACCTGTTCAAGCTTGAAAATATGTTGATTGAAGTAATACTGCAACTGCTCATTTGCATAGTTTATGCAGAACTGTTCAAAACTGTTTGTTTTGAAGTCTTCAAAACCAAAGATATCGAGTACCCCAATGGACAAGCACTATGCATGGGAAGGGATGGGAACAGAATCAGGAGAATGGCATGGCTATATTGATGTGCTCAAAACTGAATATAC
The DNA here is from genome assembly GCA_003457575.1 of Thermophis baileyi. Classification (NCBI taxonomy): domain Eukaryota; kingdom Metazoa; phylum Chordata; class Lepidosauria; order Squamata; family Dipsadidae; genus Thermophis; species Thermophis baileyi. The sequence goes on from QLTV01003465.1 coordinate 1,475,832, forward strand.
TGTAAATGGTCCGTTCTCAAAATCAGACCCTCCCTATCCATTTAAAAAAATAGCCAGGTGACAGGCAGTTCCACAACTCAGAAGCAAGAATCATCTGTTTCCTGGAAGCATACCGTAACAGACTCTTCCATATCCTTCTTGTTGAGAAGTGCATGGTTAATTCGCAGAACGATCCAGTCAAAGAGGGCACTGTACAAAGACTTAGCCATAGAATCACGAGCTGTGATGGCCTGCAAATTAAAAGCACCAAGAAAGCTCCATTATCACTTTGTTCTTCTCATTTATTTATTTGTTGGTTTGATCAATTTCTATGGCCGCCCATCTCAGTCAATGACTCTGGGAGGCTTACAATCCAAAACAATACATTACAGTTAAAAATATTAAAAACATTTTAAAACAACAAAAACAATAGCCAGGAAATGAGGCCCTGGACACATTCATCACCCTAGGCTCGGGAATAAGCCAGGTTTTTAGGGCTTTATAAAACTCTAGCACAGTGGTTCTCAACCTTCCTAATGCCGCGACCCCTGCCCCGCCGCCGCGACCGCCTCCCCGCGCATTCGCATTGCCAGTCACCAAGATGGTGGGCTAGCGCGCGCTTAGGCGACCCCTGTGAAAGGGTCGTTCGACCCCCAAAGGGGTCGCGACCCACAGGTTGAGAACCGCTGCTCTAGCACATTTGGGGCCATTCTGATCTCCGCTGTTCCATAGAGCAGGGGCCACTGTGGAAAAAACTCATCTTCTGATCCTCCCCAGCCAACGTTTTTTGGCTGATGGAATCTGCAGCAAGCCCATTCTGCTTGATCTAGTTGGACGGGTAGAGCTTCTTGAAAAAAAAGTGATCCTTCAGGTAACCCATATTGTTCTTGAGCCTTTCTGAGGGACATGAAAAACTGAAAAAAATCACTAAACATTGCTAGCATTTTTACTCATTGGTTTCCAAGGAATCATCACCATACTTATATAATTTATATTTTCCATTTTATGCCCCCTGATTCCAATTATGTCTCTCATAATTGCAAAAACCATATTATCTTTTAGGTATAAACAGAAAAAAATTAAGACTGTGGAGGGCAGACAGTTGATGGGGAAACCAATTACTTTTTTAAAAAAATATGCTACTTAAGTAATATCCTCTGGCAATTGGAAATTTATATTTTGACGCTGCAATATAGATTTGTTTTCTTTTGGTGTTACTGAATTTTAATAGCTTTATTGCTTCTTGATTATACACTCTCAGAATTGTTACAAGATATCCTATAAATATTATATATGAAAAAATAAACTTGCCCTTGCAATTTGAGCCATCTGTAATTTTATTTTATTTTATATTATTTTTTTAAAATCTTACTAACCCCAATCTACCATTAGGAACTCACCTCATTGAGGCTATATGGAAGGATCAGTTTATCATTCACTGTCACAGTTTTTCTTTTTGTCAACACTTCCACTAAGGTTTCCCGTTTCACCTGGGAGAAGAAGAGCTGAAATTAACAACCTGACATGGAAATACAGGATGAAAATGATCTGTAATTATCTGTAATTTTGATAATCAAAATTCCTGTAGGGTCTACTTATCCAGTTCCTATAAAGTTGCTGCAGAAAATCGAGAATCCTCCCCGTTGGTTTTAATCTTAAGCTTTGAAGCAAGATAGTGCAAATGGCAAAATATAAATATAAATATAAAATCTCCCTTTTAAAAGGGAGATTTGATAACGCAACAGATTTTGTATTACAAAAACATCTCACTTGTAATTATGTACCGGTAACATCTCACTTATAACTTTCCATTAGCACACCATCATTATCATGCAAATATAGACTTTTTAAATTGTTTTCCATTCATTTCCTAATAGCCTTGATTCACATGCTTGGTCTGCCATATACCCTGAAATAGGACTGGATTGGATCATGACTACTTAAAAGTCTACCTTTTCTTGTATATCAATGTTCAAATTGCATTCAATCCTGCTCTAAATGCATTCACAGACGAAGATTTCATGTATCTGTTTGGATCAGGGTCCAATAATAGCAACAATTTCATGAAATATCCTCTCCAAGGAGTACTATTTAGGCTTAGCACTTCCGACTTTTTCTGAAGGCAGGGAAGTTAACAGTGCACATTTTTTCTTCCCTGCTCAGATATCTATTTAGCTTAAATGTTTGCTTGATTTTAAGTTTTAAAATGTAAGTTGCTTCAAGTTTATCAATACAGAAACAAAATATGTATTTTACCTATTCAGTATACAGTGGTACCTTGGCACTCATCATTAATTGGTTCCAGGAGGTGCGATGAATACCCAAAACTATGAGTACCAAACAATTTTCTCCCATAAGGAATAATGTGGTGAGTCACAAGGCAGCCGACACTGACAAATTCTAGCTTGTGCGTTGAGTACCAAACAAATGATGAGTACTGGGACAAAATTTTGACATCAAAATGCATTACCAAATTCGAAGAGTTTCAAAGCAGTTGAGTACCAAGGTACCACTGTATTCTTATATGCATTTTTTCAATGCTATTTAAGAGGGGTAAAGTTAATGATCTTTTTTTGTACCCAATGATCAGGGGTGTCTTCTCTGCCTAAGACAATAATCATGTAGAAAGATGTGAGGTACCTTCAGAAGCTGTGAGAGAATGTCTAGCACTTCAGGGGGTCCCACTTCCAGCCCCTCATCTCGACCTGCTGCCTTTTTCTTGTAAGTAACATTTCCCAGGTAGAGAATAGCAGAAAGCACTGAAAAAATTCTGTGAAAGTGAAAAGAAGGATAGTGTATTTTTCAGATGAAGAATATGTTTACTGAGTGTCATATACATTTGTCCATTAGAATGTGATAAGAATGTACATTTATTTAGGCATGAGTTAATACCTATGAGTTTTTAATACCTATAGAGCCGAGGTGGCGCAGTGGTTAGAGTGCAGTACTGCAGGCTACTTCAGCTGACTGTTCAGCAGTTCAGCGGTTCAAATCTCGCCGGCTCAAGGTTGACTCAGCCTTCCATCCTTCCGAGGTGGGTAAAATGAGGACCCAGATTGTTGGGGGCAATATGCTGACTCTGTGAACCGCTTAGAGAGTGCTGTAAAGCACTGTAAAGCGGTATATAAGTCTAAGTGCTATTGCTATTGCTATTAACATAACTTTCTGCCTTTTGATTAGTTTCATATAACTTTGTTCGCACATTAATGGAAAATGGCATCATATAATATATGGTGTATCCTTCTGTGCGTGTCTGAAACAGAGGTGGGTTCCTATCGGTTCAGACCGGTTCTACAGAATAGGTAGTAACTTGGCGGCCTGGGTCGCTGGAACCAGCAGTGACCCAGGCCTGCCACGCCCCCGAGCTGGTTCTTTTGGCGGCGCCATTTATTTATTTATTTTATTTATTTTATAAAATTTATATGCCGCCCAACTCCCGAAGGACCATAGGCGGCGCCATCTTGTTTTTTACTTTTGCGCATGCACAGCTTTTTTTTTTGTACTGCGCGTCCCTGAGCAAACCGGCAGTAGGAAAATCCGGAACCCACCCCTGGTCTGAAAACTGAAAGGAGACAGCTGAAGTATAACTTACTGTTTCTTTGTTGCTGGAAGAAAACCAACCATTTCCATGGCTTGCTTTAACCGTTCGAAATCATGCTGGAGGTCTTCTCCATCTTCAATTTTCAAGTTATGCTGTGAATAAATCGAAACTTGCAAGTATAAGTGGGAATATCTACTACCGACAAAATTTACCACAATTGTCCTAGGCAATTTCCTTTTGACTTGCAGCTGTAGAAGTGGGGAAGGGACTAATAAAGGAACACACTCTCAGTTGCTAGAAGAGGACCAAGTAGAAGTACCATTAACAGAAGACTTAGCCTGTGTCATGAAAAAGCAGAGAATAATGTCAAATATAATAGAACAGGTTGAACTCCTGCTGCTTCCCCCTCCCCCTCCCCCTCCCCCCCCCCGGGTTTGAATCCCCTGGTGGAATCATGATTATTTTAGTCCCTAAACCAAATTTAAATGGAATAGAATAATCAGTTTCCTACCAAAGTTACTTGGAGAACTAAGAAGTATTTGCCCAGTCTAAAAACTTTTTCAAGAGCAAAAAAGTATGTCAGATGGTGAGAGAGAGAGAGACCTAGCACAACTGTTCTTCCCTTACAAGCCATTCATTACAGCATAATCCCCCCCCCCATTAAATCAGCGATAGTTTAATCTAGTTCCACATTTTGTTTCACAAAGTTAGAAATCTCAAAAATCTTGGTTTACTTTTCTGTGTAAATAAATAAAATTAATTTCAGAAAGATTTAGTATATTCTTCTGCTTATTAAAGATTATTTTCCTAACATGTGACTAAAAGAAAACCGTAGGTTTGGTTTTTTTTGGTTTTTTTTAAAAGAAGCCTTAAAATAATTAAGGGATATTCAACTGGCTGACAGATCTGTAACATTTTACATGTAACAAGACACACAACTTCTGATTTAAGTAAGATCTTTGCAGTTTTTCACCGAGGAACAAAGGAGGCCTGTTTGGGGTTCCCTTCACTTCCTGAGAGTGAAAAACACAGCAAAGCCTTGCGTTTGTCAGCCAAAGTCAGGACAAAAAAGCCTTTGTATACCTGGTTGAGGTAGAAGTAGTCTTTAGGCTGCTTGAGGTGGAATTCTTTGCGCTCTTCCTCGCTGGCACCAAGCAGCAAATAATAAAATACATGGTAGTTCCTACAGAAACAAACACACCAGCCTTCCATTAACAGTGCTTTGGTCTGACTCCCAATCCCATTATTCTTACCTGGGCATCTTCAGTAAAATCACTAAGATCACCTAAAATTAATACCAGAAACATCTGGGATCTATAAGGATCCTTTAAAACAGGGGTGTCAAACTCAAGGCCCGGGGGCCAGATCCTGCCCGCGGGGTGCTTAGATCCAGCCCGCGGGGCCACCCTGGAAAGGATCAGCCCGTGGTGCCTCTGCCAGAGAAAACAGGCTCCCAATCTCTGTTTTCAGCTGGGACGGCCTCCTGCAACCCTCTGCCAGCGAAAATAGAGCTCGGGAGGGGGCCCTCACGGCTCCGTTTTCCCTGGCAGAGGGTTGCAGGAGGCCGTCCCAGCCGAAACGGAACTCGGGAGCCCGTTCTCTCTGGTAGAGCACTTGTCTACCACAGGCGCCCGACATGAGTGACGTCAAGCTGGCCACGCCCACCCTGGCCATGCCCACCCTGGCCCCCGAGGTCAAACACAACCCTGATGCGGCCCTCAATGAAATCGAGTTTGACACCCCTACTTTAAAAGAAACAATTTAATCTAATATTAATATCAGCTTTTGAGAATCTGGTTTTTGTACAGAGATAAGGAATGTAAGGGCCTTTTAGTTGATGGCATCAGTAGCATGGAACTCCTTCCAAGTATGGTGCTACCTTTTATTCTAATTCATTTTTACTCTGAAATGTTTTAATCTATAAACTCTTTTCAATTGTTGAAGTATTTAATATGCTCTTTAGTAACATATCCAACAAGGACAATGCCTTCAAACATCTTTCTTGATAAATCCATACCCTGTTCCTCAGCTGACATTTATTTACACAAAAGTATACAGACCCCCTTTGTGAAATTATTTTTAATCAAAATAAAGCTAAATAGAATTATGGCATGCTGTAAACTGACATGGTTTGTTAGCGTTCTAAGTAGAAATGAATGCAATCCAGTGTATTGTTTTGAAAATGTACTCATCCGTTCAGAAAAAGCAAAGGTAAGCCACACTTCGAATGTCCTTTGGAATTGGAAGAAATAATAGGCAACAACCGTTCTAATTTGTGCTCATTAAATGGGTATTGTGTAACTCAGCATGCTTAGCATGTTATGTGAATAGGTAATTTTGCCTACAGCAAACATTTTATGATGGTAGCTGTAACATGTTTTCTAAATCCACTGGTGATGAGCTTCTGGGCTAAAAGACTGTATTTTAATTATTTGGTACCCTGATGTTTTGCCAACAACTCTGGCTGATGTCTTCAGAGGTGAAATTCCAAAGGAGCCGTTTTGGATGGTTTGTTTTTAAAACACGCTACTTATTATTTTTCAGGTGAGACTGCTGAAGATTCTAAATGGTGTTCATTAATTAAGGGCTGTTTTGTTTTATTTTGTTGGGATGCAGAGAGCTGGAAACCAGACTTTGTTAACCATCATTCTCTTCTTTCTTGTTAAAGTTATTGAAATGTTTATAAATCTCAATAGCTTCTCTATGGAATCATGCAGGATGATTTGACACGTTTGCTTTGAAACAACAGTGTGTTTCAAAGAAAGACCAATACAAAAATGAGATTTTTTTTTCAAATCAGATCAACCAAATTCACCTGGATGAATAACCAGCTCAAACATGGTTTTCCAGAATTCTGATGACATGTCACTTGAATATTAATACAGTTACAAACAAAAACAATTAACCTCTTTCTGCTTTCTTGTTTGGTACACGATACTTGTCAGGCCTGGAAACCATTTTGGACCTTGGATCTTCAGGCCTGCCACATTTAGTGCTGTGGGAAACTGGGAGGGGGGGATTGGATGGAGCTAGGGAGATATGTAGTCAAAATAACATTCCTTTCTCCAAGAGTCAAGGCCACTCTGCCCTGCACCTGGAGGGGTGTGACTGGAACGCATCTCCAGTTGGGACGGTGAATTGATTGGACCATGTGATGGACATATGGGTGCTGGGGCAGGGACTTGGACTTTCTTTTGGGTGGGGAAAACCCGGAAGCTTTCAGATTTGGGTTTTCCCAGATGTGCCAATATGACATCTCTAATAAAATGGAACTTTGAGAAAACTCAAGCCTCGGAGTTTTCTTTCGTTGGGGGTGTTACTTGGAACCCTGACAATACTGGGGTTTTTTTTAAAGTGCAAAATGAATGTCATTGATTATGCTGCCTGGATGAAGCAAAAAGGAAGTCTCTGTTACATAGTCCAATAACCCCTTACCTTTCATTTTTTTCCTGAGACACCAAGCGAGATTTTTCAAGGAGATATTTTTCAACCACAGCCCTGGGAGCCAAGAAAAGAAACAAAAGTGCAAAAGCAGACATTATGAATCTATAAAAATCTCTTTCAAGACAGAACACAGCACACTGCTGAGATAATTGCTTATGAATGCAGGGACTAGTTTTTCTTTTGAATTCTATTGTCCATTACCAGAATTACAACTGGATGGAACAGTGAGAGCATGTGTACAGCACTTACCCTCGGACAATGCCATTCTCCAAGTAGTTGACCTGGATGAATTTCCCAAAACGACTCGAGTTGTTATTGTGGGCTGTCTTTGCATTCCCAAAGGCCTGAAATGAAGCAAAATGACTTTATTTCCCATGATTATGATACAGTACTGTGTGTTCTGGCTGACAACTTTCCAATGTTTTAAGGCTCAACTCTTGCTGCTAAGTCTGTAGTTTAAAACCCTATAATTGAAAAGGGCAGGAATAAAATGCAAGTCAGATGCTTTACCATGGGCTATGCTTCCACATAGTAATTGTAATTTGTCTCATACTTAACTAGGATATTAGGAGTTGTAGTGGTGCAGTGGTTAGAATGCAGTATTGCAGGCTAACTGTGCCCATGGACAGAAGTTTGATTCTGATCGTCTCAAGGTTGACTTAGCCTTCCAAGGTTGTAAAATGAGGACCCAGATTGTTGGGGGCAATATGCTGATATCATAAACTGCTCAGAGAGTGCTGTAAAGCACTATGGAGTGATATATAAGTCTAACTGCTATTGCTGCTGCTATTGCTATATTGGTTTATCTAACCCTGTATTGTCTAATTACTTATAGCTGTCTGAATATTCTCCGAGTCTTAGAGATGCCAACAATGAACCAAGGATATTGTTTATGTAAGGCATGTGTTCTGCTACTGGAGTACAGCTCCTCCTACTGCTAGCTGACTGAATTTTAATTTTTTAGCCATTAACCCCCATACAATGGGACAAGTAGAAACATTATTTATTGTCAAAGATCAAAAGAGAAGCAATACTATAGTAAGAAGCACTTCTGTAAGATACCTAGAGTCACCATGAGTGAGCTGGCAGCCATACACATTTTCTTAATAAATAAATTATAATCACATGGGATAGTTTGTCCAACTCTTGCACCAATAAAGCAAATAGTAATGTGTGATCTTCCCGTGATACCAGGTTCTGCATAATACTTCCCCCATAAAGCATGTCCTATGACAACAATTATGCAAATCTTATTTGCAATTTTATTGTCTTGTTCAGGTTAACTTACAACAATCAGTAATAATATATATTCTCACGTTTGATATTTTAAAATATATGGCATCAAATGAACGGGGTTTGGGAAGGAAGAGAAAAAGAAGAAAAATGCTAACCTCTGAAGTTATGATTAAAATATTTTCATTTATTTTCTTTTGAGCTGCTTATAGTACCCAAGCTATGAAAGGTAATTGGACTAAGTTCTGAAAGCTTATCTCTCATTGGAAACATCTGCTGAGTCCAGATGGAAATTATTTTGCATTCCTAATCTTTATAATGCGGATACGTATTAAAGTACATGTTCAGGTTTTACATTACTCTTACTGATACAACATTGTATGAATCACTTGCTTTCGTTCTTATGAAAAATATTGTTTTATCCAATAAAAATCCATCTTTGTTTCTGAAAGATTCTACACAGGGTTAGAGCTTTTCCAACCCATGTTTATGCAGAACAGTCTCTCTCTTTATTCAATGGGATTGCAATCAAACAAGTATAGATGGTGTATTTGCCCAGCCTTTACTTTCTACTATATAATCTTTCTAGTTTTCTTATGTCTGCCCAAGAAGAATCTTATGGATTTCTGTTTGTAAGCATATACTGTAGATTTCAACAGTGTATACAGAGCTACATGTCAATTCACTGAGTTACGTTCTTACACACGTTGCACACAGAAAGAATGTGCAAATTCTATCAACTTTGAGAGTTGCCAGTAGGTTGCTCTCAAAAAGTGGGTGAACCCAATGATGGGGAAGGTGTTAGAAGTTTTAAAAGGTAAAATGATCTTAAACCTTGTAGTTAGTTTTTCTTCCACCCTAAATTCCAAAATTAAGGGAGAAAAGAGGTGAAAATATTTAGCTTCATCCATCTGAGGGAGAAGGATAGCTCTTAAAATAAAAAGAGGGTTTTGCAAACTATACACTCTTTTGCACTCTTTTTCTGTTTGCTCAGTTACACTGCCTGTGATGTGAAAATATTAAAAATATGAGATGACCTCATACACATGGTATTTAAACAAAGAATAAGTTACCCAAAAGCTGTTTTTGTTTTTGTTTTAAAAAAGGGTAGAATACTATTAGCTATCAAACTAATATGGTAAATGTTGCTTGATTATTTTTTATAAGATAATAAGAAAATTCTCCCCTTTGGATCTTGAAACTTCCCTCCCTCATGGAAAGCTAGTTGCAGAAATTCTGGAAAATGCAAACTTGTACAATAGGATAAATACTATGAATTTCTTTAATTCACCAAGTTTTATCTACCAGGATCCATCCATCCATCCATCCATCCATCCATCCATCCATCCATCCATCCATCCATCCATCCATCCATCCATCCATCCATCCATCCATCATCCCAGTGGCTTAAAACAAGCAATTAAAAATAGAGCTGAAATATGCTGAAAATGTTGAAAAAAAACCCTATTAACAACAATTAGAAGGTGTCATGTTCCAAATGCTCTCTGGAAGAGCTCTGTCTTCATTTTTTTTTGGGGGGGGGGAGAGCAGATAATATTGGAGCTAATAAAACTCCAACAGGAGGCCATTCCAGAGAGCCAGCCATAATGATTCAAATTGAACAAAATGCTTTGCTAATTGATCATAGTGGCCAGATGGTAATTCTTACTGAGAAAGGAATTAGTCCCCCAAAAGGGCAGCTGGACAACAATCTCTTGATGTAATAAGGAGCAGTAAGAACTGTCTGACTCGCTTAATGTCATGGAGTAGGCCTGAATTTGGCATATATCCTCACAGTATTCAATCAGATTCACACTACATTGTTCTCTACTTGTACTTCAAAAGCATTGCTTCTGCAGCTTCATCTCTTGGAGGCTCTGGGAAAACCAAAAAGTCACCAAGGATGAGCTGCAGAGAAAAGCTATTCAGCAATGATTCATTAAGGGTCAGAGATGCTGCCTTTTACCAGGAATAATCAAGGCCCTTGACCAATTCACACACCATATGGTCTGGGAAATCCCTAAGCACCCATGAGAAACCATTTAAATCCAACAGTGACACGGCAGAACATTTGAATGTATCTAGTTCTGTGATGGATACAGACAACAATACCTGCACCAGGAAGTGATCTAGAATAAAGATAAGATCCAGAACACATAATAGCAGCTCCAAGGTAAAAACAAGAATTAATATGTGATTGCTTATATGTTGGAGCCAAGATTACCTGGGACACGTCTGCAGTTGCATGGAAGCAATGTACTCCTAGACTTTACTGGATCTAATCTCTTCCACATGGAGGTTGAAGTCTCCGCAGTACCAAGAGCTGGGTAAAGGTCTCCACCACCAGGCCAGGACCCAAGAGCCCAGGGAGGGATCCCAAAGACTTCAGGATAGCCAATACACCCAAGTGCTTTTACTTACCCTTAAGGTGCAAACTAACATATAGGCATTCATACCTGCTTCCTCATTATAGTGATCTTGGATGTAGACAAGAATTCACAATAGATCAATACGACCCGAGACCTAGAATCAATATTAGTGCAGGATCTGAAACCTGCCTGAGCATGTTTCTGAGAAGGCAAAATTTCAGTTTCAGTAATTACATCAAGCCTGTCTGCTTGTCCATCATCAAATCATAAATGGATCTTTAGAGAGACCTGATAGTCTGTAGAGATTCTGTTATCCAGGTCCAAAGGTGCTTTTTCAGGAGGCAACTGGACTTTCTTATTTTTTTCTTTTGAAGACGTTTCAAGAAGCATCTTCAGCTCTGACTGGATGGTGGGAAATGGAAGGATTTATATTCCTTGCAGACGGCTGGTAATTTGCATCCTTTTAGAGGGTCATTGAAGCACTTGGAGGTTTATCTGTGTCCTCAGGGTCACCTGAGTAGTGCTCAGTAGTTCCTGCAATTTTTCTCTGGAAATCCATGGTGTGGGAGTAGGAATGGATTTCTAGAGAAAAATTGCAGACCACAGGAACCAGGAGCACTACTCAGGTGACCCTGAGGACACAGATAAACCTCCAAGTGCTTCAATGACCCTCTAAAAGGATGCAGATTACCAGCTGTCTGCAAGGAATATAAATCCTTCCATTCCCCACTATCCTGTCAGAGTTGAAGAAGTTTCTTGGATGAGAAGCGAAATGTCTTCAAAAGAAAAAACAAGGAAGTCCAGTTGTTGCCTCCTGAAAAAGCACCTTTGGGATAGAGACCATATGCTAGTCAGCAATAACTTGAGGCCACGCTCCCTGGTAATCAGGCCAGGATCACCACAAAGAAGCAGCTGAATTAGAAGGAAACTGTCATCAAATTGAAGACCTTCATTTCCTTGAAACAGCTACCTGGCACCAGCGGTGGGTTGCTCCTGGTTTGGCCCAGTTCTGCGAACTGGTAGTGGCAGCGGCGGGAGACTCTGCTCACCCGCCCGGGACACTTCTGCGCATGTGAAGCATTGCGCGCGCAAGCGTGCGAACCGGTAGCAACGGGATTGAGAACCCACTACTGCCTGGCACCCCACCAGCAATGGAATAGGATAGCCAAGTGGAATTTGGAAAAAAAAATTCATGCCAATTCCCCACAGTAGGGACTAATTACCTAAAACACTCGATCTGGAACCCCTCAGTTCTTCAAACCCCATAAAATCAAAGTGGAAGCAAATCAGCCTCTTCCATTGGCCCTGGACATGGAAATCCACCCCTTCGGCTTACATTCCTACTGCAGACCAGGCCATCCTCACATTTCTGGTCTCTCACACAGGGGCCATCCAACCCCAGATAGGTCAAGCTCCAGCTTTAAATCTTAGCAACTCCAGATAGGAAAAAAAGGACCAAATACATAGTATGGCACAAGGAAGCTTCTTATATTCCTAATCTATATTGAAAAATACAGCACCTAAGAATACTTGTTTTTAACCAAGATAGCTCAATTCTAGATGTCGACATCTGATAGGTTTGTCCTTCAGTCAATATAAATACATGTACATATATGATGACCATAGATATGTCTCCCCCACCTGCTCTCCCCAACCCCCAGCTGTCAATTATTAGTAGCATCCGGTATTCTATAGTTAGCAGACCCAAAAGGGGCTTCTTCTGAATAATCTTCCTGTTTTGGGTGAGAACTACAAGTGAAGCCTTCAAAAGTCAGCAAGACTTTAAAAAGTCAACTTCTGCTTTCTGTGGAACTATTGGAATAGGCAGACACATGTAGGCATTCTAAACCATCTTGCTCATTCTAAGAACACAAAAAAGCTTTTATAAATGGAAGTAGAAAAAGAAAAATATCTAACAGTTTGCTGTATTTTGTTGTAGTTTGCTGATAAGCGCAGATCCAAGAGAAAGGGGATATAGTACTGTGATGAATAACTGCAAATCCCAAAGTCTCTGATATGAATTCAGCCTTACCAAGAACACACCAAGACCATGGCTATTAAATAATTTGAACAACAATTTCATTCAAATCCACTATTTACATCTAGACTTTTTCACAATGTAGTTATAGGTGGTGTTATAACTGAATGTCGTTATTTCACTTCCCATTTATAAAAGATGACAATGTTAGCATGAAGAATCTAAAGTGTATTCAACTAATGCACTACACTATATTGCGATTTGAATTACCTGGTTTTTGTGTTATCTGTTGTATCTTTTTCTGTACTGGTTTTTCAATATACTGTTATAGCTTTTACAGAATATTAACTGATTAAACAGAGCTAGTTTGGTCTAGTGGTTAAGGCACCAGGCTAGAAAGCAGGAGACTGAGTTCTAGTCCTGACTTAGCCATGAAAGTCAGCTGGGTGACTTTGAGCCATACACTCTCTCTCAGCCCAACTCGCCTCACAGGATTGTTGCTGTGGGGAAAATAAGAGGAGGAAGGTGTATTGGATATATTAGCCACCTTGCAAAAATAATGAAGGCGGGATACAAATAAATAAATACAGAACTGCTGTTACAGGTAGTCCTCAACTTATGACCACAATAGAACCCAAATTTTCTGTTGCTAAGCAAGACAGTTGTTAAATGAGTTTTGGCCCATTTTATGTCCCTATTTGCCCCAGTTGTTAAGTCAATCCCTGTAGTTGTTAAGTTAGTAGCACAGTTGTTAAGTGAATCTGGCTTCCCCACTGACTTTGCTTGTCAGTTTGCAAGGTTGCAAAAGGTGATCACATGACACCAGGACACTGCAACCATCATAAATATAGACCAGTTGCCAAGCGTCCTAATTTTGATCATGTGACCAAGGGGATGCTGCAACCGTGGTAAGTGTGAAAAAATGCTAATAAGTCACTTTTCCAGTGCTGTTGTAACTTCAAACGATCACTAAACAAATGGTTTCTAAGTCGAGGACTACCTGTATTGCAGGGGTGGGTTCCGCTTACCTTCCCTACCGGTTCACATCGTGACGGAAGTGCGCATTTTGCACGCATGCGCATGCTTCGCTCACGTGTGTGCCGATGTCACGTCGGGGAAATGACCATCTGCGCATGCGCAGAAGCCTCTGCGCATGCGCAGAGGGTTCTTTGCCAGCCGTGGCAACCGGAGAACCAGTTTGGGGGCGTGGACAGCCGGCCATCGCTGCTGGTTCGGCGAGCGGGTGTAAATTTCCGCCACCGGTACGGGAGAACCGGTCCGAACCGGCAGCAACCCACCACTGCTGTACTGATATTATCAAAATAGTGTATCAATGCAATGGAAGTGATTCATTTGATCTATTAGCCTGAACAATAAGGCTGAAGATCAAGAAGCATAAAAAAACAGGCTCAAAACAGAAGCCTACAATAAAGAGACTGAGAGATATTGACTTCCAGATGTTACTGCATTAAAATTTCCAACATCCTCAGCATGTACAACCAACGGTAACGAATTCTGGCAGTTGTAGTCAGCCCATCTGAAAGGCCCTACATTTGATTTACAAGGTGATACTGTTACGTTCTGTGGGGGGGGGAAGTCAGTTGTATGAATTTCAGCTGTCTTTTTCCGGATTCACTACTGTAGTACTTAGCAATGAGGCTGGATGCAGACTTTAAAGGCAATTAGTGTCCAGCACCAAGTCTTGTTTCTTTATCTTCAGTTGTAAAAAGTCACACAGCCAAATATGACTAAATAAGGCAAGATCTTTGAAAGCCAACACAGCCATTTACAAAAAAATTTAAAAAAAAAAATTTCGGAAGGAAAAAAAAATATGTGGAGGAAGTTATTTTGGAAAGGTTTAGGAGAGTCTTGTGCAGGGAAAAAAAAAAGCCCAGCCAGAAATGGAAGAAAGGGTTTCATTTGAAAGCTTCCTTCCAACATCCAAGTCCAAAACCTCAAAACATTGTGAAGTTTTAAAACCACACTGAAGTCATCTTTAATTATCTCAGTTTAAGAAAGTATTTACAAATATATATGTGTGTTTGTGTGTGCACGCACATACACAGGTACATGCATGTAAATATACATACAGATATATATATATTTACCTCCAGCACTGGTCCAGCTCCCAAAATAGTTCTCTCCACTCCGCTAGCATAACCCTTTTGACTCAGGGCAGTGAGGCAGTGGATCAAGAAGTTTGTGCTTTGGGTTTTTCCTGATCCGCTCTCACCAGAAATAACAATGCACTGATTCATGTGTTTCTTCAGCATAGCGTGGTAGGCTACGTCAGCGATGGCAAAGATGTGGGGCTCCAGCTTCCCAAGTTGGTGGTTCTCGTACATCTGGACGTACTTGGGGTTGTAGATGGGCAGAAATTTGAAAGGGTTGATGGCAATGAGGATGCTGCCCACGTAGGTATAGATCTTCTGTTTCAGGAAACGCCGCTTGAGGTTTTCCAACAGGGTGCTCTCCGTCAAATTGGGGAGGTTGCACATATCATTGAAATGTTGCCAAGGAAGGAAGCCCCTTTCAACCAGTCGCCGGGCTTCCTCCTGGTTCTCTTCTTCGCAGGTCTGCTGCATGTGGACGTATTTGATAGTCCCATCAGCATTCCTCTCTTGTAAAACAAAATAATAACCATCTTCCCGAGGATGGTCGTCCTGGGCCCGGCGAGGCCAAAGCAGGACCCTATGGACAGGAGGGTCATTCCCATCTAATACCCATTCCTCTCCCCCTGTCTCCTTCACCTCCACAAGTACATAATGTTTAGAGAGGTCCAAACTCAAGGAGCCGATAACATCCTTAATGACCTCGGTGGCTGTGGCATCCTTAGTTGCTGTTAGCCTGCAACAGGAACTGTGTTCTGTTGAGAGCTGGGGATAAATATGAAGGGCGTAGGTTAAATTCTCTGGACAAGCTGCACTGCAGACATCTTTTAAACTCATCCTGGACCATGTCCTGCCTCGGCATGCCGCCCTGGCTTGATGAACTGGGCCAGTTATCTGAAAACAAGGAAGGAGAATATCAGAAATATATCCCGATTTGAGATGGTCACAGCAGTACACAGAACTGTAATGTCCCTAATCATTTTCCAGTAGGGTCAGAAGTTTGTGGTTGGCAAGATAAGACTGAAAAGATAACAAGACCAATAAAAATGTAAATGTAATGACTACAGAAAAGGCATAAGGACAAACACGAAAACATTGTCAGCACCTATAAACGCATTTTTAAAGTTTTGGATTGCAAGGCTGACTGGGTAAAAAAATGCAAATTCCATACCCCCAGATTCCTAGCTGGTGTTTCATATTTTAGCAATAATAACAGGAATGGCGGGGGGGGGAATTTAAAGGTGCAGGGCAATCATAGGGTTCCTTTCTTCCAAGCATACAAGTTGTTTTCACCACACTCCCATTTTTCTGCTATCTCCACAAAAGAGTCTCTTTACAACAACACACACCAATCACTCAGCAGGAGGAAATAACTATTGAGTTTTGAACTGAAGAAGCTTCTTGGATGAGAAGCAAAACATTTTCAAAGAAAAAAAAAATAAAACAAGAAAGTCCAGTTGCCTTTTGGAAAAAGCTCCTTTGGTGTTTCAGATGTAACTGTGCAAAGGGTCTCCTGGCCACAGCCTCCAACTGCTGTTCAAGCCAAAGCTGGGAGTCCAGAAGGATTTCCAAGCTGTGAGCCAAACTGATATTGACAGACCCCTGCCAAAACCTACAACCCGAGCTACGAATATTCTCAAGAATTTCTAACCAAATTGATATATCTGCAAATATATCAAACCGGCCAGACAGTTCAAGCCCATGCAGTGTAGATACAGAGAGCTTGAGCTCTAGGCCAAAAATCTGGGGCCGTTGATCTCGCTGTTGTAATCCTGCGAGATCCGGCCATGAATGGTGTGCATGGGTTTTTAAATTGTTTTTTAAATATTTTTATAATGTTTTTTAATGTTTTTTTTATATATTTCTGTTGTAAGCCGCCCAGAGTCCCTCGGGAGTTCGGCGGCATAGAAATTTAAATAATCAATCAATCAATCAATCAATCAATCAATCAATCAATCAATCAATCAATCACAAGTGGGAAGCCACTCTTTCCTCAAACTGCAATAGGGAGACATAAGCATTTTCCATCTATGGATTCTACTTGCTAGCTTCCTGGAGATATCACTAAGCTGCAGGCAGGCTCAGAAGTAGATTAATACTGTCTCAACAGTCAAAAGTCTACAAATCCACAGTACACTGAGTAAGAGCGCCAAATCAAAGAAGAGCAGGCTTCTTATATCTTGAAGTGAAATAATTTGAGTCTTCCTTCAGCAAGACTACTAAGCACTTAATCTCTCGGTATGACCCAAAGGTGTTTTTCAAAAGGCAACTGGACTTTCTTGTTTTCTTTTCCCTTGAAAACATTTCAGTTCTCATCCAAGAAACTTCTTCCGTTCTGACCCATGACCCATATGATTGAAAATCTCCACAGACCTCTCTGTATGACTTTCTTCAGATATGTTACAGTACAGAGGAATTGCCAAAATTGAGGAAACCGCCTACTATTATCAACATTTTCATTGAGGAACTATTATAGTCTGCAGAATATAGTTTGGGGGGGGGAATTCTATAGGAACTGAAAGTTTCCTACAGGATGCAGCAACAACTTTTTAAAATGTACTATCATGTAATAACTGGCTTATAGATAAATACTCAGTTGTCATGACTGCTGTATTCTATATTCAGGACCTCTTACTTTCAGTTTATCAGAAAGGGGTACTTGCCCTAAAGAGAAATGCAGAAAAATTGACAATTAAGGCTATTATACAAGAGAACATTAGTAGGCAGCAAGTTTTTAACCAAGGATTTTTAATTTTTTCCTTTAAAGAACAGGGGGGAAAATGTGCATTTGAAAAATGAAAAAGAAACAGTAAGATAACTTGCACACCTCATACATTTTAATAGACTCAATAAAGGCAATGCCTTATCTATATAATAGAATTTTAATTTAGCAAATTGAATTCATTTTACTTCCAATCTCATAAAACAGGTTTAGTTGTAAAACATAATCTCACACATCCCGCTTTCTAAGAGAAAATTACTTTGCCTACATACAAAGTAGTGGTTATTATTCTGAGCATGGCTATGAAACTGGATCGAGATCCAAACAGTGCTGCTATCTACACTGCAAATCAGACTATTAAAAAACATCACAGAAGGTCAAAAATGTTTGGATAGGGGAGAAACTCAGAAAGCCTCCTTAAATACTGGTTATCCCTATCCCAAGGGTTGAACCATCTTCTGGAGAAAACTGATGGGGGAGGAACTGCATAAGAGATAAAAAGGGAAGGACTTCTTAAATATGTTACAAAAATGAGTAAGATAAAAATAGCATATAAGAAAGTTGTTTATTCTGTATCTGAAAAGGATGAAAACGACTGATACAAAGATATGCTAACACAAATTAATTCCACCAATATTATAAGCAGGATTTGTACCAAAGGTTATTCAAATATTTTTTTCATCTCAAAAGCACACTTCTGTGCCCTAAGCTGTTTAGTATATATATGAAACTATTAGGAAAGGTTATCTAGTTTTGAAGTGTAGTACTTTCAGGATGCTGACAACATCTAACCGTAGGTGTGCATAGCAAGCTGCAATGAACTCCGAATAAAAACCTCATATATTATATAAATGATGTAGTTATGATTGCATCATATATGACATACTTACTGTATGTAACTTACAACATCTGCATGATGATGTTGCAACATGCATGTTATAATTTGATCTCACCCCACCCATTTTTCCATTAATGCCTACATACCCAACCCTATCTTTTCTTGATATCAGAATTTTAAATCCTGATGTGATTTCATGGATAGTATGAGGGCCAAAAAAAATGTAATCTAGTCAAAGAAAATACAGTTTTTACTGAGTTCAAATGGAAATCAAGGAAGAGATTCAATCGCCTGAGTACGATTATTCTTCCTTTTGAGTACAGGTAATCCTTGACTTACAACCGTAATGGAGCCTGCCCATTACTGTCTTAAATTGTGATTATCATAAAGTGAGTCACTTGAGTGGACCTATTTTTATGATTGTTTTGTGGTGGTTGTAAAGTGTACATCATGGTCATTAAACAAAACCATTATTCGCTATAGGGTGTCTTCGCTAAAAATCTAAAGTAAATGCCCCTTTTTAGCCAAAACATTGTAAATCAGAGTCATGTGACCATGAAATGTTGGAAATGGCCATAAATAGGGGAGGGCAGTCATCGGAACTGGCTCATAAGTACCTTTGGGGATCCATTGCAACTATGGATGGTCTCTGAGTGACCAATTTTAAGTTGAGGACTATCTGTACTCAGATACACAGTTCAAGTATATTCCTGAACTGGGATATCCATATTTCACTGTGACCAGAAAGGCTTTTGTAAAAATAGAAGGAATATTCAACTGCATTTTTTTATTAAAAAAAAAACGCCAGATGTAGCCACGGTAACACGTCTCAATTACCTTATACTTGGATTACTGTAGGATATCCTGTAGGGCTGTCTGGTTATGACCAATTATATGATACATCAGATTTCCTTGTTTTAAAGCTTCATTAGCAACTTATCACTTATTGGGAATAATTTGACTTGCACATTGTTTAATACTGGTATATTGCATTCTCCTTTACAAATCTGACCAGAATCTTTGGAAGACATCCATTTCACTGCCTCACCATTATGGAGGCATATTTTGTAAGAATATAAACTAATATTTTAAGTGAGTACTTGGAAGCTCTGAAATTTCTTGCCAAAGTCAGATTCCGTTTTTCTCCACTATCCTGGTACTGAGAGAGAACATGTGTCAAATCAGGCCATCTAAACAGAAGCTATACTTGGGTGATATATCTGTTTTACCACAGTCTTAATTAGATTTTAACAAACACACATTTTATTTTTGTATAGCCACTTTCAGAAACAGTTTTGGCAGAAAGTCATTATATTAAGTATTTATATCACAACTGAAATATTTGTAATCTAAATAGTATTCCTCTCACTTGTCAGATGAAATAGTCTCTCATCCTGATGTTAGATAGCAGAGTCCCTCTATATCTGAGGTTAAGGGTATATCAGAAGTGCAACTACAGGAAAGTATATTGACACAATACAAAGAAGAACACAACTATATTAAGAACCCTACTATAAATTCATTTACCAAACTGGCAACTGAAAAGAGAAATCAAAACAGAAAAGGCTTTGTGTTTCCTGGCTGTAAGCTTTGCCAGAATGAACTGGCTGCAGCATGACTGCTAAACAGCTCTATTTAAGGAAAAATTAAGAATTAAGCAAGCTGTCTATGCATATCCAAAGGGAAACGTCAGTTTTCAAGGCAGAAAAAGTCATTCCTTATTTCCTAGGGAATACATGACACATGGAAGATTACTTCTCCTTTTAGTTAACCCACGCTGCTCCCTCAAAGGAAAGCTGTGGAATCTTTCCTTCAGATGAAACAGGCTGAATGTGTATGTGGGATAAGAATAAATGTGACAATTCCAAACATTCTTCTGCCAAAGGCAAACTATAAACTTATAAGAGAAAAAAGGGGGGAAAAGTCAATTTGTGACTTAGAAAATATTCTGCAGTATATTTTTATTGAATTCTTCCCATTTTAAAGATTAAAATCCAATGCCAGACCGGTTCCTGTGTGGGCTCATGTTCTAACCTCTTTCAGTTAGCTGATGTACAATTTATAAAGAAGAGAATCCTTAACTTGTATATCTTATGGCTACAACAAAACATGGTAGGGCATATCCCCCCAGTCCGTCCAAAGCAGTGGTTTGGTCTACATAAACCCATAATTTTAAATTGCATGCTTAACTAGTGAATCATGCCAATGCTAAAACGGGAAAGCTAACATTATAACAAAGTAGCGCAGGAAGGAAGAAAAAGAAAAGGCAGTGTGGCCATTTCAAGAATCCTTCATTTTTATATAGGCATTTTAGTACATATTTATATAGCACCTTAGTGTAGGGTCAATTCTTAGCAGAAATGGAAGACTTCTGCAGATTACAGTTAACAATTTATTTATTAAATTTGTGTGCCGCCCGTCTCACTGCAAGGTGACTCTGGCAGCTTACAATATATGAGAGAGAGAGAGAGAGAGAGGGAGGGAGGGAGAGAAAGAGAAGGAGAGAGAAAGAGAGAGAGAGAAAAGGAGAAAGAGGAGAGAGAGATAAAAAGAAAGAGGGAGAGAGAGAGAGAGAGAGAGAGAGAGAGAGAGAGAGAGAGAGAGAGAGATCTATATATATATAT
>QLTV01003465.1:1496677-1534957 GCA_003457575.1 Thermophis baileyi
CCTCATGAGATTCAATCTGCCAAACTGCTGTCAGCCAGTGATCAGCAGAAGTAGCCTGCAGTAGTGCACTCTAACCACTGCGCCACCGCGACCAAGCTGCAGAAAAATTATAAAGTGGCTGGAATAGTTCTGGAATATGGAAAATGTTGGAAGATATAGTTTTTCATTACTATACGGGCTACAGAAAGAGAAGACTTGGCAGAAGAATACAAAATAATTATAATATGAATAATATTTTCCTTATTGCTCTTATGATAATAAAGCCTATCCAGTCAAACTGACTAGCGGAAGAATCAGGACAGGTAAAAATACTTATTCACAGCTATGGAACAATCTTGCATGATGATTACAAGAGCCCTATTAAATCCTTCCCCACCCATGCTTCATTTCACCACTGAGGGGAAGTCAGAAATAAACACAGAGCATCTGTTTGCTCCATCAATGCCAAGGACATCATGTTGTATATACATAGATACAGAAAGGCATCCTAGGTTTAGGATCCCCAGTAGCCTGGCTGGGGAATTCTGGGAGCTGAAATCCACCCAACTTAAAAATTGCCAAGATTGAGAAACATTGTCTAGACACAACAGCTGCCCAGGTTAAGTTGAAATATACATATACATGCATTATATCCTGAAAACTGCTCGGTTTCTACATGTCTCACTAAAAACTTCATCCTTTGACAGAACTGAACCAAGCAAACTAATCCTTTCCTCTTTTAATTTGGAACCTAAATAGATGCTTTAGGACTGGCTATTAAGTAGCTGATCTTCCTTTGTAACAGGCTAAAACTTTCTCTCTTCTCAATCCTTCTATGGATTATACTAAAAACTCTCTCACTTCATTCCTTCCAGTTTACCACTACAGGGAAAACTGCCGGATTGGTTGAGAATTCAATCCTAGAGACAGTTTTGAACAGATATCCAAAAGTAACCGTTTATAAAGGTATGATTCCAAAAGCGATCTGCATCCTAAAACTGTTGCTTATATATTCAAGCATTGCATTCTCTTAAATATACATCCAACAATAAGCACAAACTTTTACCATCTATCAATATTCAATTACATCTTATAAAAAAGGATAGTTATGCATAGACATCTAAGTCAAAAGGTTTATTCATTTGTCTGATTATTCAGTAAGTCTCATTTATGAATCATTCTTTATCAGAAAGCTAAGCCTTCATAAAGTTTCACCCAAACAGACATTATCCTTTACATTTTTTATCAGGTAGCATTTAATTCTCTTTATTTCTTTCAGCTAGGCAATTTCTTTTAGGTTCCATGGCATGAGCTGAACAAAACCCAGGAATCTGACCGCCATATCTTACAGCTCAGGAATCCAACATGGTGCAGATGTTAATTTGGGGGCTGATTTGCTTGACACAGAAAAAGAACTGAGTCAATCTCTGGGGGAAAAATGATCTCTTTGTTTAGTCAGCCAGTCATCCTCGAGACTCAGTGTAAAACGCATGGCTCAATTTGGAACAGAGAGGAAGTTATCAAGAACATCTGCCGACAAGCAATGCTGGGCGGCAGGCAGATTACTTTAGGAGTAGGAAATAAGGGACCCCAAATAAGAAGTCGAGAGGCCTACTTCAAGTTCTTCTATCTGCAGACAAAACAGTTTCTGAAATTCAAAACCAAAAGAAAGAACTTGGTGAAACCAGGAAGGTGGTTAAACAGGAGACAAGATTCAGAAGACTTTCTTTTTAAAAAGTGCATATAAGATGAACACTCACTTCTGGCTGGAACATATAGCTCCTCTGTTGACTTTTTCCTCACACATACAAAAACAAAGATGCACTTTTCATTGCTTAATATATCAACATATATTTGCCCTCAAACTAGTACTGAAATAATAATTTTCAAATAATATTCATTTACTTACATGCCAACTCTGTTGTGATTAGTTAGAATACAGAAACGAATTGGATGCGGGGGAATAATACAGATTTAAACTCAGTTCTGATCATGTTAGTCTAAATTTCATGTAACTATCTTCATTGTTGCCCTGAGGACAGAGGCATTTATCATGGATTTCACTGCCAATCACTTTATTTTTTAAAAAAAATAATTTTATTGAGTTTTTTACATTTAAATCACAATACCACTTTTACAGCTTTCCATTATCGGTATCTATCCTGATTTAAATTTTCCCTTCACGGCCTATTATTTTATACATTTTGTAATTTCTTATGTTTATACATACAAATATCTAATATCTGCTTTTTGTTGTATAGTCGTTCACCATAGTGTAGGTAAAGCATAATATATCTGTATTCCTTAATATATAATATATATATTTCTAATATAATATGTGCCTTCATTTATATATATATATAAATCCTTAAATACATACTTTAACATCCTTTATCATATTCATATATATATCTAAATATAAATATATACAATTTCACTTTAATATAATTTCTATGTAATCTTTATGCATTAATTTTACTTCTATTTTTGAGCATGCCAATCACTTTAATTAGACAGAATGTCTTTAAAATGTTGCCCTATTTTTCAATAAAGAAAATTTAAATACTTGGCTGGTTATTTTAGAACCCCAATAGGTCGTATGAGTAAAAAACAATAATTAGCTGCAAAGATGTGAAAACTCAACAGCTGTCCAAACCACATGGGTGTGAACATTCAATACTTCATGAAATCTTGTGATGTAATCTTGGGACATGTAACTTCACAGCAGCTTCAGCCCGAGTTTGTGTTTTAAAGACAGTCAGATGAATTTCAAACACAAAGAACAGAAACAACCAGTTCTAAAAAGGTGTGTTAATTAGTTTTTTGACATCTGCTAGAAAATCAGACACAACTACTGTAAGTTTCCTGCTACCACTATAACTAATCTCCAGACATGTCAAACTCCCAAATGGGCTGTCTTATTAGTAATGTGTCTGCTAAGCAAGCTGATGTAAGGAGTCCTAATTGAAAATGCTCTTCAAAAACATGAGTGTGTCAAGCACAATTTGAGGCTAGTGGGCAAAAGAGCTCAACCACTAACCCGTAGTCTTAATTGTAGGGAAGCAAGCAGAAAGAGGGGTGGGGCACATTTCTCAGTTAAGTAACTACCATGAAATTATAGAAACTAGTTCCCTTTGGCATTAACAGTTCTACCCAGTTAAGATGCACACTCTTCATTCTTCTGTTCTTTCCACTGTGTGGTCATCCCAATAACCTATTAAATGGGAGGCTAGATAACGATGGAGATATCAACTCTCAATTTTCTTTCCCCATCTAAAACAGGATTATCAAGGCTCACTTCACGGGCTCCTTTTTCAAATTACTGAGAAAATATTTTAAATGCTCCTCATTCTTGAAAAGTGTAGCAATATGTACAACATACACAACCTATTCTACAGTCCACAGATCAAACACAGCTTCCTGACCCATGTATTTTCTTGCCCTAAGATTTAGTATGTGCTCATTGTGACCTCTGTAATTTTCTGTCAGCTCTCTCTTCCATTTATATTTACTTGCAGGGCCCAGATAAATTATCTCTTGGTCCTACATGTGCACACAATCAATAAATTTCTGAGTCCCTCCATCTTCAACTGCATCCCTCACTTCCACCTAAATTTCAACTAACTACTCAGGAAAGCAAACTCACTTATTTAATATACCCTCAGGAACATATGAAATTTCACAACTCTTCAAACTTCAAATGCATTTCTCTTTTAATGTTTTCCAAGGTACCTCAAGAAAAAGTCATTATGCCCAAACCACTTCTAAGCCATCCCATCCTTCAAGAACTCTTTCATCCATAATCCCACCTACTAACTAACCAATCAATCAACTCTGCATTTCAAACATGCATCACACCTTCACTCTTTCTGTTCACTTACCATGAAAAACAAAAACCCTCACCTACTTCAACTTCAGGGGTATACTAAAAACACCCTTCTCCTTTCCACTTCAACTTTTTATTAATCTCTCCCAATGTCAGAGAAAAGGCCATCTCCAGAACTCAAAGAATCTCTGCTTCCCATCTATGATGCATCTGTGATAGGAAGACCTTTCCTTAGAGCCTCGTCTCAGGAAAGCTCTTTTCAACCTCAATTCTCCCCCCTGGACAATTTCTCTCTCTGCTCCCTCTGTAAGACACACTGCGCCACAAACCATGCAAATACTGTACACTTTAGCCTACCATATTGTGCAAAACACAGTCGATGTGGTTAGTTAATGGCTCGGGTTATAAAGGAAACACAGGAAATTGTGTTCACTAGATAAAATAATGGTTAAATTAATCCTGGCTAAGAGTGCCCGGCAAACCCAGCCAACGGTCAGCCTTTACACGCGCATCATGAAGTGCCGAATCTCACGTCGGCCAAACGCCTTGTCCAAATTCACCCCGGTTGGAAGGTTCAGGTGTCTCGTGAGAAGGTTGGAACTCGGGCTACGTTACGATCAACTCGATCTCGAAGCTCTCTCGTTGCAGGGAATCGAGACCGGCTCCATACCATCTCCCCTGGGGCGTACCCCCGTACCGTTGAGCTCCCAATCTCCGCAAGAAGAGGCTCCCTCACCCCCACGCCCATTTTAGGAGAGCTCCTCTCCGAGCTACCTCCCTGTCACAGCGAACATCCCTTCCACCTTCCCGCCCCGCCGCCTTTTCCCCAACCGCCCCGCTACCTTCTTCCTCCCACCCCCTCACCGCCCCCACCTCAGCTCACGAAAGAGAGAGGCCGGACCCCTTTTTTCCCCCCCTTCACCCTTACCTGGACCAGAACGCGGGCAAGGCAGGCCGCGGCTCCAATTGGCGACTCCCTCGTCCTGAGCCAAACCAGCCTAGGCGACGGAGCCGCCTCCGCCTCCTCTCCCTCCCGCCTGCCCGCCCGCCTGCCCGCCCGACCGCAAGCTGAGGCGGCGCGAGGCACTTCCGGGTTTGGGGAGGGGGGGAGAAGAGAGCGAGAGAATATCCCCTCCGGCGCACGCGCACCCAGCAAGCTTGGGGGGAGGGGAGAGGGGGGGGAAAGGAAGAGACGAAGAACTGGGAGCTGAAGAGCGCAAGCGCCCTCTTGCCTAAAGCGGGTCGAGGCGGGTGTGTGCTTCGCGTGGCGCTTCCAGTCAGTCCGTTGGTGCTGGCAACCCTGGTCTCCAGATCACCAGAAAGGGCTCTGAGGGAGTCCCAAAGGTGTTTTTTCAAGAGGCAACTGGACTTTGTTTTTTCTTTGAAGACGTTTCACTTCTCATGCAAGAAGCTTCTTCGCTTTGGTGAGAAGCTTCTTCAGCTCTGATTCCCCACTATCCTGTCAGAGCTGAAGAAGCTTCTTGGATGAGAAGCGAAACATCTTCAAAAGAAAAAAAAACAAGAAAGTCCAGTTGCTTCCTGAAAAAGCACCTTTAGGACAATGGAAGTCCTGAATGTTGTTATATCCAATCACACTGCTGGGATTGTCATCTTGAGTCTTTTTCCCGAAACTTCTTCAGAAGAAAAAGCAGAAAGTCCAGTTGCCTCCTGAAAAAGCACCTTTGGGACAACCATGACCTGGATGACTGAATCTCCATAGGCTGAGAGAGATAGGAGTGAAATCCTGAAGGGCTGGTGTTGATCGAGCTTTATTGTTGTGCAGCCCCTAAATCGTATCCGACTCTTCGCAACCCTGTGGAGCCAGCCCCCCCCCCAATCTCCCCGAGTTTGCCCAAATTCACATTCATTGCGTTGGTGACACTATCTGACCACGTCATCCTCTGCCTTCCTCTTCTCCTTTTGCCTTCAATCTTTCCCAACATCAGGGTCTTTTCCAATGAATCCTCTCTTCCAGTTTGGGTTGATTGAACTACATGCATCAATGCAGGTAGTCCTCGAGTCATGACAATTGAGCCCAAAATGTATGTTGCTACGTGAAATGTTAAGTGAGTTTGCCCCCATTTTACGACTTTTCTTGCCACAGTTGTTAAGTGAATCATTGCATTTGTTAAGTTAGTAACATGGTGGTTAAGTGGATCTGGATTCCCCATTGACTTTGCCTGTCAGAAGGTTGAAAAAGGGGATCGCATGACACCCGGGAACACTGCAACCGTCATAAATATGAACCGCTTGCCAAGCATCTGAATTTTGATCATGTGACCATGGGGATGCTGCAACGGTCGTAACTGTGAAAAACAGTCATAAGTCACTTTTTCAGTGCTGTTGTAACTTTGAACAGTCACTAAATGAACTGTTGTAAGTCAAGGACTACCTGTACGTACTTTGATTTGGGAGAATCAGTTTCGGATCATAACCTACACTCCTAATCTTTAGCTACCAAGACAAGGAGAGTGTATTGTAACAGTTGTTTGGCTTTGGGATACTGAGGTTCAACTGCTTGTTTACCTATGGAGATTACAGGATGACTTTGGCCAGTCATGCTGGCAGCTAACCTACCTTAGACTGCCTGATTCTAACTCTAAAAAGAATCCATATAAGCCACCTTGAACTCCCAGATAAAATGTAAAATAAACGCAATTAACATTAACATTTGAAAACATACTATTGTTCTCCAACAAGCATACAATTTGAAATCCTTTCAATTCACTGAGCAATAGTTCTGTAAGTTTCTAAAAATTAACCATAAAGCCAATCAGCAGATGGAATTGTCGATTCCCTTATTTTACCCTTGCTTTAGATATTGTGATTTTTTTTCTGTATGGGCCAAAGCAAAAAAAATGTAGCTTCTTTTTTTCTCTGTTAAGCATACTATAATTTCATATATACATGTGTGTTTTGTCAGAATTCAGGGGATAGGATAAACAGAGGGACTAGAGTAGTAGAGTTCAGTCTACAGGCCAATTCCATAGGAAGAACACAGAATGTGCAAACTATCATACAAAATTCTCAATTTCAGAGGCTAACAAAAAAATGCCTATGATCATCAATATATCAGAGCCCTACAGCGAGAGAGAAGTGCCAGATTCTCAAGCTACTTTTTGAACAGTAGGAGTAACGTTATATTATTGCTAATGAACTTTGGATAATTGAGAAAGGCAAAGAATATTAAAAAGTTAATAGTTTTATTGATTACAGAAAGGCCTTTGTGTAGCCCATGGCAAGGTGTGGAATGGGCTTAGGAAAATGAGAATCCCAAAACATTTTGTTGTCTGCACATGAAAACATTACCCAGAATAGGAAGCCACAGTCCAGGCAGAATATAGTGAAACAGTCTGGCTCCAGATTGGCAAAAGAGAAAGGATAGGCTGCATATTCTCTCATTTATTCAACCTACATGCTGAAAATATATTGAAGGAGCTGGACTAGAAAAGTTGGTTGTTTTTAAAATTAAACACAAATGACTGCTATTCTGATGACACAACGACGGTAAGTAAAAATGCAAATGTTCT
Organism: Thermophis baileyi; assembly: GCA_003457575.1. Classification (NCBI taxonomy): domain Eukaryota; kingdom Metazoa; phylum Chordata; class Lepidosauria; order Squamata; family Dipsadidae; genus Thermophis; species Thermophis baileyi. The sequence goes on from QLTV01003465.1 coordinate 1,504,013, forward strand.
GCAAGTTCCAGCAGTGAAATTCAAGAAGCACAGTGAATAAATAAAACTAAGAATAAACAAAAAGACCAAATAAATGACAACATATACCACTCTCAGAATTAACAAGGAAGATATTCAAGTGGGGGATAGTTTCTGCCTTTTAGGAACAACTGCCTTTTAGGGACAACTATCATCAGTCAAGAAATACATTCCCACAACCCCCAGAAACCAGACTATTACTCATGCTTGGCCTATGATCATCATCTTTTGGGTTTGTTTTGATTATTCGTGTTGAAGACTGTGGCAAACTCTACTATAGGCAAGGTGTATGTTCATTTTTCAAATTGTTTCAAAAACATTCCTTCAAAAGCTAACATTTGTAAAATAGCCCTGGAGGCAGGGCAAGAAATAACCTATTCCAATGAAGACTGTAACCAGATTTGCAATGAGAAAATTGTTTTAATACAAAAGTGAAAGAATCTCAAAGTGCAAATATATCCTCGTTTCCATTAGCTGAAATGGCACCAAGAGGGATGAAGGGAAGAAAGCACATTTTGTGCCTTATTTTTCTGTGCACCTTTCCAACTGTTCATGTCAAACAATTAGGCTTCTCTTTAAAATATCCTCCCCTCTCAAGCAATTGTAACAAACGAGGTAGAAAATGTTACTCCAAGTAGTGTAACCTATTTCAGTCTTTCAGTGACAGAAAGAACAGAAGGACCAGCTTCCTGTTTCAGTGACACCAAGAGCTAAAGATTGGATCTAACTAAAATACAATTGCTTCATGGTCTCCAGACCCAAGGTGTCTTCACACACTTTCTGATAATGGAGTGAGGCCTCCTTGCTCACATCAGCAGATAAATCCACAACACGTGCAAAGGTCCTGTGGGGGGAAAGACGAGAAGGGAAGGAAAAAAGCAGTTGAAGCAATTATATGAACAGGCTTCTAATTTCCTCAAAAGAACTTGTGAAAGTAATTAAAACCTTAATAGCACGGCTGCTTGAACTGATTTAAATTTCATTTAGTTCAGGTTCAGGCAGTACAGTGCCTAGGGGCACCATTAAACCCTAGATACTACAGCTAGGCTCATTTGTCTGATCTGCAAAGGTTCTTTTTATAAATAAAATTTAATTTAAAAGTTAAATAGGAACGTGGCTTGATACAAAACAAAGCATGAATTATATTAAATGCATTAGTTTCATGCTGACTTTAGCAATAGCAATAGCACTTAGACTTATATACCGCTTTACAGTGCTTTACAGCCCTCTCTAAGCGGTTCACAGAGTCAGCATATTGCCCCCAACAATCTGGGTCCTCATTTTACCCACCTCGGAAGGATGGAAGGCTGAGTCAACCTTGAGCCGGTGAGATTTGAACCGCCGAACTGCAGCTAGCAGTCAGCTGAAGTAGCCTGCAGTACTGCACTCTAACCACTGCGCCACCTCGGCTCTTTAATATACGTAAGTCCTCTTAGCATAGGCATCATGGGGGATAGATTATTTTCCAGTAAATGGGCATTTTGTAACTTACGATGCCCACCCTGGCAACCGTTTCATGTATAGGCAAATCTGCCGTCAGCCATTTTGTGAGCACATCATCCCCTGCCAAAATTTCAAATGTGTTCCCCCGTGAAAGCATCTCATAAGGACTAGGAACTGATAAGCGCACTGATGGGAGGCCATGGCTAAGCTGTGGAAGTTTAGGAGGCCAGTGGAAGGAATGCAAGTGAAAGAGCCTGATTAGCTAATGACCACCACTACTCTTGGGTTACTACTTACCTGAATTTGCAATTGTTTCAATCTAAATTTTCACTTCAATCAATTGAAGGATCATTCTAACTTACCTTATGAAAAAGGTGTGTTTCAGCAGAAACTATGAAAATAAATACATGCGAGGGAGCTACTGTAATGGGAAAAGTCTAAATAGAAGCCGTCTTGTTCTTCAAACATTTCTACTCTCAATAAAAAGATGGGACTTATGAAACAAGCTAAGTTAGCACCATGTGATCATCACTGTACCGTTATATTCTGCAAATGAAAAATGCATAGTCTCTTCTTACGCCTTTACAAGTACCTTGGCAGCTCTGCATCCAGCTTCAAAGATACTTCCTCTAGTTCCTTCATGACATTCAGTGCTTTGGCATTTTCTTCAAAGTTTTGTAGCAGAGCTTCATTCAAAACACTCTGAATCATAGCCAAGCTTTTCTGCATATCAGCTATGTCGTAAAAGTCAAAAGATGCAGCTGTTAACTCACACAACGTAGTCAGATAACAGGTATTCCTCGACTTACAACCACAATTGAGCCCTACATTTCTTTTGTTAAGTGAGACATTTGTGAAGTGAGTTTTGCCCCATTTTACGACCTTTCTTGTCCCAGTTGTTAAGTGAATCACTTCAGTCGATAAGTTAGTAACCTGGTTGTTAAGTGAATCTGGCTTCCTTATTGACTTTGCTTGTCAGGTCACAAAAGGGACAATGCAATGGACATAAGTATGAACCAGTTGCCAAGCATCTGAAATTTGATCACATGATCATAAGGATGCTGCAAAGGTCATGTCACTTTTTTCATTGCTGTTGTAACTTTGAACGGTCACTAAATGAACTGTTGTAAGTCAAGGACTACCTGTAGTGGTGATGATAATCAAACCTGGCTGCTTAGTTTAAACAAGCTTGTGAAGGATGACTTTCTCTCTGTATTGACTAACAGAAACAAAATGACTTATGCATAAATAAGATTTTGAAGGGCTGTATGTTGTACAAACTTCTTCAAAGTTTCATGTCTTTTTGCAAAATTGGATTGTCAAGGGGGCTCAAAACCTCTGTTAGCATGAGGTTCACTACTACCTTAACAATAAAATATTCTAAGTCATCAATAATAGAATTCAAGATGCACACGAATTCATACATATACAGGACCCATTCAAAAAATTCCCCAATACAAAAGCATTTCCCATCACAGTCAGCTGTTAAGGCTAATTCATGAGCCAAAGATTGGCCATCTGTTTGAAAACATCATGATGACATTTTTGTACCTAGATATTGGCCCATGTCTTCTACGTAGATGTCCTTCATGGGCAATTCATGCCTAGTTGTGTCCAGGGCTGTGGCAAAGTGCTTATAGTCCTCCCTAAACTGGGCACATTGTTCAGAAACTGGTCCAAGTATTTCAAGCTGGAAAGCAAGTGGGTGGAGCAGGGAAAAAAAGAGAGATTATGATGATTAGTCACAAGAGGCATGATACGAGAACTGTGCATAGTTGCCCACAATATTTTCAACAACAAATTTCACTACAACTGTATAGGTAATCTTTGACCTGTGACCATTTGAAGTTATGATGATGCTGAATGAATGGTGGTTATGCTCAGTCTCAGAGTTCTGGCTATCCGGTCCCACCCTCAGTGGTTCAATGATTGCAATTTGGGCACGTGGCAATTGGTTCACACCTAACAACCAGTTGCAGTGCCCTAAAATAATGTGATCACCATTTGCAACCTTCCCTGCTGGCTTCCCCAGAAACTCAATAGGGAAGCCAGCAGGGTAGGTCACAAATGACTGGGGTAAGTCTTCCCCACCTCCCCCAGTTCCTCTGTGCTTCTGCCATGCAAGCCACTTGTACACCCTCCACAACCCTCACCATGCTTCCCTTGCAACTTCCTGATCCTCTCACACATACCCTGACACATTCTCCCCAACCCTGCCTCTCGTGCACATCCTCATGTACCCTTCTTGACTAGGGCCTCTTTCACATTTGCATCTTTGGGTATCCTGCCTGACCCACTTCTCTCACACACCCTCACATCCTTGTGCACCCTACCCAACCAGCTCGCCCACCCTCCCCTGCATCCCCTTGCTCTCTCCCTCACCTAGCAGCAGACATTTACCTGCCTTCCTGGGACTTGCAATTTCCTGCTGGCTTCCACACTCACTTGGTTTTGGGAAGCTGGCAGGAAGTTCCCTTATCTAATAACCGTGGGATTCAATTAATGACGGCAATTGGGACTGCAGGGATTGTTGTGTTAAGCAAAAGTGTCACACTTTATGATTGCAAATGTTAGTGATAGAAATTCCAGTCCCAATTGCTGTTGTTGGCTGAGGACTACCTTTAATAGCAGGGAAAAAGTACCTTGCCTATTACTTCAGCAGCAAGAATATCTCCCTACTAACTGGGTGAAGGATACTAGGTTTCGTAATAGCTATGATTATGCTATGATATGTAGTGTTTTCAATTCTCCTAAGAAAACACTTCCTGTTTAATCATTGCATTGGCTTGAAATAGTCATAGAACCAGAGGTAGAACCAAGGTCATTTAGCTGAATCTACCACTGAGTGCTAGATCAATACTGTAAAATGTTCCTTTAACAACCCTGGCTCAACAACTTCGATATTACGTTTCTAAATGAATACCTATGGTAAACAAGAATTCTATCTGCCAAATAGTTGTTCCATTTTTAAATAGCACCTATCAGTAGGACAGATTTCCCAGTTTGATGCCCTCTTCAGAAATATTAAACTTCAAACTTCCTACGGTAATTCAGTTGAGATATATCTATTATAAGATAAAAAAGTAGACTTTGATTAAGCCTAAGGGAGTACAGTATCTATATTTGAACAGAAAGTAACATTTGGAAAAATACTTAAGTGTTTATTTATTACATGACTAAGGGCCAGCTTAATGAAAAAAAAACATACTAGAATGATTGTTCATTTATCAGCATGACTAATGAAATAGTCATTGAATAGGAAAACACTTCATTCCAGTCTATCAAAGATGACCATAGCATAGCAGAGAAGATTAAAAGATCAAAATGATAAAAAGCCCAAGCACTAATTCTGATGAAAATATTATGGAATATTGTTATCTGAAGATAATATTCCAGAGATAAAAAAAAAAAAAAAAAAAAAAAAAAAAAAAAAAAAAAAAAAAAAAAAAAAAAAAAAAAAAAAATTTGATCCAGTGTCTCACATTCAAATAAGAAGTAAAATGGTAACAATATCTAGATAAAAATGTATTAAAAATTGCTGATCGTAAGTATAAGGACAAAAAATGGATAACTCAATTCTTCATCCTTCTGCCATTCTTTCTCTTTCTCTTCTACAACACTCCTAACATCTTAGCAGTTTTTTAATCTCAACAGGTAAGAAGCATGACTGGTCAATAGTTCTTACACCTGCATTTTGGACTACATTCCTATACATTCTGCTATTTCAATTATTCTTAAGACTAATTAGGGACAAAATTTAGGAATATACATCTAATGTACTGTATTTTTGCTAATGTGAAATGCCTGAAAGAGTACTGGAAAGGAAGACCAAACCATCCCAAAAAGATGATTGATTCAGAAATACGCACAAATTCTGGACATTAGGATCTAGAGATAAATAAAATTTGCTTAGGGCAAATATTGATAAAGTAGGATGGGAATTGAAATTTGGCATATCTGGAGGCTTCCAGACAAAGATTCGGTCTTTTGCCAAAAAATGTGTTTTATTCAGGTTTTATCTACTGTTTCACATTTAGCCTTCGGAAACAAAGCAGAACATAATTGTTCCACCTTTTGCCTGGTATCCTGCATTTATTTCAAACCTGGGCAAAATGTTTGAAATAACATCTCTTTTTCATCTCTTTTAACTGTTATTTGTAAAACTGGGTTCCCTGTTGATATATTTTACAATGTATTTTATTACTATTACTTTCTGTAGTAAGGTATGTGGATTTCCATCTCTTCTGCAAATAAACAATTTCCATCTTTTGTGCAAAGGTGGTTTATAAACACAATAACTTACTTCATCTCCTTGGGCCCATACCACAACTCAGCTTGCTTACAAAAACCATAGACCCGTGATGGCGAACCTATGGCACGCGTGTTACAGGTGGCACGCGGAGCCATATCTGAGGGCACGCGAGGCGTTGCCCTATGTCAGCTCCAGCTGATTTTCGGCCTTCCAGAGGGCGGAGGAGGCCGTTTTCGCCCTCCCCAGGCTTCAGGAAAGCCTCCGGAGCCTGTGGATGGCGAAAAACGGGCCCAACTGGCCTACCGGAACTTCAGAAACGAACTTCTGGTAGGCCCATTGGGCCGTTTTTCGCCCTCCCCAGGCTTCAGGAAAGCCTCTGGAGCCTGTGGATGGCGAAAAACGGGCCCAACTGGCCTACAGGAACTTCAGAAACGAACTTCTGGTAGGCCCATTGGGCCATTTTTTGCCCTCCCCAGGCTTCAGGAAAGGCTTTCCTGAAGCCTGGGGAGGGCGAAAAATGGCCCAAAGGGCCTACCGCAAGTCCAGAGGCTTCACTGAGGTCTGCGCGCATGCACGCGGTGTGTGTGTGTGTGTGTTATGCACGGGGGGAAGGGCATTGCATTATGAGTGTGGGCACATGCGCGCGCACTATTGTGCGCGCGCCCCCTTTTGGCACCCGAGCAAAAAAAGATTCACCATCACTGCCATAGACTATCAGACCAGAGTTCTGAAGATATACCTATACCATTTTTTTCTATCCTCACATTTGGAGATCAGCATAGCCCCAGGTTATTAAAAATCAATCCTATTCTTCAACTATTCCTAGTTAAAAAAAAATTTTTTTTTGCTTCTGCTCTCTTTTCTTACAAGTTTATTTCTTAGTTTTGTTCTAGATTTAATCTGTACAGGTGGTGCTTGGTCCCCATTTAAAGTCCAGTTGTTCAGCAACCAAACTTACAACAGTATTGAACGAGTGGCGGTTATAACCAGTCCGTGTAGTTATGGCAGTTGCAGCATCCCATGGTCACATGATTGTGATCTGCACGTTTCCCCGCTGACTTCTGACAAGCAAAGTCAATGGGGAAGCCAGCAGGAAGTCACAACTCGTAGTCAGGTGAAGCTCTTGCTTAACGACAGCAACTGGAACTGTTAATGCTAAACAGTGCAATCAATTTATTTGTCAACTTATGATATGTCACTTAATGACAGAATTTCTGGTGCCAATTAGCTTTGGTAAGCAAGGTTACCTATATATTTTAATGTGGGTGTAGCAATTTAGCTATTACCAAGTTAGTAAAAGCCCTCAAAAATAGAAAAAAAAAATCTAAATAATGAATTGACAGACATCCAGAATAGAAAAAAGGGGAGACACCTGTATCCATTATGCCTGAAGTACAATGCAACAACAATGTATTATCCATCCATTTATAGAAAAATCATTTAATTAGGAATGCCTTATATACTTTCCAAATCCAAGCTTTCCTTAGGAAGCTATTGCTAGATATTTGGTAGACACTTTACATTAATTTTGGTGTTCTCAATCTATTCCACATATATTTTGTAAAACTAAGCAAACCTGTCTCTCTAGGGCTTCAGAGAGCTCAGTCTCTTTCTTCAGATGCTGCAGTTTATGCTTCTTTTCATGTGCATTCTTCTGTAGTTTCTCCACTTCCTCACAGAGCACTAACAAGTTTCTTTCAGCTTTCCCCTCCAGAAGGACAAGGTTTTTCTCCATCTGTTACAATAGAGCATCTCTAGGTTCAAAACTATTTCAAGATGTTTCCAAAGAAGGCGTTTAATTTTTCTTTAAAGACATCTTGTATTTGTGCAGTTGAGCTATTACCTTGATGGAGGCATACGTTAACAGCAGCATCTGAGAGTCCAGCATCCCAATCAGATCATCCGAATCAGAGGATGTCTAATAAAGAAGCAGATATATTGTTTGAAGTGGGTAGACCAGGGGTCGGCAACCTTAAACACTCAAAGAGCCACAAAGGTCCTAACCGGAAGCCTCCCGTTCAATTCTGGAGCCGACCGGAAATCCGGTTCCCCCACCATAGAGTCTCCTCCTAGTGCGGCGTCCTTTTTCCTCTACCAGTCCTAACCGAAAGCTCTATCAATTGTGGAGCTGACCGGAAAACCCACCCCTTGCCTAGAGTTTCCTCCTGGCACGCCCTGCTTCCCCACTCCCCCAGCCCCAGCTCCTCTCAAAATTGTGGTGCCGACCGGCGACAGGGAGCCGCAGCAGAAGGATGAAAGAGCCACATGCAGCTCCAGAGCCGCAGGTTGCTGACCCCTGGGGTAGACCAAAAAGTGGTCACACAACAGGACTGTGACTATTTTCCAGTGGCTCCAGAGAAGGCAACTCGGATTAACCCATGGTAGATACACCGTTACTGACTTTTCAGGAATAGGAAGATTATATTTAAAAAACAATTTTAGCCCAAGAATCCAATTATTTCTCTTATGCTCCTTTACTGCTGTATCACCTAATGTAGTGTACAATTGCCCACTCTGGGTGCAGATATCACCCCTCAAAATTTGAAGGTTTTCTTGTTAGAGATGAATAATAATCATCCTTGCAGTTAATATGATCATAAAAATATCACAATTTAATGGCAGAGTAAATGCCTTGTATGCAAAGCAGCCTTTATATAATCCCTGGCATCTTTAGATGAGGCTGATCTCATCTCTGAAATCTGAAGCGTTTCTGCCAGTCAGGTAACATGATGCTATATGCTGGATGAAATACTCATTTTATTTGACAAGGGGCAAAAAAGCCTTTTATGCACCTAGTTTCTTTGGCTCAGTTTTAACTCCATAGCTGGGTCTCTTTCCTTCTGTTCTTGCAGGCATGCTCACCAGTTCTTGGGTACAGAGAATGCTGATGTATTTCATTTATTTATATCTCACCTTTATTATTAATTATTATTGTTGTTGTAATTATTATTATTTATAACTCATAGATAATATTCGCTCCTTTGGTTGTCCTACAAAAATATATACTTTGTTTGTCATAGCAAATCTGTACAGGCTCTAAGCATATAACCTGAAATATGACATTGAACTTTAATTTTTATTAAAATTGAATTTTATTAAAACTTAGATTATTTTTCCAGGAGTCAAAGCAACAATACTTAAAATATTTAGAGAGATATAAAATTCACAAAGCATAGTGAATGTGGCTTACGTGTCATTGTTTTAATCAATATGGATATTGCAGTAACCACACTATTTTAAAAAGTTTGATACAGTTCTCCTTTTTCAATATTCACCAGAGGTTTAAATACTTGATCACTGTTAATATGGCCCAGTTGAGGCACACCAAAGGCCTATTCAGCAGACGATTCTGGGAAGACTATCATAACAAATAGCCCCTGGCAGCCTCTATTAATTTCACACTTCCCCTTTTATTTATTAGATTCATGGGTTGCTCCATCATGATTTTGGGCAGTACACAATACAAAACAATGTAAATTGGTGACACAGAGAACTCAGAAAGGAAAGAACACCCCGCTCACCCCCAAAAAACCTCCATCACCAACAGAATCCAAGAAACCAATTATCCCATAACAAATCTGCCATCTACTCTAGCCCAAGGCCTGGAGAAAAGCCAAGTTTAAGAGCTCATTTAAATAAGATCAGGGTGGAGACCAAGCAAATCTCTTGGGGAATGTCATTCCAGAGTGGCAGGTGCCATTACAGAGAAGGCCTACTTCCTGGGTCCTATTATGTATCACCATTTCATTAAGAGAACCCAAAGCATATAGAAATTATGGAAGATCAATAGTCTCTCTCACATAATCATGATATGCCATGTTATAGGTGACAACCAGCATCTTGGCTTGCACCTACTAGTAACCAGTGCAGCTAACAAAACAGAGATAATACAATAGGGATATAGTGGCATGAACATAATTGCCCATGCTGCTGCTTTCTGGTTTTCCAAACGGTCAAGGCAGCTCCCATACAGAGCCCACTGCGATAGTCCAAATCCAGCAAAGCATCTAGGTTAGTGGCCAATATAACTTACTACAGCAATATTTCTCCTCATGAATTATGCTGAATAAATTCCTCACGTAGCACTAAGTAACGGAAGGAGTCTCAAAGAAAGAAGGCCAATGTGAAATGTCTGCCATTATCACGAACACAGTGGAAATGAGATATAAAGGCAATAGGCTGGCATATGACAGCTCAGTCCCAGGAAAGAATTAATCTGATTAGGGTATCAAGAGCTGCCATCTCAGTAAAATTACTCATTCAAGGTTCACTTTTTAGCCAACTATGAAGTTGCTTTACTTACCGAGACCTTCTTGTTTTTTTTGGAAAAGCCTTTTATATTGAGCTTTGAAACTGGTGTCTTATAGCGGCTTTTTTCTGAAAGTAAAAAAGGCAATCAAAGACAGTTGGATAAAGGAATGAGGTCAATTAACTGTGTCCTAATATTTGTCAGCTACTTACTGAGAGTCTATGGCAGTGATGGCTAACCTTTTCCGGACCGAGTGACCAAATGTGTGCATGCGCGCACACAAGCGCACGCACCCGAACCACCAAAATGCAATGCACACGCGGCCCCCGTGCATGTGCCCCACCCCCACGCATGTGCATATGGCCCCCCACATGCGCCCTGCCTCCCGCGCATGTGCACGTGGGCCACCGCACGCGCCCCATCCCCCGCGCATGCACTGCAGACACCAGATGACCAGCTGGCCGGCGGGAGGCATTCACACATGCGCAGCAGAGCTGAACTGGAGCAACGGCTTGCGTGCCCACAGAGGGGGCGCTGTGTGCCACCTGTGGCACGCATGCCATAGGTTCGCCATCACGGGTCTATGGGTACAAAATTTTGCTTTAAAAAAGTTGAAGGCAAGAATGACCTATACTAAACTGCTTCTTTGGCATTTTAACAACATAGAGGGAATTCTAACAAGCACTCATATTCCATTCTGTATCTTGATTAAAAAAAATAGGAGTCATCAAGTCTTTTCTCAGAAAGCAGAAAGATGGAGATACAAATAAAGAATATGAACTGGATTCCATATTGCCAAAAGGCAAAACTCAGGGATGCAAAGTCATGTTAGATATTATACCAGCAGTGCCTTGGAATGGCTAAATAAGAAAAGCAAATGTTAATTGATCTAAACAGCTAATTTAGATTTGATCTACGCCTTCTGTTTAAAGAATCTTGGTGTTACATTAATATGCAACCTTGAGTGTCGACAATTCAATTTAAAAATAGCTTTTGTATAATTTTTAGAATAACATCATAAGCCTATTTTACTGCAACTAAACTTACATTCAAGTATACAACTCAAGAGCGCACATACCATTAATAGCTGAAACCTCCAGTTCAGGTCGAGTACTCTCATGGCTATCCAGAAAGGTTGACTGTAATATACTAGGTGTAGTTTCTGCAGAAAAAGGGGTGAAGACGAGGTTTTTCCTTTGGAATTCTGATTACTTTAATTAGGCCAAGGTAAGGAAACGATGTTTGACAATAAATGAACTGACTCGAAGAAAGTTGGGGGTCGTATCCCAGCAGTGGAATGACTATTGATTCGTGGACATTAACACCCTGTGCACCAGGTGACTTTTAATACACTTTTTCACTCATATCCCCATATTCTATCTCTCTCAGGCACACATATCCATTAGTGTCTGTTTTAAAAGGAATTAGACCAGTGATGGCGAACCTATGGCACGTGTGCCACAGGTGGCACGCAGAGCCATATCTGAGGGCACGCGAGGCGTTGCCCTATGTCAGCTCCAGCATGCATGCGCACGCTGGCCAGCTGATTTTCAGCCTTCTTTTTGGCCGTTTTCACTCTCTCCAGGCTTCAGGAAAGCCTCCTGAAGCCTGGGGACAGCGAAAAACGGCCCAACCGGAAGTTCACTTGTGTGCTCACCCCCAGCCTCCTTTTCACTGTCAGAGGTCTTCAGGAACTTCTTCGGTTTTGGACAGTTGCAACCAGGCCTCCCAAACCTCGGCCCATTTCTTCTGCAGCCAGCAAAGCTTTTCTGAAAGCCTCTGCAGCCGATAACAGAGCTCCGGATCGATCTGGAGCTCTGTTATCGGCTACAGAGGCCTTCAGGAAAGCCTTGCAGGCTGCAGAAGAAATGGGCCGAGGTGTGGGAGGCCTGGTTGCAACTATCTGAAGGTAAGTAGTAGGGCAGCTCCACAGCTTCAGTGAGGCCTGTGCGCATGCGTGGGGGGGGGCAGTGTAGGGGTTGTGTGCATGTGTGGAGGGAAGGCATTGCATTATGGGTGCGGGCACTCGCGTGCACACTATTGCGCGCGCACCCTTTTGGCACCCGAGCCAAAAAAGGTTCGCCATCACTGGATTAGACTATTTTAAAGCCTACTGCTATTAAAGTATAAATTTCAAGAGGGGAGGGAAGCTCAGGTGAGAAGGAATTATATGTGCTTTCTATTAGCACCTTCTATTTTAAAAAATCCTGGAATTAAGCTTTAAAAGAAGTTCCACGGAAATGCTGACATAGAAAGGGTGATGTTTCAAGTAAGGATTGCAGAATTAGTATTCCCCTCTAAAAACCACCATATGTTGCAATGAAGTTTTAGATTAGCTACTACTGCCCACAATCAAAACTGATCTAAATCCTAGAAGGCAAGTACTTCCTCAGAGATAAGACCACCAGGAGGCCCGGGAAAAGTGTAAGGTTTAGGAGTTGAATAGGCCCTTACTAATTGCATTCAGGACAAAAGAGAGAATCTCTGCAGGCTAGATGGAGCCTAAAGAAAGTGAATCCAATGTCCAAATGAACAATTTTTCAAGTATGTTCAAAAATGAATTCCAGGATTTTATATAAACTCTTACTGGGCAGAATATTATGTTCATCTTCTACTGTTGCCAAAATGTTGCCATCAGGAGCTTTCCCCATATCTCAGTCAAAATAATAATAATAATAATGGCAGGTAAGCTTTCCTATAAGATAGCCAACCTTGCTGAACTATTTTGGCATCTGACACCTCCAGGGGACTGCTGAGTGTACATTCCATATACATGGCAAAAGTTCAATCAATCTAATGAAATTCACAAAGACACTTTTAAGTCAGAGATACATAACATTTTGCACTAAGATAGCCACATCTGGCCATTACAAAGGTTGCCAGCTCCAAGCTCCCAAAAAGTTAGTAAGACCAGAACCATACCAATTTGATTTAGAATAATTGAAAAGTATATCATGGAAAACAATCTTTTTCCCATTCATTACACTATATGTTATAATTTGGCAGCAACTCCTAGGAACTTACATCCATGGCTGGAGGACCACAGGATAACTAAATGTTCTTCAGATTGTTTTTCTGAAGCTACCTGGATTCTAGAAAGTGCCTACTGTGGACATTTGGTAATAAATGGAGGAAAGACTTCTAGATTGTGTAAAGCAAAATCTTACCTACTGAGGTCTTGAATTTCTGAACAGATGGTCTCTTTGGAGATCCAACATTTTCTAGACCTTTTGCAAAGGACAAATTGGTGTTTGAAGTACCCTGCCAGTTAAATACATACATGTTGAAACTAAACAATTCAATCTTATTTGATTGCTAGTTTGGGGGTAAACAGTTGTTTTTATATTTCAGGTGGTTATCAAAACAAATCTGAGTCTTGTACTACTATCCTAATCTGTTTATAATAGGAAATTATATGTAATTATATTATATAATTATAATAGGAAAATACATTGATATAGAGGGCCTTTTCCTGAGATAGTTTTCAATTTGATGGGCTTAACTTTCCTTATCTTTTTGTTATAAGAAATGTAGCACGTGATACAATTACATTAATTCTTTGTATGTATAAAACAAAACAGATTCCTCATATTTTTTTTGCATTCCTGAACAGTTTCCCCTAAATGTTGCCTCTCTGAAGTAGTCATTTATTTTCTCTCAGTATTTATGAATTCTCTGACATTTTCTGTTGTATACAAATTAAAACATGAAACAGTTTGTTCCTGCAGGCTCACAGACACGACAATAAAATATTTGCATTTATTTACCCAGAAAACAATGATAAACAAATCTGAAATTAAAAAATATCCCTTGAAACCTACAGAGCATTAGTCAGATAAAAGCTCCCTTAAAATAAAGAAAGCAGCAACTTGAAATTTTCATTTAAAAAAACTAGAAGATAGGCCAGAAACCAAAGTAACTCTCCTCCTATACCAGGGCTGTTAAACTCGCAGCCCGTGGGCCGGATGCGCCATGCGCTGGCCATGCCCACGCTCGGTTTAGTGAAGGGGGGGGGAAAAGTCATGATACGTCACGTGATGCCGTGACGACCAATGTTCCCTCTAAGCTGCGCGGCCGCGCACGTGACAGGAAATCGCTGCACAGCAATTTTCAATGTCAGAGGGAACATTGCTGCGCAGCCGCGCACCTGACAGGAAATCGCCACGCAGCAGTTTCCAACTGCCGCGCAGCGATTTTCAATGTCAGAGGGAACATTGGTGACGACATGAGTTTGACACCCCTGTCCTATACTGTAGTACCAGAAAGCCATAGAACAGGATTTTTCATGCCAGCTGGAGAATTTGGGATGTTGAAATCCACAAGTTGCCAAGTTTTTAAAAATCACTGCTATAGAGGCTATGGAGATTCTCAATCATCCACGTCATGGTTGTCCCAAAGGTGCTTTTTTTCAAGAGGCAACTGGACTTTCTGGTTTTTCCTTTTTTTTCTTGACACAGATAAACTCCAGGTGGCCTCAACGACTCTCTAAAAGGATGCAAATGACCAGCTGTCTGCAAGGAGTATAAATCCTTCCATTCCCCACCATCCAGTCAGAGCTGAAGAAGCTTCNCTATCAGAGATGAAGAAGCTTCTTTAATTAGAAGCGAAACGTATTCAAAAGAAAAAAACAAGAAAGTACAGTTGCCTCTTGAAAAAAAAAAACACCTTTGCTATAGAGGAATGTGTTTCTAATGCAGACTCACCTTTCCACCTGTTTTTTTATCATACTGCAGGTAACGAGATGGCACAATTCTTCCCCCTGGCAGAGGAAAAATGGAAAGAGAACCCATGAGATAAATTTTGCATTTGTACCATTACTATCCATGAGAAAAGAAACTTTTCCAGAGACTTTGGGACTCTTTATGGGAACAATGTTGAGACCAAGCACTCGACTCCACAGAACGACTCCTGTGCAAAGCTCCGATTTTAAGCTCCGACAGCTTTGCGCAGCGGATCGGACCATGAAATCTACTCTCCAATGCCATTACTCACCTCTCTGTTTCGGTCGGGCACCCGTCTCCATCTCCGTCGTTCCAGGCTCCCTAGAAAGACAAATTAACTTGAGTGACAGGGAAATCAAAACCCAAACCATCCATCGCTGCCATCCATCCTTCTCTCCGCTCTCTCACCCGCCGAGCGGCACCTTTCCCGCCATTTCCGTCGAACAAACTCACGACTTTCCCCACCCATAAAAACAAATAAGCCTCAGCGCATGCGCCCTGGAGCCCAGTTGGAAGGGACCGCCTGAGCCACCCGAAAGGCGGAAGCACGGAAACTAGAGCGTCCCACTTTCAGGGAGCGCCTCGGGTTCATTCATTTCTCTTGTCGCTTCATTTCGCAGCGGAAAATCCTCACTTCCGGCTTACTCAACTTGTCGGTCGGCGGCCAGGCTTGACGCATGCGCAGAGCACTGCTCTGTTTTTAATTAACTTTTCCATTTATTTTCCAAGGCGAGCAGCGGGACCGCGTTAGCCGTTAGATTATTATTAAACCCATTCTGTGAGTTCCTGTTGCCTCCACCCGCGGGGATCGAACCTGCTTCCGCTCTAGTAGCTGTAATAGAGTGGCAGCTCGTACATGTGACTCGCTCTTGCTTCACGCCGGCCGGTTTCGTTCGCCTCTTTCCTTCGCTCTTGGCTCTTCCTCTGTTGCAAAGAAGCGCAACCCTCATCGGTGAGCAGCCCCGACAAAGGCTCAGCTGTTGGGACAAGGGTTGAATCGAGATCTCCTTGCGCTTCTCTCCCTTTGGTGAGGAGCCGTTGGATGCCCGGGGCTCCGTCTCGGGACGTTTGGGCAAAGTCCGAATTAGTTCCAGAAAGGTGGAGAGGGGTTGTCGCTGGCCACTTGTAGGTTCTTCTTCATAGGTGCATGTTTCCTCTCGCTCAGTGGAAAAAGTTGTCCCTTTGGGCATGAGCAGAGGGCACCTGGGTGCTTGTTGTGTCCCAAAATATACAATGAGGGTCTTGTTCACAAAACCGTGGTGCCTTGCCGGTTATTGTCTATTGCAGTGTTTTTTAAACTTATTTCTCTCAAGGCCCCTTTCCTCTTTTAAAAATTAAAGAGGATCCCCAAAGAGCTTTTGTTTCTGTTTATTGATATTTGTCATATCGGGGAGAGAGGGGCGGGAAACAAATTTAATAAAATATATTAAAATTTAAAATTGATGCACTGGCTGTCATGACTGCCTCTCTATTATTTGATGGGATTTTAATAATGTAATTTTTCAACAAATATTTTTGATTTTGAGGACCCTGAAAGGGCCTTGGGGATCCTCAGGGGTCCTAGGACTAGTTGGTCTATTGGAATTTATAATCGCTGGTAATGATTTAACAAGTGCTTCAAAATCTGAAAAAGTGTCCAGGAAGGTCTATACATTATAACAAGATTAAATTGCAACAGCGTAGCTAAATTTGAAAAATATGTTTGGAGATTGGAAAGCATGGGATGAATCCTTTCCTTGCTGTACAGCAAGTGGGGACTCTGGAGATGTTGCTCCTCCTAGCACTCCCCAGAGGGAAAACTCTATGCATTGGTTTTACCTAAATTGTCTACAGGTGTTAACAGCATACAGGTAATCCTTATTTAGCAACCACAATTGGGACTGACAATTCCATCGCTGAGTCAAACCACAACTGTGCATATTATCTTACTTCAACTTTGCTTTACAGACCTGTGAGGGTCGTAAATGTGAAGGCTGATCACCAAGTTACTTTTTTTCACTGTTGTAACTGTGAACAGTTGCTAAATGAGGACTATCTAGTTCTAGTGCCTTCGGCAGTAGAAAGAAATCAGTCTTCAGGGAGCCCACTCTTTATCCTTTTACTCAGAACAAATCCTTTGGGGGACTTAATTCAGGAGAAGATACATAGAATTAGTTAAAGTGTGGAGTGAATGGGTAACAGACATAAATGTGCTTGGCCCTCACAAACATGCTTTTTTTTCCATTTTGCTACAGTTCCCTTTCGCCTCATTCTTGGTACTAGGAGAACAGCCATGCTTGCTCGGGGCAGAAAAATTTTCTCTGGACTTTCTGTCTACTGGAAACCTCTCTTCAAAGGCCGCCTCCTGCTTGTAACCAACACTGTCAGCTGTGGAGGGCTTCTAGCAGCAGGAGACGCACTTCGCCAATCCTGGGAGATAAAGAAGGACTCTAAACGGAAATGGGATCATGCCCGGACAGGTCAGTTTATGTCATGTTAACTGCTGGTTTTACCTTTAAAATGCTTCCTGGCTTGACATTGAGATATCCCTAGGATTACTCAGTTTCAATCTGCTTGAACGAAGAGCTCTCCAGCAAAATCTATTACTAGACCCCATTTCCAGTAAATCAGGAGGATGAAGGCCTCAAATGTTTTTCTGTAGTAGCAGTACCAACATGGAACTTTCTGCCCCCTGAAATCCGCTGAATGCCTACCTTGCTGGGTTTCAGGACATTTTTATTTATTCATTCAGTTAAGGGATTACAGGGTCATAAAAAGGGAGATTCTATTCAATTTGTGTTGTCACTTGTCTTACATTTATGACTCTGGCTCACATAATTAAAAGCAACCCCCACAAACAATAAATAGAATGCAAATTAAATGAGAACAAATTTAAAAAACTGAATTAAAAACTATAAACAGCAGGAAACTACAAGTCATATGCCAGTTAGTGCAAGCATTCCAGCAGGCTTCACACCACAACTGGATCCCCAAGCACAAGGACAAAATAGAACTGAATCTCAAGCAGTCCTGTAAGGAACTTATTATCTACTTAATTTTAGCTGCTAAAATTATAATTGCCCAATAGATAACATAATAAATGAGTTGTGGATTAATAAAGGCCTCTTCAGTTTGCTACATTAGGGAGAAAAAAATCACAGAGTTAAAATAAACATCAGAGGCAGGATTCACAATTAAAATTTGGATGGTTTAAAATTTATATAGTTTTATAGTAAATAGCTATAAAGGTTTTATAGTAAATCACTATAGACTATAACATGGCAATATGTTAGATATATGGTAAATTTGTAAATTACCTAATGGTAGTCCTTGGCTTATGACCACAATTGAGCCCAACACTTCCATTGTTAAGCAAGACAGTTGTTAAGTAACTTGCACCCTATTTTTCAACTTTTTTGGCCATGATTGTTAAGAGAATCATAGCAGTTGTTAAGTGAATCATGTGGTCATTATGGGAATTTAGCTTCCCGCAATGAGTTTGCTTGTCAGAAGCTGGCTGGGAAGGTTACAAGTGGTGATCACATAACCCTGGGACAATACAACTGTCATAAATATTATTTGCCAAGCCCCCAAATTTTGATCTTGACCATGGGGCTACTGCAATGGGGATAAGTGTGAGAACCAATATAAGTCACTTTTTTCAGTGCCATTGTAACTTCAAATGGTCATTAAATGAATGATTGTAAGTCAAGGATTACTTGTACTTTGTAGTAGATTTTTTTTATATTTTCTCTTATTTATGCATCACGGATTTTTGTTATTTGATGATGAATCCCTTATGTTTTGCTAATGGAGCAAATTTCCTCCTTCAGCACGAATGTTCACCATCGGCTGCACTATGGGCCCAATGATGCACTACTGGTACCTGTGGCTAGACAGGGCCTTCCCTGCTGCTGGCTTCAGTGGCATCAGGACCGTCCTGAAAAAAGTTTTCATTGATCAGATCGTTGCCTCTCCAGTCTTTGGGGTTTGGTATTTCATAGGTAAGACTAAATTCCTGAAGCTGCAAGACAATTTCTATTCTTTTGAGGGCAAAAATGAATGAGAAAATATATGGGCTTTTGCTACAGATCTTGTGTGGGGGTAGCAGAAGCAGAGGGTGTGGCATTTCTGTTGTCCCTTCTGTGCTTGGCTTCCTCTGAAAAATATACAGTTCCTTTAGTTCCCAGTAGCCAAAGAACATCCCCCATGTTTCCATCTGCCTTGTTATTATCTGCAGGGATTGGATCTTTAGAAGGACAGACTCTGGAGAAAAGCTGGCATGAATTGGAGGAGAACTTTTGGGAATTCTACAAGGTAAATTTACCGTATTTTTCGGACTATAAGACGCTCCGGACTATAAGATGCACCTAGCTTTTGGGGAGGAAAACAAGGGGAAAAAAAATCTGCCTCTGCCTCCTAGCATCCATCCGGTATTCATCTAGCCTGTTTGCCGCGGCCTGTTCACCACCACCGCGGCCTGTTCGCCGCCGCCCATTTGCTGCGGCCCGTTCGGCGCTGCCCATTCGCTGCTGGCGCCCATTCGCCGCAGCCTGTTCGCCGCCACCCATTCGCCGTGGCACATTCGCCGCAGCACGTTCTAGAACAGCTGATCCCACCAACCCCTCCCACCCGCAATATTCGGAGTATAAGACGCACAGACATTTCCACCCACTTGTTTGGGGGGGGGGAGTGCATCTTATACTCCAAAAAATACGGTAATGTTTGTCCCTTACTTTCTGACCAAGAGTTTGTGGATGGAATAACTAACTTAGTCTTTTTTCTGTTTGCAGATGGACTGGTGTGTGTGGCCACCAACACAGCTGATCAACTTTCTGTTCCTACCACCCACGTATCGAGTGATTTACATGAATGTCATCACTCTAGGATGGGACACTTACCTATCATACCTTAAATATCGTGTGAGTAGGGCTCACTAAAATAATTGGCGTCAGAAATACAGGCAGTCCTCAACTTGCAACAGTTTGTTTAGTGACCGTTCGAAGTTACAGTGGCACTAAAAAAAGTGGCTTATGACTGTTGCAGCATACTCATGGTCACGTGATCAAAATTCAGACACTTGGCAATTGACTCATATTTATGACGGTTACACTATCCTGGGCTCATGTGATCATTTTGCGATCTTCTGACAAGTAGAGTCAATGGTGGATCCAGATTCACGTAACAACCATGTTACTAACTTAACAACTGCAATGTGGCAAGAAAGATTGTAAAATGGGGCAAAATTCACTTAACAAATGTCCCACTTAGCAACAGAAATTTTGGGCTCAATTGTGGCAATTAAGTCGAGGACCACCTATAATTCAGCTTAAAACACAGGGTGGAATGAATGTAAAGTTGTGTTGAGTAAGCCCTTTTCTCTAGCCTTTTTTTACATAGCTGGTAACAAGTCAATCTGAGCCTCTCTGTATTCAGATCCTGTGTTCTACTATTAAGCAATTTCCTCAAAAGGAATGGGTATCACTGGTTATGTTAGGGAGGCTTGTTAATTGAGCACAATTGGACTTCCTCTGATAATCTCTGAAAAGATACCAGTAACATTTTCCTCAGCATCTCTATCCCCATTTTAATGGCTTATTTTGTTTGGCTTAGAATGTTGTGTAAACAACTACAGGTAGTCCTTGACTTATCACAATTGGGACCAGAATTTCCATTGCTAAATAAGGCAGTTGCTCAGGGAGTCACACTCAATTCTGCGATGGTTGTTTAGCGAATCACTGCCATTGTTAAGTAAAATCATGCAGTTATTAAGAGAATTTGGCTTCCCCCATTGAGTTTGCTTGCTGGAACCTGGCTCGGAGGGGCATAAATGGCAATCGCATGACTTCAGGCAACTGTCATTAATATATGCCCAAATTTCGATCATGTGATCAGGGTATGCTACAATGATAATAAGTGTGAGAACCAGTTATAAGGCACTTTTTCCTGTGCCATCGTAACTTAGAATGGTTGGTAAACAAATGGTTGTAAGTCAAGGATTACCTCTATGGAGCTTGTTTTTAATTAAAAACATGATTTCTAGCTTCATCTGATAACAAATGTTTTTAGCCAGTAATGATTTATTCAACAAACTAAGATTTAACTAAGTGGCTTGTGTGAACCCATTCCCTGGTAATGATTCCTGGACTATTCAGTAGTTTTCTCTGAATGACTTGTTCATAGATTGAATTTCAGAAGTCAAAAATGGGGGGGGGGGGAGGGAATCCAAGTGGCTTGATAAACTTCAAGCTTACAAAGCTAAATGTATGTTAATTTTTGTTTTGTTTTGTTTTGTTTTGTTTAGAATAAAAAGCCAGCGCTCAGCCAGGACGAAGACTCTAAACCTTGTACTTCTGAGATCCAGACTACTGGGTGAAAAGTGTGAATAACCAAACTACTTTTTAAAAACTCCAAGCAATCCGGCATCTTTTTTTTTTTTTTTTTTTTTTTATTTTTTTTTTTTTTTTTTTTTTTTTTTGTTTTTTTTTTTGTTTTTTTTTTTTTTTTTTGAAAACTACTATTTGAATTCTTCTATGCGGGAAATGGTGCCTGAATGAGTGTTTTCTGCAAGCAATTCTGATTTTCCTTGTCAAAAACTCTGTAACAAGAACAAGACTGAAGGCTCAGAGCACTTTTCCTTTGACAGGCTGGTGCGAGTTGAAGCAGCAACCAACATCCAGGAAGCAGAAGTGCTGCCCCTTAAAAGTGCCAAATTATAGATTTTTCTAATTTATTTATTTATTAATTTTGTATCGCCTCAATCTCGTGATTTTGGATGGTGTGCAAGAATCCAACAGTGATCTTAAAATCAATCGTGTCCACAAAAACAGAGACAAAGAAAATATGTCCATCTTCCTTCTCCACTAAGTCTCAGAGGAATCAGGAAAGTTTTCCAGAGCTTCCTAAAAGCCAAGAATGAAGCATCAGGTGTATTTCCATGGAAGGTGTATTCCATAGAGTAGTGTTTCTCAACCTCAACAACTTTAAGATGAGTGGACTTCGACTCCTAGAATTCCCCAGCCAGCAACGAGGTGTTGGCCATATTTGAGAACCGTTGAATGTCTTCGGATGGTTCAAATTAGCAACTCCGTTCACTCTTTGGAGGATGAATGCATCTATTTTGGAAATAATAACTATTTAGATAACAGGAGAGTCAGACAAGCTAAGAAAGGGAGAAGTACAAAAAAAAAAAAAAAGGGAAATTCATTTTGGTACCTGTAAACCCACAGCATCCTTTACGGAACATGCTGCCAGAGGGGATGGATTTGGGCAGCCTATAAATTTAATGAATATATCTTAAAAAATAACAAGCTTGAGAGTAACTTCATCCCACGATTGTATTGAAAGATTAAATATGGGGAACTAGATTGTGTCCTTATTGTTATGCTCACAAGCAGTGCCGCAGAAGGTAGAATAAAAAAAGGCCTTAAAACCAAGAGAGAGTGACTAAAGCATGGGAATTTTTCAATTCCCTATTTTTTCCTTCAGTGGATTAGAGAAATATATCAGGAAAATGCTCATGATATATCCAGACTTTTATTGAACTTATTCTTCATCTTATGTACTATATTTGCTGCATAGGTAGATCAAACTGCCAGGGGTGATTGTGTGGGACATTAGGGTTGCAGTAAATATGATGATATCTATGGAGATTCTCAATCATCTCAAAAGTGCATTTTCCAAAAGGCAACTGGACTTTCTTGGGTTTTTTTTTTCTTTGAAAACGTTTCACTTCTCATCCAAGAATGAAGTAGCTTCTTGCATGAGAAGTGAAATGTTTTCAAAGAACTAAAACCAAGAAAGTCCAGTTGCCTTTTGGAAAAAGCACCTTTGGGATAAATATGCTGATGTTACCCAGTTCTCTGTATCTTGCCACTCAACTTCAGAGAAATAGCATGGACCCTTGAAGATTGCAGGGTCCTTGGTGCTCTCTGACCTTGGTGGTTTTCATCAGTGCCCTGACGATGTTATCTAATTTGGTAATGAAATGTCTGCAAGAAAACCCAAGTTCAAAGAGCATCAATGACTTGGCAGTTCAACCCTGAACTACAAATATTCTCTTCTATGGGTACACTTGAAGATTGCTTAGTCAGTAATGGGCTGGATGAGGGAGAATATATTGAAATGATATGCAGAGAAGATGGGTGTGCTATGGGTCAACAAGAAATACTCTTACAGTATTGTGATTTGGACTGGGCTGGATGGTGCTGCACTCCTTCCTAAAACAGCAGGTCCATAGGTTATGTGTGATCCCCAGGAGATTGTCTAGAGAAAACAATGGTAAAAGGTGCATTTGCACAATCATGCTAAGTGTATCAGTTGCAGTTGCTTGTTGGCCAGCTGGATTTGGCAACAGTTATCCACATTTTTGCTGTATCTCATCTGCTGTACAGGTAGTCTTCGAAGTTACGTTCAACGGCATTGAAAAAAAGTGACTTTTGATGTTTTTCACATTTACGATCACTGCAGCATCCCCATGTCATGCGATCAAAATTCAGACGCTTGGCAACTGACTCATATTTTTGAGGTTTGCAGGGTCCCGGGGTGTGTGTGTGTGTGTGTGTGTCAGATGATCCCCTTTTGTGACCTGACAAGCCAGATTCACTTAACCACTGTGTTACTAATTTAACGACTGCAGCGATTCACTTAACAACCGTGGCAATAAGAGGTCAGAAAACGGGGCAAAATTCACTTAACTCTCTTGCTTAGCAGTGGAACTTTTAGCCTCCGTTGTGGTGGTAAGTCGAGGACTATCTGTATTTAGAGGCCACCTGAAAAAGTTCATAAGATTTTAAAGATGATTTTGTAAATAGCCACCGGCAAGGTTCTCTGCTATCAATGAACAGAAAGTCTCTAATGTATTTGGGAATAAATGTATTCTAAATCAGAAAGTTCGATTGCTGATATTATTGTACCTGTCTCTTTCCTCTCAATAAATCTAAATAAATACTGTCACAATCTTACCTGAAATGATTATTTTTGGTTGAGGCAACTGCCGAAGAACTTGCCACAAGGGTACTTCTAAGGTCTCAATATTTTCACTCTCCAATTTCTCCAAAGCAGTTTAAAACAAACCTGCAATTTGCTTTGACAACCAGCCAAAACTCTAGGAAATATGTGCACAAATCATAAATCAATCCAGTACTTCCATCTTAGCCATAATTTTGATCTGTCAAACAGTCACTTCCAGCTCATGATGGATATCATTTTAGCAGTAACTGAATATCCAATGGTAGCGTAAGCACCAATAATAATTGTGTTTGCCTTTGTGCTCTTCCCAAATAGCTTCTTGGATACCTTCTGGATGGTGGGAATGGTGTCATCTTCCAGTAACTTGTCCCTCCATTATTATTATTTTTGGCAGAACAGCGAAGTTGCCATTTTCCCCCCCTCCAGTAATTTATTGTTGGTTGTGATTCTTCATCAACAACCTGCCCATTGGGCAATGTTTCTGGGCATGAACACACACCAAGGTATAGTCCATGGCATCGCTAGGGTGTGCCAAGCCCCTCCTCCACAGCTAGCCCTTGACTTACAACCATAATTGAGCCCAGAATTATGGACATAAGTTGTGCTGGTCATTAAGTGAATCAGGGGACCGGGTCCAATTTTACAATCTTTTTTTGCAGCATTTGTTAAGTGATCACTGGTCGTTAAGTGAGTCCATTGTCTAAAATGGTGGGGGGTTTTTTGCTAGAAACTGGAAGTAAACACGAGTTTCTAGCAAGAAAGATTGTAAAGAGCAGTCATGTGAATGCAGCAAGCAGCCATAAATGTGGGCTAGTTGCCCAGCGCCCAAAATATGATTAAATGAGCATGGAGAGGGGGGGAAGAGAGGCAGCCAGTGGAAGTTCGAATCAGGGTTGGAAGTAGACGTGAGGCGGTCCGTGGTAACTTTGAATGGTCACTAAACAACCAGGTTGAAGACTACCTGGACAGTACAAGGTAGTAATCCAAGAAGGGTTGCAAACTATAGGTGTGCAAAAATAAATCAGAAATCTGTCCAAGAGCAATTGCAGATCCCAAAGAAAAATACAAATTTCCTTCCCCATTTAAAAGAAAAATAAAATGCTGCAGTTCCTCCTACTTCATGCTAATGATCTCTTTCCGTAGCTTGTGTGCAAACACCAGGCTTTGAGACTCCCCCACCCCCACCCCAAAGTGGCTTGAAAGAGAATAGTTTACTGACTCCTGGGTAGCGGGTAGCCTCCAACATTGCAAAAGAAGTTATTAGTTTTGCATGAAAATTCAGCTCTCAAAATGAGCCAATGCCACCCGAAGACACTGTTTCAGAGAATTTTGAGCTGGTGCAAAGTCCTTATGTTGAGTTGTCCCAAGATGCATCTCTTCTGCTTAGCCCCTTGATCATTAATTTTTATATTAACATTAATCTTTGTATTTATTTGCTGTTAAATGTCTATGGAGATTCCCAGTCATCCAGATCATTATTGTCCCAAAGGTGCTTTTTCAAAAGGCAGCTGGACTTTTTTTTTGGTCTTAACGACATTTCGCTTCACATCCAAGAAGCTTCTTCAGTTCCGACTGAATGGAAGCTTCTTGGATGAGAAGCTAAACATCTTCAAGTAAAAACAAAAAACAAAGTCCAATTGCCTTTTGAAAAAGCTCCTTTGGGTTTATTTGCTTGTCACCATAAGCATTTCATGTAAATAGGCAGGCAGGATATTAATTAAATTGAAAACATATTTTAAAAAGATATATTAGAAAAAAATAAGAGGAATTTCCCCCTTCCCTTAAACCTGCTGCCCTATCTCAATAGTCCTCAATTTATGACTAATCACTTTGTGACTGAAGTTCTGACGGACCCTGAAAAAGCTACTTAAGATCCAGATTTGAAGTTCTGACATCTGGCACACGTGACTGCATTTTGGGTGCTCAGCAAATGTCTTGCATTTACAGCTGTTTCCAGCACCTTGTGGTCATGTGATCATGATTTACATCATTTTTATTGGAAACTGGTATTTACTTTGTTTCTGGCAAAAAACACCACATAGAGGACAATTGGTTTGCTTAATGACTACTGCACATTAAGGCACATTAATGCCTGTAAAAATCAGGCATTGTCACAACTTACAACCGTAATTGTGGGCTCAGTTATGGTTGTAAGTTGAAGACTACATGAAGTTTACCAATTATTTACTCTGTTTCCCAGAATTCAGATGCAGAGGATTTGGCTTTACACCTTGAGCCTTTCAATTCTACAAAAAGCTTCCAAAATATTCTTGGCTGATGTAACCAATAGAATGAATGGGTCTGGAAAATAATTTCTCAGCTGATCAAAGCCCCTTGTGCTGATACAGTAAAGGAGATCTGCCTAGGGGAAAATTTTCTATGCAAGTTTCATTTGTTAGATCAGAACAACATATGGAATTCGGGTATACCTTGAACAGGTTGAGACTGTCTCCATGACACCTCTGAGAGGCAGTTCTGAGTTGTGTAAGAACATGGTTGGATCAAGGGTCTATTCAGTTAATTATTAACAGATGCCTCTAGGAAGCTGGTGTTGGTCCCTCTGTCATCTGCCTCTGACCAAAATTAGTTTACATAACCATTAAGACAACCCAGATGAACGGTGAAGTAGCTGAAAATATTGTTGCATCAGCTTGCAGCTGAGAGTTCCATAAACTAATTATACATTGTATAAGGGACTTATAATAAATACCAATGATTTTTGACTGGGCAACTTCATTATTTTACTATTTAGTGCCAAGTCCCAGTGATTCCTGGACTAGTCCCAGCAGTTTTCAAGTAGTTTGCCATTGCCTGCTTCCTAGGACTGAGAGAAAGTGGCTGGCCCAAAGTCATCCAGATGGCTTTGAGCCTAAGGCAGGATTAGATGTCACTTGTCTTCTAGTTTCCAGCTGATGCCTTAACCACTACCCAAAATTATATTGTTCATGCTATTCCTAACTTTAGAAGTCCCTTTTGTGTCCTCCTTCTTAGGCACTTTTTTAAATCAATATTCCAGTGTTTAAAATGCTAGATTTGGACAGAGGAGACTTGGGTTCAAGTTCTCACTCAGCCACAGTGCTGAGCAGATGGTCTTGAGTTCCACCCTCAACCCAACATATCTACAAGGTGGTTGAGAATAAGCTGGGAGACTTGTCTTACCTGAGAGAAATGATAGGATATACAAGTAGTCCTTGACTTACAACAGTTCATTTAGTGACCGTTCAGTTACAACAGCACTGGAAAAAGTTACTTATGATGATTTTTCACAGTAACAACCTTGGCAGTATCCCCATGGTCATGTGACCAAAATTCAGACGCTTGGCCACTGGTTCATATTTATGACGGTTGCTGTGTCCCAGGGTCATGTGATCACCTTTTATGACTTTCAATGGGGAAGCCAGATTCACTTAACAACTGGGTTACTAGCTTAACAACTGCAGTGATTCACTTAACAACTGTAGCAAGAAAAGTTGTAAAATGGGGCAAAACTCACTTAACAAATGTCTCACTTAACAAAAGAAATTTGGGGCTCAATTGTGGTCATAAGTGGAGGACTACCTGTAACTGCAATGTTGATCTATGCAAAGCTTACCATCCTGATTAAAACTAACTTCTAGGAATGCTATGGTGGGCAGATTGACATGGGCCAGAAAATACATGGAAATTATTCCAGAGCTTCCAGAACATTGATTCTTCAGCAAAGATCAATTCTGCACCTCTCTAAAATGTAACTATAATTTGTAAACACCAAGTCTTTCTATCTGCAAGAAAATACAACCAAGTAACAGTGCACAATTATTCTTCCGCACAAGATTATATTTCCTTATCAATGAATCTGGTGGATTGAATATGTATAATGTTAATAAATACCTCTTTGAATGATCTAGACTGGGAAAATAGTTTTTATCTGCACCTCTGATATTTTTCCCTGATCCTTAATTATCACTTTCGGGCAAAATTATATTGTATTTCTTTCACAGGAACTCTGACATCAAACGCTTTTGTGATTAGCCATTTTATTTCTTCACAATATCTCCTTAGTACAGTGATTTTTGTTTGCTCATTTTAGGAAACTGAATTTATTTATTTTGACACTTCTGACAGGTTTTGTTTTGTTTTGTTTTAAATACAGTACAGCATATTTTTTTCCATTAAAGTAAACTTCAAAAAGAGAGAGAGAGAGAGAGAGAGAAAGAGAGAGAGAGAGAAAGAGATGTCCAAGAATTTGTAAAACAAACATATAGAGTTTCATTGAAAAATAAATTAAGGGTAGCAATGGGGAAGGGGGATTGGGAGTACTGGTAGGAGGAAGGTAACAGTGGCTGTTGACAGAATTCAACCCCAACCTGCCCCAGTCCGTGCTAGGGAAAGAGGATGCTGGACTGAGGGAAATGTATGACATCAGGTTCAACTTAACCCCTTCAAACTCAGGTCTGTTTAGGAAAGGAAAGCAGTGGAGAAACCATTCCAAAATGACAAAGAACCCTTTGACTTTCTCGTGTGGTTTTTAGATCAGCCAAGATGGGTTTTCCAGCTGCCTCTCCGCCTTTCTCCTCTTAAATAAATACATCGTTCTGTGAAAACCCATCAGGTAGGGTGACTTATTTTAAAAATAACAAACTAAAAACACCAACACAAATCACGACACAGCAATGAAAGGTCCATACACACATAACATCACCAGCTACTTCTATTTACATGGAACTGGAGAGATTGCTCTTTTTTTTTTTTTTCTTTTTGGTTTGAGCTAAATCAATTTAAATGGAAATGGAGAGATTGCAATTTTTTTTTTTTTTTCTTTTTCGTTTTCTGTACACTGAGGAAGACGGGAAGAGGAGCAAGCAGGTTATCTATACACTCGGCAAGGTGAAAGTGGGAAAACCGTCTTCTGCAGGGCAACTGAATGGAAGCAGAACTTCTCCAATCTACTTTCACCTTCAGTGGTGACGAGCTTCGCTACACATAGCCAGCCCAAAGGGCACCTCTTTGCTATGACCAGCCAGCCAATGAGCATTGGTTCCAATTTAGCCCTGTCTTTCTCAAGGAGAGAAGCTGGAAAATCTGGGTGTAGGCTAGGCCGCTGCAAGTAGCAGAGCAAACCCACCGTTAAAAATTCCTTGCTGGCGGAGCAAAAGGATCTACTCTATCGTTTCTCCAAATATGGTCATCTTCTAAATGCAGGAAGGCCTTCTTCCTCTTCTATCTGAATGGAAAAAGGATCCACCCATGCAAGCCTCTTCTTGCTAAGTGACCGGGTTCAACTAGACCTAGAGTGATCGTAATGCCTTAGAATCCAGCGTCACAAGAAGCAGAGTTTTAAGTTGGAAATTCCTGCCGTTCTGTAAAGAAAGGTATTCACCTTAAAACCTATTATTTTCATTCATGGTAGAGGATAAACAACATGCAAGAAGCAGGCACGAACTGGAGCTAAACAAGAGGGAGCTTTGAGGTTAATTAACCTCACTTCTCAGCATTACAAAAACCGAGCCCAATTCAGAGCTGGTAATGGGATAGTTCCCAGAGAGCTCAGTTTGCCTGAACAATATTATTTTTTCTCTACAGCCCATGATCAGCGGTCAGGAGGAAAGAGACAGATGCTTCTGACAGATATATTTTCCTTCCTGTGAAGACACAGCCAGATCCCCTTGAATCTCGGGACGTCATCTATTTTTGTCCATACCGAGTGCAGGAAAAAGCCAGTGGGATCGTGGCGCTTACGAAGCAGGAAGAGGGAAAGGATGTTCAAAGGTGTCAATGGGAACATTATAAATATATAAATAAATAAAACCCCACTAAGAACAGTTAAAAGTTCCAGCGTTGGCCCCACCCCCTTTTTCAAGCTCATCAACTTGGATCCCGGTGGGGGGGGGGAGAGAAAGGTGGGCGTACAGGAAGATAGAGCTTCTATCCACCCAAAGATTAAAGGGAGTAACTTTTGAAGCATTCAAAGGCCCACACAGAGAGGTGGAGGAGCTCTGGGTTTGAGTCTCGACCACCTACCCCAAAAGGATAAGCAATGGGATAGCTAAATGGTGTGTGTGTGTTGGTGGCGGTAGGGAAGACAGAGAGCACAAACTGTCAAGAATCTAGGGGCTCTGGTTACTGCAAGACACGAGGCAGGCAAGGTGGGTGGGACAGGTCAAGTCAGGGCATCCACACCAAAGTCTCTTAACAGGCGCAATCCTGGTGGGGGGAAGCTTGTTGATCGGTCAGTTGTGGGCCCTGCTTGGCACCAGTCACAGCTGGATCAGCTGCATCCAGTGACTCGGACATCTTTTCGCAAATGATGTCGACCAAACGTTCAAAGGTTTGCTTCACGTTAATGTTGTCCTTCGCGCTGGCCTCGAAGAACTCAAATCCTGGAGGAAGGGAAAAGACAAAATACAAAAAAAAAAAATAAAAAAAAATGCATGTACAAGAACAGGAAAGAGAAACACAGGACACTCAAAAGGCCTCGAGGAAAATCAAGGACCAATTATGTCCAAGAGGAGTAAAAAAAATAAGAAATCCATCAGCAAACAATGGAGTGATTTACCAGAGGTCAGTGTATATTTTGTTAAGAACAAGTTTTGCCAAACTAGCCTTACCCTTTTTATCAACTTAGTGACTTTGTTAGTAGACTCTGTGAATGATGCAGACATAATATATCTCGATTTCAGCAAAGCATTGAGAAAATACCTCATAACATTCTTACTAACAAGCTTGTTAAGAGTAAGCTGAATACACAGATGACTCAAAATCACATTGGAGAGTTCTTATAGATTTATTGAACCAGAGAGATCTGTCTAATAAGACAACCAAGCTTCAGTCCTAAGCTTTATACTCATCATTTATAATTCAAGATTAGGATGAAGGGTCAGGAAAAAATAGTTATCTAATTTACAGATGACACAAATGAGTGGGAAAATTAAGTAGCATGATAGTGAGATGGGTGGCATACAAATTCAATAAATAAAGGACAGAATAAATAGAAGACAGAAATAAAATAATTTGATACGTTAGCTGTTATGTTCTAACTGTTTGAACTATGTTGCATGGTTCCAACCAGGTCCAGCGTTTGAGCGGGAAAAAGCTCAAACGCTATTGGCTGGTCTGTCTGACAGCTCCCTATAAAAGGGCAAGCTGTCAGACTGCTCTTTGCTGGTTGCTTACACAAGAGCTGAAATAAAGAGCTGTTTGGAAGTCTGTCTCCTGTCATCTCTACCCACTATCAAACAGTGGCGACGAGGGCTTGGGCCAGGAGAACTGTGACTAGCTTCTTCAGCACTTTCAACCAGCCAGGCAGACATCTTCCTGCCTCCTTCTGCCGCTAT
>QLTV01003465.1:1539124-1559793 GCA_003457575.1 Thermophis baileyi
GCTGCCTCACCACCATCTGTATTGCGCAGGTCTAGTAGTGCTCCAAAACGCCCCGCCTACCTGCGTGATTACGTATGCTGGACAGCTCCATCCAGGAGGGGAGGGGTGTTATGTTCTAGCTGTTTAATCTGTGTTGCATGGTTCCAACCAGGTCCAGCGTTTGAGCGGGAAAAAGCTCAAACGCTATTGGCTGGTCTGTCTGACAGCTCCCTATAAAAGGGCAAGCTGTCAGACTGCTCTTTGCTGGTTGCTTACACAAGAGCTGAAATAAAGAGCTGTTTGGAAGTCTGTCTCCTGTCATCTCTACCCACTATCAAACAATCAAGCTTCAGTCCTAAGCTTTATACTCATCATTTATAATTCAAGATTAGGATGAAGGGTCAGGAAAAAATAGTTATCTAATTTACAGATGACACAAATGAGTGGGAAAATTAAGTAGCATGATAGTGAGATGGGTGGCATACAAATTCAATAAATAAAGGACAGAATAAATAGAAGACAGAAATAAAATAATTTGATACGTTAGCATCATGCGTTGAAAGGGAAAGAATTAAACTTAATAGAGACTAATGCAAAGTTGTTTACGTGGAAAATAAAAATCAAAGAGAGAGATAAACCTGGCTTGCAGTTGTACCTGTGAAAAACTCTTGGAATAGAAGTTGATTGCAAACTGAATAGGAAGAAGCAGGGTAATTTAGCTGCCAAAACCATAAGTGCAAATTTAAGCTAAACCTATAATAGTGTAGATGTTCAATCATGAAATGTTATTGTTCCCTCACCTTAAGTATTGTAAAATATGGGCACCATATTTGAGAAGGGTTCAGGGAAACTGAAAGAGGTTCAGGAAAAAGAGTGAACATCAGAGGACTAGAAATTGAGTTCTGTGAAGAGTAACTGAAGGACCGTGAAATGTTTATCCTTGAGAATGGACAGTCGTAATGGCCTTCTTTAAGTATCCAAAAGGATGTCATTCAGAAAAAGGCCAAGACTAACATGTATTTATGTTACATGAAGGAAGATGCTAGCTGAATGTTTGGAAAAATACCCAACATTAAGAGCAGCACAACAGCAGAGTCATTTATCAGAGACATGGTGAGCATTTCAGTGAATGTGTTGTGGTGCCATCTGTCATCGACATTCTACCTTCAATTTTTGCACAGAGAAGGGAGTTGGATTTACTGGCCTAAAATATCTCCCTTCTATTATAAATATGATTTTATGAAATCCAAAGCATCAAAGGTAGGTTAATCAAGTTCAGCATCTTATATCTAATAAGGATCCAGCCACAAACAGGTCTTGAAAGCAACAGTATCAGCTAATAATTTAAACACAATTTCTAAAATTTCAAAATCTCTTTTAGGTGATATCCCATTTATTCCCTGTACTTCCTCTGTTAATTTATCTAATCTCCTCTTAAAGACATCTCAGCAACCAATCTTAGAAACTATTGACAGATGTTGTAACAAATGTCTTGGTTTTTATCCTGAACCTGCATCTAATCCATTTAATAACAGCTTCCTGTCTAAGGTTCCAAAAAGATTAGCCACCTACATTTTTTCTATACAATGTGCATATATTATGCAAATGTATCTTATATAAATCTGTTTTGCATAATTTATTTAATCCACACTAGCTATATAAAGCCCTAAAACTCTGTCATTTTTTCCTTGAGGCCTGAAGATTTGAAATTCCACTTCTGTATTATTTATCAAACTCATCTTTATAGCTCAAATACACATCATTCCAATTGTTCTTCACTTACCCAAGTGCTCAGCAAGCTGACGTCCTCGCTCTGATGACACAACCCTCTCATCTTCCATGTCACACTTGTTACCTACCAACAGTACCTGGGCATTATCCCATGAGTAGGTTTTGATTTGAGTTGACCTGAAGTAAACATTGGAGAGACAAGCTCAGTCATATTTGGCCAGTACTTCTTAACATGGAGGGAAAAACAAGAGCGTATTTCAGCTGTACTCATAAAAGTACGGTAATCACAAGCATGTTTGTCCCAGGCGGAAAATGTACATAGTCAGGCAAGAGTTTTATTGGGATCCAACAAAATGTCACAAAAGGGTGTGCAAATTTTAGAGTTCTGGAGAAGCCTTCATGAGGCACAATAAAAATAAGATACGGAAGAAGCAAAGAAAGTCTAAAAAATAAGCTACATGTAATTTTATGTTATTTGATTGGATCTAATACAGGTATCTTCTACCTAGGGATTCATCATGAAGATACACTACTGAAACTCCTGCTCAATTAACAGGAATGCAATACAAAATACTGGCAGTACTTGGACAGCAAACATTTGCAATAGCAACAGCACTTAGTCTTATATACCGCTTCACAGTGCTTTACAGCACTCTCTGAGTGGTTTACAAATGTCAGCTTATTGCCCCCAACAATCTGCCTCCTCATTTTACCAACCTCGGAAGGATGGAAAGGTGAGTCAACTTTGAGCCCCATCAGGATTGAACTCCTGGCTGTGGGCCGAGTTAGCCTACAATACTGCATTGTAACCACTGTATCACCACGGCTCAATTTGCAGGTATGACAGTGACGAAAAAGTAACTCTGCAACCAATGCCCACATGTATGACCTTCAAGCATCTCTCAGTCACCTGTTCACCATTACAGTCAGTTAATAAGTATTATCTTTTGCCTGTTTCCCACCCCCCTCACAGAAAGGAGAGATTGCGTCAACAAGATATCTCTTCCTGAGCTGCTTTCTCTCAGAAGCATATTACTCCCCTAGAAAATACTCACCCCAAGTTAACAAGCTCAGCTCTCTGACCTTAATTAATTGATTAGAACTCTGGACTGGCTCCTAAATGCTGCCTCTAACTGACAAGGCCCCTGATCAATTTCACACTGAATATATATATATATATATATTTTTGCCTCTTAAGCATTTGGCTGCACACAGACCCAGAGCACTAGGCAAACAGCCAGTGCTAGCGCATTCTTTTCATTGTGTGTGCCTGCTTATTTTCTTATAACCCTTTCCTCTCCAATGAATGTAAATACAAATATTAATCTTCTTGCTAATTATCCCAGCATTGGGGAAAGCATTCCAAAGAGCACAGAAGGGGGGGGGGAAAGGGCTATAAGATTTATCCTTTTAGCTGGCTTCCAGCTCATCATCAGGGTTGAAAGGGACCTTGGAGGTCTTCTAGTCCAACCCTCTGCTCAAGAAGAAGCCTCTATATCATTTCAGAAAAATAGATGTCCAGTCTCTTCCTCGCGAATTGAGTTTCAGAAATCTTCCCTACCATTTGGGCTCACCTGGCTGTTTGGGGTCATAGCCTTCTGACACTATAAAAGCAAAGGAAAGTTTAAGGAAACTCATAAGCACAGTTGCAGTTCACATGGTTTGTCACTTAGCAACCACTTCCCTTAATGACCGAATCACTGGTCCCTATTGCAGTTGCTAAACAAAGACTATCTCTAATGAGCATTTAAGGCATTTTATACTTTTCAATTCTGTCCTACCTAAATTACATAAGAATAGAGAGCAAAAGTAACCACAAGACTTAGTCAGAAAGATATAACTCAGAAAGAAAGCCAGTTTTGGTCTAGTGGTTAAGGCACCAGGCTAGAAAGCAGGAGACCATGGTGAGTTCTAGTCCCGCCTTAGCCATGAAAGCCGGTTGGGTGAATCTAGGCCAGTCCCTCTCTGTCAGCCCAACCCCCACTTCACATGGTTGTGTTGTGGGGAAAATAGGAGAAGGAAAGTGTGTTGGACAATAATATCCAACATATTGTATTATTGTAACATAATATTAAAATAATATAATAATTAATATTATAGTAAAATAATAAAGTAAGAATAATAAAGGTGGCATACAAATAAAAATAAACTTTTTGGTGCTTGCATATAAAGCGATAAGTAAACATACTGAAGATGTCAATTTGATCCATGGGTTGCTCAAATGTCAGCTGCATTTGTTCAGAAGAATCCTTGGAGAACATTCGAATATTAAAATTATTATAAGTTTCAGAATTAATTAAAGGTAGTCATTAAAAACTTTGACTCACCAATCTTGGACTGCATTGAAGGACTCTTCATTGGTGATGTCATACATCAAAATGAAACCCATTGCCCCTCGATAATAGGCAGTGGTGATAGTCCGATATCGTTCCTGCCCTGCTGTATCCTAAGAAAAACACAAAAATGATTTTGATGTACTTTTTTTATAGCATTTATCCTATGGAATTGCCATACTCTACATCAATGTTTCCCAATCTTGGCAAATTGAAGGTGAGTGGATTTCAACTCCCAGAATTCCCAGTTACAGCTGTGGAATTCTGGGAGTTAAAATCCATATACCTGGAAATTGCCAAGGTTGGGAAACCCTACTCTAAAGGTTTTCCCTTAATTGTGGTCAGTTATTATATGAGGGGTATTTTTTGTGATGGTAATTAAAACTGAAGCATTTTAGGCTTTAACATTGCTGGCCTTTGTGTTCTCTCTCTCTCTCTCTCTCTCTCCCTCCCTCCCTCCCTCCCTCCCTGATGGACAATCTGTGACTGGGGTTGGATTTATTGTATACTTCACCTTCCAAGGCTACAGCAGAGTTTACTGATTGCCAGTGATGTCATGCAGAGTGGTAATATCAAAATATCAAAATTTCCAGTCCACATTAGGAGAGTTTGGGGAGATTTTATTGCTTAAAGGAGAAAAATGTGTGCCTTTTAGAAGCTGAATATACCGTATTTTTCACACTATAAGACGCACCAGACCATAACATGCACATTAGCTTTAGAGGAGGAAAACAAGAAAAAAAAATCTGCCTTTGTCTCCCAGCATCCATCCGGTATTCATCTGGCTAGCGTCCTTGCAGCAAACAGCCTGGTCAGATTTAGCACGTTATCGCAGCCCCAGCACGTGGCTTGTCAGGGCTCCGCTCCGTTGCGGCCACCACCGGTCAACTGAGCTGAGCTGCTGCCGCCGCCAGGGAACACTGGAGCCTTTGCTGCCGAGCAGCTGATTGGCGAATGGATCGGCCTCCCGGAATACAGCTGATCAGCTGTTCTAGGCGGCGGGAACCACCGCCGCCACCGCTGCTCACCACTGCTGTTCGCCGCCACCGTTCGCCACCGCCGGTATTCTGGGAGGCCGATCCAAACGCCGATCAGCTGCTCGGCAGCAAAGTCTGGTGCACCAACCCCCCTCCCCCGCCTTATTTGCTCTATAAGATGCACAGACATTTCCACCCACTTTTTTTGGGGGGGGGGAATGTGTCTTATAGTGCGAAAAAATACGGTACTTTATTTTCACTAAAAATAGGGGAAATTGAATTTCAGAAAATTAATGGTTTTGCTGCCAAATATTGGCCCTGCTTGAGGCTGAAAAAAAGATGCTGGGTGCCTATATGCACCTCATGGATCACTACAGCTATTCTAGAAACACTTCAGTAAATTAGTCATATTTTCAAAAAACAGCACTTTGTTGTACCTTATAAGAAATTGTACTTTGGCTTCATAATAAACTGATTTTATAATGAGGAGACATTTATCAAATGTCTTCATGGCCAAAGTATACTTTTGTTTTCCAAAAAAGATATTTTTTTAAAAAAAGATTTATTTAAATTTATTAGCCATCCAATTCTGATGGACTCAAAATTTTCAGAGTTTTTTGTAATCCTTGTAACAGCATTGAAAGGAAAACCAATATTATCTAACATGAACCTTAATGTAATGGTATGTAGGAACGACCTTGAGGGAGGGAGGGGAAGAGATACTGATCTGATACCCTCTGATAGCTTATTAGTAACCTTGACTATCACTAAGTGTTGTATCTTTTTATTCTTGATGAATGTATTTTATTCTCCTTACGTATATTGAGAGCATATACACCAAAGACAAATTCCTTGTGTGTCCAATCATACTTGGCCAATAAAGAATTCTATTCTATTCTATTCTATTCTATTCTATTCTATTCTATTCTATTCTATTCTATTCTATTCTGTCAGATAGGAGGGGGGAGGAACCTACAGTTACTTAACTGTAAGAGAAAGAAACTTAGGAAGGACCTGTCCTAATTGATCAGGCTTAAAGAGAGACAGTGATTTGTACTTTCAGCATTGCAATATTCTATTAATGAAGCCTTACAATAAAGTAGAATTAGCTCCTCTGGTGTCAGGCCCAAGCCCAAAGACAAGACAGTGAGAGCCAACCAAGTCCAATCCTTTATTTGATTACGCCTAATAGACAGAATCTTGCCAAACTAAAGCTATAAATTTCTCAACTATTAGATAGCAATAGCAATAACACTTAGACTTATATACCGCTTCAGTGTTTTACATCCCTCTCTAAGCGGTGTACAGAGTCAGCATATTGGCCCCCAATAATCTGGGTCCTCATTTTACCAACCTCGGAAAGATGGAAGGCTGAGTCAACCTTGAGCCGGTGACAATCGACCTTGGAAGGATGGAAGGCTGAGTCAACCTTGAATTGGTGAGAATTGAATTAGCCTGCAATACTGCATTCTAACCACTGCGCCACTACGGCTCTTTATCCTGAGAGATTATCTAGGATGTGGTTACCCTGAACCTCTTTATCTCCTCCCCATCCAGCTCAGGATTCCTCGGTCTCTTGATCTATGTTTCTTTCTGGGAAAGCTCTGAGTTGACTAAATCCTCTGCTCCTACAAGTGCACATTCCATCAGATATGATCATGTTTCCTGTCTGCTTTACCTGGAAGGGCTGACACTTCCTTGCAGAAAAACAGAGCACTACTCCAATTATATTTATATTGTTTAATCCAGCTGGCAGGGTCTTTGACCTCTTCAAGCTCTTTCCCAGCCATGCCAGGGACCCCGATCTTTCTGCTGGCAGTATATTTTCTCTCAGAAAGCAATTATTCTGGTAACGCTTGCAAGCAATCCTGCAAGGCAGTTTTTCCTCATCCTTAAGACATGTGGGCCTAAAGTCCCAGA
Source organism: Thermophis baileyi (assembly GCA_003457575.1). Classification (NCBI taxonomy): domain Eukaryota; kingdom Metazoa; phylum Chordata; class Lepidosauria; order Squamata; family Dipsadidae; genus Thermophis; species Thermophis baileyi. Next base: position 1,546,065 of record QLTV01003465.1, read on the forward strand.
TTTCCGCAGCCAGCATGGGGAATCCAGGAGTTGAAGTCCACACGTCTTAAAGTTGCTAGGGGTTGAGAAACACTGCTAACAAGGCAAGATAGCTTCCCCTTGCCTCCTTACCCAGATCTGCAGTTTAATGCGCTTGTCATTGCGATAGATGGTTTTCACTTTGAAGTCGATGCCAACGGTGCTGACAAAAGCCGGAGTGAAGGAGTCATCGGCGTACCGGAAGAGGAAGGAAGTCTTCCCAACACTGCTATTGCCAATGATCAGGATCTTGAACATGTAGTCAAAGTTCTGGTCTGAGGATTCCTTCTGGCCATAGCGAGGGTCTGTTGCGGAAGCCATCTGGGGAAGAGTTGGAGGAGGGTGTAGGAAAAGGATGGGGCACAAAAACACCACCTAATTTGCAACTTCAGCAGAAAACCACATCCTCTGATCCTTTAAGATTAATGACAGATCCCCAAAACTCGTTAAGGCTATTTTCTTCTCAAGTTGTTTCCCAAGCTATTTTATAGAATCTGGCTGAACTTTAGCCCACCACGGACTTTTAAAAACATTTAAAAGAAAAATCCCTGCTAATTTTCTTGAAGTATTTTTGATAAGTATCATCCACATCCAACGACGTTATTTATTTATCTTGTTATTTTACATATACAGGCATATTTAATATTGTAATGTAGACTGAGCTAAAAATGAGTAACAGATAGTCCTCGACTTACAACTAAAATTGGGACCAGAATCTCCATTGTGGTTGTTAAGTGAGTTGTGTCTGATTTTAACACCTTTTTTGCCATGGTTGTTAAGTGAATCACTGCAGTTCTTAAGTGAATCATGTGGTCATTAAATGAATCCGGCTTCCCCTATTGACCTTGTTGGAAACCAGTTAGGAAGGTTGCAATGGATCACGTGACTCTGGGACACTGCAACCATTCTAAATACATGCTGGTTGCCAAGTGACCAAATTTTGATCATGTCACTGTGGGGATGCTACAACCGTTGTAATTTAAGGACCGGTGTAACTTGAAACAGTTGCTGAATGAATGGTTGTAAGTCTAAGACTACCCGTACAATATTTTAGTGGTATATGGGACAGGGGTCAAAATATGGCAGTTGAGGCATTATGATTCAAGCCAAAGCAGAGAGGTTGGATTGCAATGCCACCCCCACCCTCTGGTATATTTTGACACTTTTGATTGAAAATGTAACATTTTATAATCCTTATGGATACACTAACAAATTAGGCAGAGAACTATCTTCTCCATTATGAACTGTTAATAAAGTGGTTTCGTTTTTTCATTTACTGAACAGTTTATTGCAATTCGATTTATTAAAGAGTCTTTCTTTTCTTTCTTTTATAATTTTGCATTATTTTGCATATAGCACAACATACAACTCCCTGGTATGTTATGGCTCCTTGGAATCAAGAATCAAGTTCAAATGAGTTCAGATAACTAGTTCATAACACATTGTAGATGTTTATAAATTCAGAGTTTATATTTTTAAAAAAGGCTGCTTCCACCATTTTTCCTTGGTTCTGTCACGATATCCAACCAAAAAAGTTATTAGATTTATACCCCATATTCTACCACAGTAATTTCTCATATAAGTATGGTCTAGACCAGAGCGTCTCAATCTTGGCAACATTAAAATGTGTAGACTTCAACTCCCAGAATTCCTCAGACAGCATGCTAAAATACACGCATCTTAAAGTTGCAAAGTTTGAGAAACACTGTTCTAGAACCAGGCCTAGCTGGCTTTGGCAAGCTGTAGAGCAGGGGTCCCCAAACTTGGCAACTTTAAGACTTGTGGACTTCAACTCCCAGAATTCTCCAGCCATATGCTGGCTGGAGAATTCTGGGAGTTGAAGTCCACAAGTCTTAAAGTTGCCAGGTTTGAAGACCTCTGCTGTACAATATGTCATGTCATACTGTATATACATACACACCTTATATTTTCTTATCACACAATATATACAGTGTACCACTAAGGGTAAATATATAATAAGCACATTTATATTATAAATCAAGTTTCCCAAATATGGGCTACTTCCAGAACTGTGGATTGCAATTCCTAGAATCCACATCAATAACCATGTTGCTGGGGATTTCTGGAAGCTGTCTATACCTCTGAAAAGATGTCCAGGTCTTTGGGATAGTCCCTAAGCAATATTTATAGAAGAAAGCCCAGATTAATCTATCCAACTAAAATTGATCTGAAAATATAACCGATAGTACAGGATGGAGAAAACCTATATAGGCAACTCCAATATATATATATAAATAAATTAAATTTTAATGAGGTTCCATTGCAGTTTATTGCAATCAAGGAACAGAAACCAGGATGGAAACATTGAGGTGAACAAGGAATTTTTTAATACTATATCATAATATAATTTGCATTTGAGATTTTTGTTTGCTTTATTCTTATTGTATATATGCAAGCTACCTTAGGGGCCTGGATCTTACAGGATAAAAATATTTCATATATTGTTTTATGAATTAATATCTGTGACATATGCAAACATTTGGCTTGAGAACACAGACTGAAGAGGCAATTAAACTAACTGGACATATCATCTCTATGGGATGAATAATTAGTTTCCCCATTTCACTTGGAGATGATTTGCCTAGTCCTTCAGTTTGCACCAGTCTCAAAATCATGCTACACCCCCAAAACACTATTTACTATTTACTATTTATTTTACTATTTATTTGTCAAACATGTACAAGATAGCAGGTATAGGTATAATCACAAACATCATCACAGTGAATACAGATTCAACAGTAGACAGTATCAGGTTAAAGTTTTGGGGATTTGGGGAAGAAACTACAGAGTCAGGTAGCGTATTCCAGGCATTGCCCACTCTGTTGCTGAAGTCGTATTTTTTGCAATCAAGTTTGGCGTGGTTTACATTAAGTTTGTATCTATTGTGAGCTCCTGTATTGTTTCGGTTGCAGCTGAAGTAGTCATTGCCAGGTCGGACATTGTAGCAGATAATTTTGTGTACTACGCTTAAGTCAGACCGAAGGCGTCATAGTTCTAAGTTGTCTAAGCCCAAGATTTCAAGTCTGGTGGAATAAGGTATTCTGTTGCAAGTGGAGGAGTGGAGGACTCTTCTCGTGAAATATTTTTGGACTCTCTCAATTGTATTAATATCCGATATGCAGTGCGGGTTCCACACTCTCCAAAATATAGAGAAGACTTGCATCCACCTCTTCTTTGGACATCAATTATCTTACCTTTCAAAGAATAATTCTCTTTTAAAAAGGGAAAGCTGTCTCGATTATTCCCCAGTCCATCAAGGACAATCACTTTAGCACTATGGCCGGCAACTTTTCAGCAGTCAAGGTTGCAACTCAGCTCCCTGATTGGAAAGCCAATAGTTCCTATTTCCATCCTCCTCCTCTGCCCCCCAAGTGCCCCAAAGGGGAAAAAAATCACAGTGATGAATTTCGATGGCAAAATGGCAAGGCTCCGGAGGGCTGGTTTCAGGCTGCTTTGGGAGGTGCACAAGGATTAAGACTAGAGTTATGAGTGATCAGCCTTTGAGAGATCTCCTGCTCTCACTCCAACCCCAATTTCCAGGAAAATAATGAAAACCATAGGAGTGGTGCGGTGGCCTCTTGTTTCACAATCAGAAGGCTGTGAGTTCGATCCTAGGTAGAGGCAGATATTTCTCTCTCTGGGCACAATGAGACTATATCTGCTGAACAAAACTCCTCATTGGTGACAAGAAGGGCATCCGGCCAGTAAACACTCAGCTCCATTCAGTTATCCAGACTCCACCCCGCATGGGATTATGGGGTCGTTAAAAGAAGATGATATATGAAAATCATGGCATAGATAATCAGCCAGTTTTGCTGCTGAATTGTATTGATATTGGATCAGCATTTGGTCCATGAGTTATTCAAACTGACGCAGCTCATCAGCTGGAACTTAATACTTAAATCAGTTAAGATGCATTGCTTTCCTTAACTGGTGCCATCACCGTTGGTGACATAGATTCCATCTTGGAACGGTGCCTTTTGGGTAACAGTTATTTTATGGAGCTCCTGTCTCTGAGAGGTCAACTAAACCGCATAAATGGAAAAATTTCCACAGAGCATGAACAACTTTTTTGTTTTGTTTCAGAAAGCTTGTAGAACAGATTATTTAAAAGTACATTGTGTTGGTTTTATTCATTATTTAAAAGCACGCTGACTGCTATTATTAAACTGAATGCACTTTATTTCTGTTTCATCTGTGCAGCTGAGACCACAGAGTTGGCAATTTTTTTAGCACTGAGCAATTGTTCCAGCCTTGTTCACAGAAAAAGATATAAAATCAAAAACACCAACATAATGTTGTAAGCTTCTTGCCCTTATTACACCACCAAAAGAGCTAAAAGCTTGTTTTGTGTGGGAACATCTGATTGGGCATGTTAGCAAACAGAATGCCAGATGTAATGGGTACATTCTGACTCACCTACAGACTTTTCTTACATGTATGGTTACAGTGGTAACAATTATTTCAGAGGTCTACACTTCCCACAGTTCCTTGGGGAGATTAAAAAAAGATCTTTAAACCGCTTATTCTTATATGCTGCATCCTAGATATGCCCTGCCTTCTAATTTCATCATAGCAGACATTTTTGTTGTACTTTTAGCTCAGTGGTTCTCAACCTGTGATCTGTGGACCCCAGGGGGGGGGGCTGCAATGTCATCACAGGGGGTCCATAAAGGCTTGGAAAAAATGTTATGATTTACATCTTAAGTCTTGGGGGTCCGTGGCCATGGTCAGTGGTCACAAAAGGTATTTAAGGAGGGTCCATGGTGAAGAAAAGGTTAAAAATCACTGTTTTAGCTAATTAAACAGCCCGTGGTTTACTTGCATTACACAAAGCAAACGATGGGGTTGAAATAATTCCTAGGGCCTAAGAAGGATTTAGCTGGATTCCTCTCACATCTTCTTAGAGGCCAATCTCAAATACGGGTTTTAGCTACAGCTAAACAGACCTCAGTTTTGTGCAGCAGGGAACTGCTAAGCAATGTTTGGTGGTAGCAGTAGGAAAACGGTCTCCATTTTGGCTCTGAGTCACTTGTGTTTTTGCCCACTGAGCTCTTTATAGCAGATGCTCCCAGGATGAATGCCTCATCCATGGCGTTGGGTGTTCAGCGATGAAAAAGACAAATCCAAAAGGATAACAAGAAAATGAGATTAAAGAGGAGCTCAGAACTCAGGGCGTTCTATTGATCAATGCAAAATTGAATTTTAGAGGTACGCTTTCTGTCTTGTTTCATCAAAAGGGGAAAAATATGGGCGGCTCAGTTATAGCAAAGCAGCCCTAAGATTGCTGGCTACTCATTTTGCCCTTTGCTTGATCCCTAGTGACATATAAAACTGAGTCAAATAACTGGATTGGAAGATTTTTGGAAATTAAAAATGTATTGATTCTTCTGTCACCTTGGCTCACTGTTAAGTTTTAATCTGGTGGTGAATTTTTCCATGTGGGTCTCTCTTTCCTTCTATTTGTTACACCCATTGCAATTGCAGGGGTGACTCAGGGTATGATTTAAAAAGGTCAGTGTGACATACATAAAAAAAAAAACAACAGATGGATTGCACCATTATGGCCAGCATTTTGACTTTTTTTAACCATACCCTATGAACACCTCTGATGCTACGTACGTTGATCTCTATACTGTAACACACAGGAAATACATGCATAACTTTTCATTAAATGCTTTTTGAAAGCATTTTAAAAGGAAGCCTCAGTTTTGACTTCTGCAGAACGGGAGATAGAATGCTCCTAAATTATGCACAGGGAATGTTCTGTTTCTGAAAAGCTGTTATTTCAAGGTGGCTTGAATCCAATCTTACATGGTCTATTTTTTATGAAATTGGAATTCTAGCATTTTACCAATGGACACCAAATTGGCAAGCATTCTTATGCATTAAAGAAGATTGCAATTCTTTGCTTATCTGGCTGGAAGTAATTCCCAAATAAAATCTTGCTGAGGCTATTCCAAGAAAAGAAGTAAAGATTGCACTGTACAGTATCTGATTCCGAGTCTCTATTCTGGTTTGGGAATTAAAACACCTAGACAACAGGGAATTTTAGCAAAAGGGGAGGGCCGAACTGATGAAGTCTTGAGTTACACTCTTCCAGAATGATAGGAGTGCTCTGCTGCCATCAGCCTAAAAGTCCATCAAATCCAGTATTCTGTTTCAAAACAGGGCAGGTATTTTGGGAAGCATTCAATTACAAGATGGAGACAAAGTCATTGTTCTTTCTCTTGCATCATAGGTAAACTACTTCAGTACATGGAGATTCTACCTAGCTCTAATGGATGCAGGTGGTTCTCAACTTCAGACCATTCGTTTACCAATGGTTTAAAATTACGATGACCTTGGAAAAAAAGTGAGTTATGACCTGACCTGGAAGTTGCAACTGTCACACCACTCCTGTAGTCACACGATCACAATTTGGGCACTTGGCAACCAACTCGCATTTACAACCATTGCAGAGTTTTGCAGTCACTTGATCACGATTTGTGACCTTCCCAACTCGCTTCTGACAAGCAAAGTCAATTGGGGAAGGCGGATTCGCTTAATGACTGGGGTAAGATGGTTGTAAAAATTGGGTGTGGTCACGTGATGACTTGCTTTATGACTGCAAAGACTTACGATGGGAATTCTGGTTCCAATTATGGTTGTAAGTCGAGGAGTACCTATACTAAGTCCCAAAGACATCACCTACCAATGCAAAAGAAAGGACCAATAAATCAAACATATTTTGCAAGAATATTAGCACATAAAAGGATGAACCATCAGTGAATTGCAGTTACTCAGGGATTCATTCCTTGACTGCATAACTCATCATTTTTCACCAATACTCAGACAAAGGCATATAGACATACAGTCACTATTTATTATTGCTGTTTCTAAGAACCAAGTGGGAAGAATTCATTTCAATCAGCTCATGAGGAACTCACTGCATTTCCAAATTTAGTGCTTCCTCTACTCATATCTTTCCTCCCTCTCTCTTAAGAAAATATGACTCTTGACCTCTCTCCCTAGAGTATCTCTGAAGAAATGCTGGAAACAAGGTGCAGCCTTGTTCTGCTTTGCATCCAAATCTTTAAAAGTTAATAGAAATAAAGACAAGGGGAAAGCTAACTCTGGCTCGTAAAAGACAAGGAAAGAAAATATAAGAAAAGAAAGAATACCCACTGGGTTTGGAGACAAAGAGAATGGATATGAAGGGAGAGTGGGGAAGAATTAGAAGCTGCATCATTAAGTAAGGCCTGGGAAAACTCTGCTCCATCTGATTCAGTGACTTGGTTCACACAATGTACTAATTCATAATTACATTTGTTTTGATTTTAGCATGTTCTATGAACATGACCACTCAGGTTTGTAAACCATAGCTTGTGATGAAACCTGGCTAACTCATCATCATCATCTTCTTTTAACGACCCCATAATCCCTTGTGGGGTGGAGTCTGGGCAACAGAATGGAGCCGAATGTTAACTGGCCAGATGCCCTTCTTGTCACTAATGCAGAGCTTTGTTCAGCAGATATAATCCCATTGTGCCGAGAGAGAGAGAGAGAGAGAGAGAGAGAGAGAGAGAGAGAGAGGGAGAGTCTGGGCACTCCATTCCACTCTGAATGGAGCTATCAGAGTGTTTACTGGCTGGATGCTCTTCATGTCGCCAATGCAGAGTTTTGTTCAGCAGCTATATTCTCATTGTGCCCAGAGAGAGAAATATCTGCCTCTACCCAGGATCAAACTCACAGCCTCCTGATTGTGAGGCGAGAGCTCCACCTCTATCTAGGCCACCGCGCCACTCATGAAACTTGGCTAACTGATATAACCAAAAAGCTAATTTAATAAACCAAGACTTTGTCCCAATGTGAGATCTCACCTTGCATTAGGTAACTTCACATGGTCCTGTTTAAATCACTCTTTTTATTATAGGGATAGGAATTATATTAGAATCGCTATTTTTAGAATAGCCTTTGCTCAGCACATGCTGAGGTGCAAAAAAAAAAAAAATCTGAATTCATTCTCCAAATGGAGCTGGTTAAGATTCTTTTTGGTCTGAAAATCAACAGAACTTGTGTCGCCAATCAGTAAATACTAAATTACATGGGACATGGTCGGATTCAATGGAAGAGATTGGGCTAAATCATGTTATGCTTAGCTTGATTGTAGAAAAAGCAACAGCCAATTGGGTTCATGCTGAACAAATCACATTATGGCTTAATGTAATGTGTGAATCCAGCCACAATGTCCCATGTTGGAAAACTACCTGTTTATAGGCTGTGATTACAAATAATCCTCAATTTACAACCACAATTGGGACTGGAAATTCTGTTGCTAAGCAAAGCAGTCATTCAGTGAGTTATTTTGCCACGATTGTTAAACAAATCTCCATGGTTGTTAAGTGTTAACAACTGTTAAGCAAATCCACTTCCCCCATTAACTTAGCTTGTTGGAAGCCAGCTGGGAAGGTCACAAATGCAATCACTTGATGCCAGGAAGCTGCAACCATCTTAAATACATGCTGGTTGCCAAGCACTCAAATTTTGATCACATGACCGGGACGATGCTACAACAGTGTTACGATGTAAGTCACTTTTTTCAGTGTCATTATACCTTTAATGGTTGCTAAATCGATGGTTATAAGTTGAGGACTATCTGTAAATGCACACACATGCATGGGTACAATCATATAGGTTGATCTGTGAGGGGAGAGAATCAGATGTTGATATGACCATGAAATCAAATCTTACACTTTTTTTTTACATGCATCATGACTGCCATCTTGATTTTCTGTCCCACTACCCAAAGATGACTTTGGTTAACCAACAATAAATAAATAAAATTCTTTGCTCTTTGACATCAGCACATGTGCTCGAGACACATGAAAAAGTTGAGGAGGGTAAACATGGAAGACAGTGCAAAAGAAAAGACTGGTTCAATTTTACCTGCCTTGCCACATACCTGCTCCAGAATGTCCAAGCACTAAAAAACATCAGAATACCTAAAATGTGAAGAACTTTTGGTGCAGAATCAAACAAGCCATTGAAATGCAGATGCTGTCTGTCCATGCTGCATTGTTTTCAACAGAATATGCATCTCCTTTTACAGAATCCAAGACTGCAAAGGATGCAAAGGAATGCAGCTATCTAATTTCTATCCTTATGTCCCCAATTCCGGCCACCAAGAGGTAACTTCAACAATGTGCATTTGCCTCTGGTTGTATTCATCAGTATATTTCACAAGGCCAAGTCGTGATCTAAAAGAGCCGAGGTGGCGCAGTGGATAGAGTGCAGTACTGCAGGCTACTTCAGCTGACTGCTAGCTGCAGTTCAGCGGTTCAAATCTCACCGGCTCAAGGTTGACTCAGCCTTCCATCCTTCCAAGGTGGGTAAAATGAGGACCCAGATTGTTGGGGGCAATATGCTGACTCTGTAAACCGCTTAGAGAGGGCTGTAAAGCACTGTGAAGCGGTATATAAGTCTAAGTGATATTGATATATAAGTGATATCTATCAGATTGCATTCCTACAATATGCTAAGCTGGGATAGTGTTAAGTTGGTTAGATTTTTTTTTGTGGTTTAGTATGTTTTGCAAGGGCTTTAGCAAGTGACAGGACCTAGCAAACCTTAGTTGATTTAGAAAGCTAAGCAAGATTGGTTCTGGTTAATATTTGAATGGGGAATCATCTTGAACACTAAGGCCTTTGTAGCATTTGAAGACAACTTTATTATTTTGGATCAAACCATTTTTTTGGTTTCGTTTATGATAGGGTATCTTGTAGAAACCCAGCAAATCACTAATTGATGTAAATATGCTGCATGAACACATAAGACCCTCCTTATGTGGTATTGAGCAAGCAAGTTGGGTGGGAATCCTGAAAATAGCATATAGGCCAATGCAGACATGCAACTCTTGGTTCTCCAACATGGAAGAATATCAGCACCTTTTGAATTTGCTTGGGTATCTACTACAGATCTATCTCAGAAGGTTTTCAGATGTCATTTCTACTTTAAACAAAATGTCAAATTGACAATAATGGTTCTAATTCACATGACAGTTGCAGGGTCTTCTTTGAAAACTGAATCTGGCTCCAATTTCCAGGCCTACCTACTGAATAAGGGATCTTCTAGGAGCTCTCATAAAGCATAAAAACACAAGAAGAGCCCTAGATCAGGCCAGCAGCTCATCTACTGTAATATTCTGTGCCATGAAATGCTCACAGCATAGACAAGGAAAGTGATAGCATGCATTACATAAGGATAGCTATCTGTGATTCAGGAAGTAGTAAACAGTCATCAATTCTAGTTGCTAGTAATTCCCAAAATGAATTGGCTTAGATAATATTAACTCATCAGTTGGGCTTTCAGAAACTGGGAGAAGATCATGGCATCATGTCTGAGTAACATTTTCTAAATGGGTTTCCTAATATATAGGAATACCTTTCTATAGCTAACATCCCCTGGATGCTATTTGGAACCCTGACACTAACTTAATTTCCTTTCTTCCTTAAGATCTAGGCCAAGAGCCTTACTGGATAAGATCAAGATCTGAAAGCAGGACAAGAAGCAATGGATGGAAACTAATCAAGGAGAGAACCAATCTAAGGCGAAATTTTCTGGCAATGAGAATAATTAACCAGTGGAACGGCTTGCCTCCAGAAGTTGTGGGTGCTCCAGCATTGGAGGTTTTTAAGAAGAAACTGGACAACCATTTGTCTGAAATAATATAGGGTCTCCTACTTGAACAGGGGGTTGGACTAGAAGACCTCCAAGGTCCCTTCCAACTCTGTTATTTTGTTAAGATGGACTCTCCACTTCTTCCATCTCACTTTCATGCATATGCCTCAGAGGGGGAAATGTTATGCAAGTCATGAAAGTGATAACTCCATTCATTATCAGCACTCAATGTTTTGAGGGAGACTGCCCTAATGCAGGAATATTCTTGATTCATGTTGTATAAGATCCTGCTAATTTGAATCAAATGTTTTCTGCCCAACATCATATCCAATTACCTCTGTGCAAAATGTTTTGCTGGCTGTTTCCAAACATGGAAGCTCCATTTCACCAGTGCAAATAACACAAGCCTCTTCTCTCCATTTCATAAGTCCAAACCAGTTTTAAGGCTGTCTAAGCAAATTATTATCATCGTAGCTTATGGCAACGTAAAGGGAAGCAGAGCAGGCCAATGTCAAGCTATTCAATCTTTTCAATATCAATCACTGGTTTGCCAGGACATCCAAGCGCGATGCTATCCAGCAGGATCCTTTGGCCCGGCCTTATCTGTCCATGCAATGCCTTGCATAGTGTGCTCAAGTTGCAAATGCTTTCATGTTGAATCAAATGCTCCCCAGTTATTGAATATTTAAAGCGGTCTGTCTGGCTACACACACACACACATACATACCACACACAGACACCACCTTTTTGCTCTTGCTAATGGGCAATTGTAACCATGGGCAGTAGAACGTTTAGGAAGATTTGTTAAGCTAGCGGGAATAGCTGAGCGCAGCCTGGCCAGGCATAAGTTGCTCTCCTTCTGATGGAAAAAACATAGTGATGATGCACCCTTCCCCCCACTGTCTTGATCTGAAGAAGCAACCCCTAATGCTGCATTGCATACAAGAGGCTGAGCCTCAGGAAAGCTGATAAATGTGTTCACCACAAGACATTAATCATGTCCGATACCGAATGGTATTTTTACGGTACTACCATAGGCTTTTTTTCAGCTACAATGTAAGTAGATCTTTTGACAAGAGACCACAGATGGCAACCTTCTTTCCCTTCCACACAATCAAAATTGGAATTAAATTGCTCAATAACCGGGCACTTGAGGGTGCATCTTCAAAGGAGAAGTTAACAAAGTGCTGATCCCCAAAACTAGATGGGGCATCTGGGAGGGGCGAAATGAAGGAAAAGAACCTCTCTAGTCAAGCATTATAAAGCGGATCTTGCTGACAGATTTGCCTCTCCTCCACAGCAAAACCCGAAGTGGCAAGGAAGAGCCTTTGGAAAAGCTTGGGGTGTGTGTGTGTGGGGGGGGGGAGTTGTTTTGCCTAAGGGGAAAGAGCTGTTATTACGAAATGCCCCCTCTTTTCCCACCCACCCCCCTCTCCCAGCCCAATCCATCTCTTGCAAGAAAGGCCCACCCGAATGAGGAACAGCACTGGAGCCGGAACTGGCTCCCTTTGCAACCTGCGATGCTGCCTCCCTCCTTCCCATCCCCTCCGTTCTCTCTTTTTCCAGAGCCTGTTTACCATCTGTATCATTGAAACCTCCTCTGACGAGGCCCACGAATGAATGCCCATCTCCCGTTTCATTCAGTGCCATCTATTTATTTATTTTATTTTTTTTTAAACGCAAAACACCTTTTCCCTTGGGGGGGGGGGAAATCAGCGACATTCCCTCCACCGCCATATATTCTTCGATTGAACGACGCTCCCCCGGCCCCTATACACCAGCATCCTTCCCCATTTATTTTCTGCACCCCTTCCCCCACCTCTCACACATGTGTCAAATGAAGGTTAACAACCTGCCCCCCCACCTCCTTCTCCCTGCCGCCGCGCCACCCTGTTTCAAAGCAATGCCAACCGAATGAAAAAGAGGCAATACAGATGAAGGGGTCATCTATCTAGGTTAGAAAAAGATTAAAAAACAAAACAAAACACGACAGGGGGGGGGGAATTGCACCGGGCGCGCACTCACCCCGTGAACGCGCTTCTGGTCTCCTAGCTAATGCAGCAGCGGCGGCGGCGGCGGCGGCAGTGGCGCGAGGCAACAGCACCTGCCTGCAGATCCCTGGCCAACGTCACCAGCGCTCCGAAGGGGGCGGGGATATGCAGATAAGAGGGTAACGTGACTTCGCGAAGGGCCATCCCCTTTTTCCCCGGTTCTCCTGCGGGCGGGCCCGAGGAGTTGTCATCTCGGGGATTGGCGACACGTCGGTGATTGATTAGGCTGTAATCTTTTACCTCACGGAGGGATTTGGCTTCTGAGCAAGCGTTGCTAAAGCCTTTGAGATTTCCTTCCCCCCCCTCTCTCTCTCACCGAAATATATCCCGCCTTTATTTTGCCTCTTTCCCTTTAGAAGGCGCTACCTGGTGATCCTGAGGGGAATTTATTTATTTTTATTTATTTATTTTATTTATTTGTCAAACATGTACAAGATAGCAGGTATAGGTATAATCATAAACATAATCAAAGTGAATACAGATAGATGAAGACAATAGGACAGTAGGACAGGGACGGTAGGCACGCTGGTGCGCTTATGCACGCCCCTTACAGACCTCTTAGGAATGGGGTGAGGTCGACAGTAGACAGTCTAAGGTTAAAGTTTTTTGGGTTTGGGGAAGAAACCACAGAGTCAGGTAGTGAATTCCAGGCATTGATCACTCTGTTCATGTACAAGATAGCAGGTATAGGTATAATCATAAACATAATCAAAGTGAATACAGATAGATGAAGACAATAGGACAGTAGGACAGGGACGGTAGGCACGCTGGTGCGCTTATGCACGCCCCTTACAGACCTCTTAGGAATGGGGTGAGGTCGACAGTAGACAGTCTAAGGTTAAAGTTTTTTGGGTTTGGGGAAGAAACCACAGAGTCAGGTAGTGAATTCTAGGCATTAATCACTCTGTTGCTGACGTCATGTTTTCTGCAGTCGAGTTTGGAGCGGTTTACATGAAGTTTGTATCTATTGTGTGCTCGTG